>JBBDHG010000024.1:8065000-8597500 GCA_037951165.1 Lophius americanus | reverse complement strand
AAAATATTGCCATCTTACAAAAATTTATTTTAAGGAGACACTCATACAAACTTAAAAATAAAAAGCCGTTTCTGTTCCTTGTTTATTGCATTTTCACTTTATGCATTCATACGGTGAAGACAGCCTTTCTTTCTTCCTCCTATTACTAGTGCCCTTAGGATTACATTACAGCACTGAAATACTGGATGGAGTGATTAAAAGCTGTGCCAAACTCTAGCTGGCCAGGGACACTGTGTTTTCTAGACCTTTGGCAGACTTGGAGTCGTGGTGCCCCGTTACTAGAAGGCCTCTCTTGGCTCTCTCTTTTGGGAGTGATTGCAAAGAACTAATCATTCCTTAAGGTCTTTAGAAGCTGAATCTGTAGTTTAACGTATCGTAATGATCCAAAACGTGTAGCCTGGAACCTCCTGTAACTGAAAGTGGGCTTTCTAAGGGTTTAAGAAAATATCTTTGCATGTTTGAACCTTACAATCACAGACTTATGCTGATGAGATAATAACATATCATAGTAAAGCACAGACATTATTCATACTGTAGGTTAGACTTGCCTACAATTTATTTTACTGCTGGAGAACATCATCTGCAGTTCCTAATTTCTCTTGGCTGTAAGTGTCTGAAGTTAAATTACATCACAAGACAGTGAAATTCTCATCGCTACTTGAGGTTAAACAGGCGTTGCTATGAAATGGGCCAGATGTGATTTTGTGTCTTTATATAGTCTCAAGGTGGGAGTTTTATTTTAGACTCTGCACAGTTCACTGACTGCATATGAAGAATGGCCACACAAGCAGATGTGATGACAAATGTGGTAAGGAGAACAGAGTAAGGTATTATTGTTCCTAACATACAAGAACCTGAGGTTAAAAACTAATAATAGTAAATTAAAATGTTATTTGTTTCATTAGGATTCATTTCTTTTTGTTTAATTAAGGAACAAAATAATAAAATTGATCTTTTACATTTTTTCTCTGTTATGTCCCCAGAGCTCAAGATGTACCTCCAGAGGTGCTCAGGCAGAGGGAGGTGAAATGGTTGGACATGCTCAGTCACTGGGACAAGTGGATGTTCAAGAGATACAATAAGGTCGGTTGGCTTGTGTGTATTTTTGTATGGTACTTGGCCCTATATGAATTGGCGCATTTAAAAAAAAAGTTGTTACTGTTTTCTACCTTTGGAAATTACAGAAGTGGAAAACTTCTGTAATTTATATGCACACGATTAGCCATGGGACATTGTGTTCTTCAAGTATTCGATTGCACATGGACAAGCTTTTTGGGACTTGTAGTTTTAACAACTTCACTTGTCTAGGCAGTTCTGTGTGAAACGCTCCCAGCGATTTAGCAAAGAGACGCAACTTTACCTAATTTCCGCGAGTCAGCAGCAGGGCAGGACATGACCCATCCCTTTATCGTTCCACACAACACATGACCAAATGGCAGTCTCAGATTCAGGGTGGGGCTGTGTTGACTTAATATGAGACAGCCGTGTAATAAAGGTGCAGTGCTTATTAACCCGCTACACAAGACAGGTTTGCAGAGAGCGGAAACTCTGAGGAGGACACTTTGTGTGTGAGCTGAAAAAAAACAGTTTTTATATGCTTGTTTTATGATTGTTACAGTTTCTCTACCCTTACTCGGTTCTTTTAGTTCAGAATAACGGTACAGCAGACGGAAACTCCTAGGGGATAGAAGATAAACAAAAAGTAGCCCAAAAATGTAAAGCCAGTCAAAGTAACACAAGTGTCAAGGCAATATTGTAACACTAGGATAAAACTTAAATTTATCTATTGTTACCAGGTTGTGACTCCTTGACAGAGATTATAGCTACAGTGTCATGTGGACACCCCGCATGACTCATTTTGAAAGTACTCCAATGAGTTGCTTAGAGTGCTCTGTGTACCAATTTAAACAATAACTAAATAGAGTTCGGGTCCACAAGGCAACGCCGTTCTTTCTCAATTCTTAACTGACGATAAATATATTGAACCATTAAATCTGGGATATTTTTGCTTCTGAATGAGTTCATGTCTATGTGATTTTTCTCTCCCATGAAGTCCTGTGCAGAAAGCATCTGTGCAGTTATTTTAAAGTGCGTAAGCTAATTGGTGGTTTAACCTTTGAGCAGTTAGATAGTTTTTTCTGTGTACGCTGGCTTGTTTTTATTCAGGGTCGCTTTCACTGAAGACAGAATGTGTCCAAACGATAGAGACATTTCTTTCTCGATACACGCTCCTGTGGTTCAGACCTATTTGTTGGCTCATTGTTTACACTCATGACATCCATGCCGCACTGAATAAACTGACTGACATTGGACATGGCAGAGGCATGTGACTGAACATGATGGTTTTTTGGAGATTTGATGAACAGGCACATGGGGGATTTTTAGAATGAATAGATAAGATTACACTGGTTAAATGTCCACATCCAATTATTTTCACGTTGACTTATTCAGTAAGTCGATTTGTCAGCAGATATATTGACTGCCATAGTAGGATAGTGATTTCTCATAACATTAATGTTTGGATCTTATAAATCATTTTATGTGAATATAGTACAAGTGTCAAGAGGTTTTTGTAGATGACAGTGATTGTCTACTCACTGGTTTTCTTTTTTTTAATGTTCCTCTGCTGTTCAGGTGAGACTGCGGTGCCAGAAAGGAATCCCTCCTGCACTCCGAGGTCGCGCATGGCTTTATCTCTCCGGTGGAAAGGTCAAGAAAGAGCAGAACCACGCAAAGTTTGAGGTCAGGTGTTTCGTTCCACTTCATTCTCGCTATGGTTGATCTTTGACAAATTTCCATTTAAATTTGATTTGACATTGCTTCTGCAATACTGACCATGTCAGCAGTTTTCTTTCCTCTTTCTCTTCAGTTTCTTTTTGTTGGTATTCATTTCTGTTTAATTTTAATTTAACATCAATTAAATGTGGTTTGAGAAATAATTAGAAGATAATTATAGAATTCATTATTAGCCAGGATATTGAAATACAACAGACATATTTCTGTGTTGAATGAATTGTACAGGACTTTCACTTTTTTATTGTTTCCTTTTGAAATCACGCTGTCCTTCGTACTTTAGTAAAGACATCTCACAGTCTCTTCTATGTCTTAGGAGCTGGATAAGGAGCCCGGGGACCCCAAATGGGTAGATGTGATTGAGAAAGACCTCCATCGACAGTTTCCCTTCCATGAGATGTTTGTGTCACGGGGAGGACACGGGTACACAAAATGTGGTGTCACACTGAAATTGATGACCATGGCTGGTTTGATACTCCGTTTAACCTTGCTGTTCTGGCCCTCCACAGGCAGCAGGACCTGTTCCGTGTTCTTAAGGCTTATACTCTGTACAGACCAGACGAGGGATATTGCCAGGCTCAGGCTCCAATCGCTGCTGTGTTGCTCATGCACATGCCTGCTGAGGTAAGATTTCGGTCCACCAGTATCATATAAACGGCTTTCTTTGTTGTGGCTCTAACCTCCATCATGCTAACAGTTTCTGTTTATGTTGACTGTGGGGTCCTTGGTTGCAGTATTTGTATTCATTTGGTGTTTTACAGCAAACAAAGCAGTACGCACACTTGCATTCGCTGTCATATTTTACAGCTCTGTCTTAATGTATGACCTTAGACAAGTCTATTTTTAGGCAGCACAAAGACAGACTGTACAGATGATGTCATCTAGGGATAAAACTCAGAACTGTTCCAAAAAGTGCCCACACTTAGACATCTTGAAAGGAAAACTCCATCCAGACAGGAGTTTTTTAAGCACCATTTCAGACTCAAATTCCATTTTAGCACATCTGGAACAGTACATCAAACGTCAATTCATTGTTTACACTGCTGTTGATGACTTAAGTTACAGGAATCTTAGGAAGTACCTAAATATGTTAGCCATGTTAATTGGTCCAATGACTGATCTTATACGTTTTATCTGAGAAATGCTAACATGATATGGGTGTGATACATCTGACAGGAGTACATCATGACTGATAACCAATCAAGAAGCAAACAAGGTGTCTGTATTTGAAACTTTAGTCTGTTTTTGATGGAAAATAGTCTTCCAGTAAAAAAGTAAAATAGTTGACGCATGGGTTCCTCAAGGAACGCCTTGGTCTGCATTTATATTCTATCTTAACCAATGATTTACCTTGCACCCTGGTAAAATACAACTGTTGTCATGTTTGCAGATGATTCCAGTTTTTGTTGTGCAGCAAAACAACTGATTATCTGTCCAATCTAATTAATAGAGATTTGGAAAGTGTGTGTAAATTTGTAAAAGAAAACAAATTGGTCCAAATAAATAAAAACATCATCCCTTATTTTTGGATCCAAGTTCAAAGTAGCAAATGATGCTCCCTGAATTTGTCGAGTGATGGCTTGCAAAAAGGTAGCCAAACAAAAACACATACAAACAAATGGTGCCGCTCACATAACCTCCTCCAATTACTATTTGCGGAGGAAATGGCAAAATGTGAAGTCATTAGCATTGAGACAATTTCCAATGTGACCCACCTAAGTGATGATTTTTACTTATTCAGCGTAATGCAATCACGAGAAGCTGCAGACAATCAGTCGGTTTTTGTCTTTTAATATCTGAGTCTGTCCCGGTATTAACCTTTTCCCCCATATGAACACACTGAACTCTCCTGTTGCAGCTTCCTGTCATTTGCTGTATGTTTTTCCACAGGATGCCTTCTGGGGGCTGGTCCAAATATGCGAGAAATATCTTCCTGGCTACTACAGTCCTGGTCTGGTAAGGCCGCAAGTGTGATGACATCATCTTGTGTTTGGAATGCTGAGAGAATGATATTTCATCAGACTTTACTCCATTACTAAACCATAGCTTAGATTTGACAGTAAAACTGGAATACCTTTGTTTTTTTTAATCATTTACTGAAGGCATGCATATCATGTTTCAGCCCCTGATGACACAGAGCACAATGGCTTTTGTTTTCACTGCTAGTTCTTTCCTACCTGTGTCTCTTTCAGGAAGCAATACAGTTAGACGGAGAGATCCTGTTCGCTCTGTTGCGTCGTATCTCACCGCTTGCTTTCCGCCATCTGGAGAAGCACAAGATCGATCCCATCCTGTACATGACTGAGTGGTTCATGTGTGCCTTCTCCAGGACACTGCCATGGGCCTCTGTGTTGCGGGTCTGGGACATGTTCCTCTGTGACGGTAACAGTGGCTTACAGCACAGAACACAGTAGTGGTGCAAGATGTTGGTGATGAGCACACTCAATCATAATGACTGCTCTCTCTACCAGGAGTGAAGATCATCTTCCGTGTGGGATTGGTGCTGCTGAAGTGCATGCTTGGGACCCGGGAGAAGCTGAAGGCTTGCCAGGGCCAGTATGAAACCATGGAGCTTCTCAGGGCCCTAGAGCCTCGATACATGCAGGAGGGCTTCCTCGTCCGAGAGGTACCAGCACAGGAACGGCTTTGAATAGAGAGATGATACTTGATGATACTTAAAACAGGATGTGGTTCAACTCACTTGCTGGCAAGCATTAACTTAGTTTGATTGTCTTGGCATTAAATTCTCCACCAACTCAAATTGATCCAAATAGTGAAAGATTTGCCATGGAAGGGTCGATTATGGAAACTCATTTGATAACATGTTGTGCACAAGAAACTTCCTAGAAAATATGACCTAGTTTCTCAAATTAGTTATTCCTACCAAATAATAATAGACAGCCGTGCCTCAAATCTAATGACCTAATATTTCAAGAATAATGGCTTGGTATCATCAAATATTTCTCTCCTTTTTTTTCGTTTTACACCCTGTGAAAATAATGACAAACCATCTTGAAATAATCACAGAGGGTCAAAATGCTGATGATAACAACTAGTCCCCTTAAAAACTCAGTTAAGTAAGAAAGTTTAGGATTCTTTGGATCTGTCTTTTCTTTCTTTATTTCTGTATAACTGGACCTCCATAGCTGAGCTATGCACCATTCTTCCAATATTTTTTACAATGTCTTTCCCCTGTTTTCCTTATCTACGCCTGGAATGCCAGTTCATGAAAACTACACCCTAAATTACATTCTTCAGTTACAGGATGATCACCAGCTGACTCTTCACAAGTTGTCAAACATTTATCAAGTTTTCTTGTGACTTGTTGAGTGTTCACTCATATAAATGACAGGCCGTGATGTTGCTGATTATGCCAAGCACAGACTGCAGGACTTTCTGGCTGAATTAATGTGATTTGAACTTCAAGTCGGAGGAGGAGAAATTTCATTTATGACTTGAACACAATGAACCTTATAGAACCGAGGCTTAACATAGTCACAGAGGTTGAGTATGTCTAAAAACATAACGTTCCAATTTTTTATTTACTTAAAATCTCTGATGTGTAATAACTAATTATTATTGAGGTTAATTAAAGTGTTATACTCTATGTTGTACAGTATATCTTACGGCCCCTATTCAGTACATGGGCTAAGAGGGATCCATAAAGAACGCCACTTAAAGAAAGCCACAAATGCTGCAGTTTAACAGTGTTTAATGGCTATACTCACAAATTAAAGAATGAAGACAAGGGAGCCCTGGCCAACACAAACAAAAGAGGGAGAAAGCTACAAACCAGCCACGCAGTGGGCCGTCAGATCTGAGGTCGTCCCCTAACCTAAATCCCCGGTCTAACCTAAAACATAATCAAGACTGAAACGACCCAACTCAATTTAACATTGGAATTACTACAGGAGTGCATCGAAATGCAAAGACTTCCTGCTGGAGGATGAGAGAGAATTTGCGGCTCCGCCTTTACGCTCCGTAGGTGCGCCTCCGGCAAATGAGCACTATATAAGGAGGGGAAGAGCAGACCTAACTTTTGCATGGCAGCACCCCTTATCAGAAATGCCTTCCTGTGTGCTTGCACACTCAGTCACCAACAGGGTTGTAATTAATGATCCAAGGACCCCAGTTTTAAAAACAAGGTACAAGCACACCAAGATTTTCTCAAGACATGTACAGTCTTTATTAATGACAAGAAGTCATTTCATGAAGAGTTCTGTCTCTCATGAACAATGGGTGTTCAGAAATCCTCAGCAGAGACCGGATGACCCGACTGCTGGCTGGTTAGTGTCTGATTCCTGTGCCAAGCATCGTGTGAGTCTCTGTGCTGGCAACAATACGCCCTGTTATATATGGAGGGTTGTCCTCACTGTGGGTATTCATGAATCCACATCAGCCCTGGGGCGCTCTGACATTTAAGGAGTTCAAAGATCAGATTTCTAACACAATTACTGAAGATGAGAAGAACATATTGTTTTCAGCACACTTCCGTGATCTCTGTTATTGACTCCAGCTCTGACCCAGTGACGTGTCTCTTCCAGATTCTGGAGGTACAGGTGACGGCACGAGATGTTGAAAAGGAGCACCACACTCAGCTGAAGCGCTGGAAGAAGAACCGTGGCGAGCTGAATTTCAAATCGCCCCCAAGGATGCATGGTGCTCGGCTCATCATGCTGGCTGAGCCGCCGAGACGGCAGGACCTACTGCAGAACCCCACTATTCTACTCGAGATCCCTCAGCCCACACCACAACTGAGGAGGGGCAAGGAGGAAAAGAAAAGCAAGAAGAAGAGCATAAAGAAATCCAAACCCGTAGAGGAGGTCCCTAATCCTTACCCTCTTCCTAATGACCGGCCGCCTCGATCCTCAGACCTGCCTCCCCCTCTTCCAGTCAACAGTGAGAACCTAGAATCTGTGCCTCTGACTAAATTAGTCAACAGCGAGAACCTGGAATCTGTGCCTCTGACTAAATTAGTCAACAGCGAGAACCTGGAATCTGTGCCTCTGACTAAATTAGTCGGCAGCGAGAACCTGGAATCTGTGCCTCTGACTAAATTAGTCGGCAGTGAGAACCTTGAATCTGTGTCTCTGACTCAATTAGTCAGCAGGGAGAACCAGGAAACTGTGTCTCTGACTCAATTAGTCAGCAGCGAGAACCTGGAAACTGTGCCTCTGACTAAATCAGAAAGCAGCGAAAACCTGGAATCTGTGTTTCTGACTCAATTAGTCAGCAGCGAGAACCTTGAATCTGTGTCTCTGACTCAATTAGTCAGCAGCGAGAACCTGGAATCTGTGTCTCTGACTCAATTAGTCAGCAGCAAGAACCTGGAAACTGTGCCTCTGACTAAATCAGAAAGCAGCGAGAACCTGGAATCTGTGCCTCTGACTAAATCAGACTCACCTCACCAGCAGCGAGCGCCTCCTACAGACCCCCCCACCCCCAAAGAGTCTTTTCTGCAGCATTCCACACAAAGCCTTAGCTGCACAGAGCAGGATACTTACCTGTAGCTCTCATCCGTTCGTGTGTGTGTGTGGGTGTGTGCAGGAAGTAACACCACCCTTCAGCCAACGACCAGCCATTCTCACCAAGCGGGCTTATTGGCCTGCATCAGTACTTTGTAAGTAAGTGTATGACTGTATTCATTTCTTGGTTTCTGACACCATTTGCCAACAATAATATGACTAAGCACTAAAGAATCCATGTTACGGTTAAAACTCCTTTGGAAGTCTTAGTAATTCGGGGAGACGCGTTACTTTGGAGCAAAGTCAATCATGCCGTGCAGGATGACTATCACTAGGGCTGAAAGGAACAGTTCACTCAGAAATGTAAATGTGTAATTAATGTCAGCATTTGGAGACAACAGAAAGTAATGAGTTACTTAGTCCACTAAACATTCCAACAATGCACCAACCTTTGCCAAACTAGCTTGGGTTTGATCCGAATTACCACCAATTCCTTTGGTAGTGCCACAGCTCTCCACTAAATGTCAAGTAGTACTGCTAACAACTCCTATCATATAATCTGTCTCCAGAAGCCCAAAGACCAAAAAGCATTCAATTGTTGTTTTTTGGAAGAAAACTTTAATGGGGTCTGTTGATAGAAAGCGTGACCGCACACCCCCTCTGAGCAAGGAGTAATTACTCCCATGTTCACACACTGCCTCAGGTGGCACTTATACTAAACTCCTTTACCTCTTACTCTTTAGAGCCTACAGTTAAGATTTCATCCTAGAAAAGGTGTAACTAATGTTTTAAAGTACATTAGTTTACGGCTGTATGGTGTCGTTTTACGCATATGGTTGCTGTGTTTCTTTGTCCTTTGAACAAGTCCCCACATTTAGTTAATGGAATTCTGCAACACAGATTTATCAATTTCCTAAAGAACGTCATCATGGAGCTGAAAGAATGACTGAATTGTAATTGTTGGGTGAACTGTTCCTTAAGGACTAGGTGCTATTGCTTATGTTGTTTTCTCTACATTTCCACTCGTATTAGACACTATGAACAGCATCAATTCAGTGATAGTGTCCAGCATTGAAAGTAAACAAACTCCTGCAGCGCCACCTTTTTCAATCTACTCAGTTCTTATGTTTCATTTTGGGGCATTTGTCCACTAGAGGGCAGCCTCGTGTCATTCCAGTTACATTCCTAGTTTTGATTACTGATTACCAATGGGATGGTAGTCCTTTAAGGATTCAATACGTTTGGGAGGTATTATTCCGATTTTGACATTAAGCTTAGTTTTCTGTTTTGTTTTGTCCAGTAGGACACGTGCATTTCCTGTTTAATGTTCTTAATCATCTTCCTGAATCGATAACATTCAGTCACACCTCATTGTGTTCACTCATCAAGGATTTTCCAACAAAGTGCTATTTATTTAAAACTAAATTGTTTGTGCTTGGTCTGCTAGTGCACAAATGGTCTCACTTTTCAGCATCAGATGAATTGATGTGGCTTAACTCTTCATAAACTCTAATGATCACTGTGTCCGACAAACCCAGCTGTTTCAGAGCTGCAGTAATCGTTGTTGCTTAGGCGGCAGATGGGGGAACCCTCTGGACATTCCTCACTCTGTGACACGTTCCTGCCTTGTTTAAAGCTCACCAATTGGAAAGCTGTGTGTTGTAAAATGCGAGTCATTGACATGCATTTGTGCACATGTTTCATGGGACATCTGGGACAGTGAGTGATTGCCAACCACCTTATGGTGCTGACCTTCCTGGTTTATATGTAATATTTTGCTAGAACTTCCAAAGCAGGTCAAAACTACGTTTATTTGAGATGACCTACGACCGCCACCTGTGATCAGACTTACTCTGTCGATACATTTGAGATTTCAACATTTGTAGCATTTCTCTTTGGAAGGGCTGTCTCATTTCTTAAAGAAAAATATGGATTTATGTGGAGCTTTTGAGGCCTTTCTTTCCTAAATATATCGCCAATCTTCCTTGTGACGGTCTAAGTGTGTTTTCTTAGTTTCATCACAATTACAAAGGTTAAGGGAGTTTAAACAAGCAAAAGTGCACATTGTGTTTGTGTATATAATTGATATGAAGAAAAACCTGTTAAAAGATGCATGTTGGGTCGGTTATATAAAGGTTTAAAAGGATAACATATTTTCCAACAATCACTTTTCTGTATGCGTTTGCCTTTTAGTTGCTTATATTTACACATCTCACATTTTGGCCATGTTTTAATTTAATGCTTGTGTAGATAAGAAATGTAATATAACATTTGTTTTGTAACGGAATCTATTTTTCAATCAATAATGACGCTATATTTTAGTGAGCTGTTACAAAAACTGCAGAGGAGATGGCACTAATTTGACGTGTATTTAGGTCAACACTCAAACTTGGGAAGAAAAAAGGTTCATCTGAGATTTAGGGGTAACATTTTGCACCGCCATTCGTTTGGGAGAATTGAAAGGGATGTACGAACATGGAGGGCTAGAATGCATCAGCAAGAGTTGAATTTTGCAAATAAATCTTTGTTTAAAGCTGGTTTTAGTGTCTCGTGTGTTCATTTCTTTTTGATGTAATGTGTGATACCTACCACAAGATGGCTCTCCAGAATCATAACTTTGAGAATGAGCTGCGGTTCACTAAGTGAGTACCTGGATGAGGTCAGTCATACTTGAATAAAATGAGATGTATTGTGGTAAAGTAAGGTGAATATCACAGTACCAAAAAGTATTAAAAAATCTTATATTAAATGTGTATATCAAATATGTATGAAAAATAAGTATGTATATCTGGGGGGCATTTCAGAAAGAAGTTTGTTTCCTTTGTAAATCTTAATTCTTCTCATCCATATCTGAGGGAAAAATAATAATTGTAAAAAAAAAATGCTAGAATTACTACTTTAGTATTTTACCTTCACTTCATGGCAGATGGTTACATAACATTTCTTGGAAAAATATCGAACCGTTTTTTCGGCTTTGCCTTGATGTATATATAAAGTCTCCTGATACGCAAACGGAATTAGATTAGATGGAATATTGGTGGCGTGAAACATAAGTGGAGATTGTAAAATACATAGAGGCTGAATCTAAGTATATTCCATCACTGTGGCTCCCTAGACATGAACCATCCATTGGGTTTGAACCACCAACCTGCTGATCTTTCAATTGGGAGACGACCTTTCGACCCCCTGGACTACCGCCTCCTTGTTCACGAAGTGGACTTCCAGCCAGGAGTTACATAGAGTCCACTTTTAAGTTTACTTGTAGTATACGTTGAATCGTTCTCCTAGAAATACTAATAATGTTGTAGGTTAAACAGTTAAAATATTAGGTACAGGTAAAGTCCAAATAAATATACTTCAACCTTTCTGTAAGATGAAGCCAAGTATACTTAAGTGTGATTGTGTTAAGTATATTTCTGGTAGGTCCATAAAATGCATACTACAAGAACTTTGTCTTATTTTTTTTAGTTAAACAGCACACTTGAATAAACCTTTTTTTTTAAACCACACACGCTCAGTTGCATCACCTGCTCACCAGGTACACCAGTTGCGTGTTGCAACAAGCTAGCACAGTGAAAGAGTGAGAGTTTCTTCAGGAGAGGGAGCAGAGAGACCTAAAGATGATGATGATGATGATGATAATGTAGTGACAGAAGAGGCCAAGACTGCAAACAAAGCTTCCTTTATTCAGAAATACAACAACTCACACTTAAAATAATAATTGCAGCGGATAGCTGGCGTGCTCCGATCCCTCTGTGTGCTCGGTGGAGACAAAGCTGTCTACTGAGGCAATGACGTTATCAAAACTGATCTGACAGCTTGAGTCCAAGCCCCCTGCGCTGGGACATATTTGACAAAGATGAGGTGGGATTGTGGGAGAGGCTGAGGCTGGAGTGTCCTTATCCCACCTCCTGCTCCGGCACTTGGCTCGGTCAGCTGGATTTTACTGTTACTTCCCTACAGCGGATGACCGCAAAAGTCCAAAGAAGTGGATCCGTGACATAATTTTGAACATCCCCAACAAATCATCCATGGCAGTGTGGGAAGAAGTCCAACTCCTGGAACTTGCTAATGAAGGTGGATTAAAACTATGTTTGACGTAATGTCTCTGTCAGCGTCCTGGATCAGAGTCAAGGCAGAGTATCTAATGCCTGTTGGAGGATCTCAGCTAACAAGAATCATCTGGACATGACATGTTCCCCGAAAACTCCCAAGACATTGTACACAAACATATATGTCTGCAGGAGACATCCTCCATTCCTTTAGAGAGCTTAGAGTAGTGGATATGGATATAACACGAACTCTGGAGGAGATGAACAAACTTCAAAGTTACCTTATAGTCATATTTCTACATGAAGTTCAAAAACTAAGATCTGTAGAGAATTATAAACTATTGGCCATCTTCATTTACAACCTTACATAAATAGAGCTTTTTCAGAAGCATGATGTTGCTTCGTAGGACTCACCAGAAGAAAACTATGCCAAAATCAAAGGAAATTCCCGGAAATGCAAATGGAGAAGGCTTGATACAGTAGTAACGCTTCCCAGGAACAATCTTCCAGGCTCCTGTAGATATCTCCCACCTCCACACTGAAGGTGTGTGATCGTGGTACCGCTACGCCAGATAAAAAAAAGGGCCAGAAATGGCGTCCATGCTAAAACACAACTTGATGTCCCTCAGAGCTTTTCCTGTGAGTTGGAAGGTGGAAGAGTTGAGAGGTGGCACGACAAGGATCCCAAGCAGCTGTACAAGCCCACTTCTAAATGACTAAATGAAAGAATCAGCTTTATTGGCAAGTACTGTATGTGTTGACGTACACGGAACAACATAGGAATAACTACAACATACATTTGGGTCACTATGCATGTTAAGCATCGGGGAGTTTAGTGAAGACGGTGCAAAAGAAATGCTAAAACTGTTAAAGGTGCAGGAGGACAAATATCCTCCAGAGCAGGCCGGTATTTACAAAGTGCGGAAAGTAGCTGACCTTGATGACCATGAAGGTGACGCTGTCTTATAGAAACGTGATTAAGTGTGTGTTGGTTGTAGTAGGACTACAGTGGAGGTAGGAAGCGATACGGTTTATAGTATCCTGGGTTATCGATGCGGTGGCAGAACCTGAAAAGAGGTGGCTACACTGGAGCAGTTCTGCAAAGAGGAGTGTTTCTATGGAAACAGCCAAAAGTTACTTTGTAGAAATTTCAAAATATGGAAAGGCACAACTCTTTATGGTAGTTATCGTATGCAGAACATTTTGTGAAGCTGATGTGTGTAACAGAATGATAACTCACAAACGGCCTTTCAGATGATTATATCCTGTTGATATTTTTATCTCAGAAGCACAAAACACAAACATACATGTTTCTGAAATATTGTAGAGGGAACTTTCCTTTTTTTTTGTGCAAATTTCCGGAACCAATGGAGTTGGTGAGATACTGGAGTCGATCTTCCTACCAGTATGCTTTTCTAAATTTGACCATCACTAATGATAGAACTTACTATAATGAAGGACCGTTTTTCTTTCGTCCACCGTCGTGTCAAAATCTCTAATGTCAGCTACATGGGACACAAATCTTATCCAATGGGAGTCTGCTGTTTATCTTTCTGGACTTTCTGCAAATGAAAAAAGATTGTGTAGTAGGAGTGCATCCATCCACGACTCAAATATTTGCCCCCTTCTCCTCTGAGGCCTTTCTCCTCGGACTGAACTCGTTCCCTCCTAAAAAGGTCATTCCTGGTGTCGGCCGCTCGTTTAGACTAATGACAGGTTGCTTCTCTAGGTTCTTCTCTAATCTCTTTTTGAACTGCCTCTGCTCTCCACCTCGAGGTGTGGGATATTGGAAGGTTTTGCCTTGGGGTTTAAAGAGTTCATTGCAAATTGCTACCTTGATGACCTCAGAAAGCCGGCTAAGTCATTTCTGATCGTGTAGCGAGGCGCGAGTCGCAGCTGTTGACCTCTGGCCATCAGGGGCTTAGAGTGGAGATTAACAGAGAAGGCAGCAGGGCGATTTTGGGATTCATTGGGTGTATAATTACCATTTAATTCACTCAGTTGAACAGGTAGGCTCGGTGTTTGTGGATAATTATCTATCAATAGCCACTAATCGCTCCATCCCGCCGTCTCAACAAGATCATTATTGACCATTATGAGATCTGCTGATGTTTGCCCACGAGGCAGGGCAACAGTTAATGGTCTAGGTCCCTGAGGAATGCATGCACCGTCACGCTTTCCCTCTTTGCATCGGACACCTGGCCCTCTTTCAGTGCCACCGTTCCATTTACATCTCAAAGGGGGATGAGCAAGAAGGCTCTCTCTGTGCTCCCTTCCTTACTCCAGAAATGATCTGATTTATCTCTCCATCAACGGAAATATATGCCTTTTTCGAGGGCCACGCCGCATCTCTCAACCCCAGCTAGTAGAGATGGGAGCGGGGGCAGTAAAAAGAGAGACTTGTGATCCCCCGTGTGATCCCAGAACCAACGGACCCCTGTCACAGTGCTTGATTCATGTGATGCGGGTGACTTTCGCTCTGCTCCCAGGCTCAGTGTGTCAAGGCGCGGGCGGGGTGGAGGGGTTGGAGGGGGCGATAGCATAATGCAAAGCAAAGGCGCCTGTGTTCCTGAGGTATCCGATTCCCACGTTTGATGGAGCATGACAGGTTTGCTCAGGTCAAATTAACAGGCCACAGTAACAAATATGAGGGCAGACATTGTGATGGTCTGTGCAGGTGAACTTCCCGTGGCAGCGGGAATAAAAAGTAATTTATTGAAGTGAGGGAAAACATTAGTCTTTGTGGCATTAAGAGGTCTGGATAATTGAATCATCACTGTGTTTTTCTTTCATTCTGGGCCTCTTATCAGCCAAAAGAAAGCCATCATTTGTATTTCTACACTTAGAATTATGGATGAGCGTGTTCTTTTCCACAGCGGACCGATTCTTCACCACGGCCCCTTCATTTATACAGATATGTCACATTTATGTCCTGAAAGCTAATTGTCTTCAGTCTCTCGCCCTGCAGGTTTTTTTCTCCAGTGCAAACACTTCCAGACACGGCTTGCTAAATATTCTCCATCTTCTGGCTCTCGTCAGATTCCTTTGAAAACCCCAAACGAAGACTACTGTTAAAAATACTGCGTGCCAATGTTTTAAATTTGGAGCAGTGCCCACAGGCTCAAATATTCCATCATGGTAAATATATAAAGCTGTGCCTATGTTGGAAATGTGCTTTTGGCACCTATGCTGTTTCCACTATATAATTTTGCTTCCATTTAAGGTCATCAAATAGCTATAAAAACGCTTAATACTTAAACACGGAATAACAACCGAAAATTCTCATGGGTGTATTTAGCAAAACGCTTTAAATGTCATCACAGTTCTTATTCCAGCTACTGCCAGCAGACACTCCGCCCCTCATCAGGGACCATACAGAAAATGCCTCGGGTGGGGAGGGGATCTAACCCCATGTCTTTAAAAACTCCTAGGGGTATTTTAATATTGGGTTTAGACTGTTTGACCTTGTATAACCAGAACTAACCACCAACACCTCATTTTAACACTGGTTTTAAGTTCATATACTTAAACGCAGAGACTAAATCACGCATAAGATGTGGGATCAGCAAATGTGAAATGGAATAGCGTGTTCCGTTTTCTGCTGTCTACTCTTGAGCCACTCTCTCTTAATAAGGAGCAGCTACCTGGATCCTCATCCAGTACTATAGGATGGAAGGTAGATAGATATTGGAAGTACCTTTAGTACCTTTATTTAGATCACTGCACACAGATCACCAGTATAATGGAAGCAGCTCACTTTCTTATAATGATAATATTAACCCACAAAATACTCTATGACTACTTCTACCACACAGCTTTATTAATCACGACCTTAACTACGACTAATGATCAAGTTATCAAGTTCAGCTTGTAAGGTTAGTGTTTCAATATGGATCCAGAGGCAGACTGGGAAAGCAGTGGTTATGTTAGGATGAGGTCATTGTCCAGGGGTGCATGTCCGGGGGGATATGTGTGCCCGGGTCTAGCGGAGACTTGGGCTCTCAGAGTTGCAGGGATCTTAAGGCGTGGCAATGACAAAAGGCCGGGTGTGATTGGCAGAGGGAAGAAAAAGGCGGTTGGCCAGAATCACTGAGCGAACCTCTGTATAAATCAGTACGTTGAATAATCTGGTGGTGAGGGGCAGCAGAGGATCAATATGGCGGTGTGGGTAAGGAGATTGAGAACAGGTATGGATCTGAGTCTGGAACCAGGTGTGTGGGGCCGCGACCACAACACATCCACAGAGTGACGAGGGGAGGGAGGCAGACTCATGTCCAGGTATACAGGCGGGTCATTGTTGTTCAGCCTCAGAGGTAGTAACAGCACTGAGTTCTATCAAGCTGGCAGGAGAGGATGGGAGTGTGACCTTTTCAAAATAAAGATGAAATTCAGAAATATCTCCAAATTGGGGAGGCAGGGCAAGATCCATGTGCTCTTTACTGGACAGGATCAATCCTCCCTTATTAGGGAAGGAAAATAATTATTTTCCTACATCATTATTTTGACGTAAATAAAGTCACCCAAGATGCCGGCGCCGCTTTGTCAGCATTGAGGCACGATCTCTGTGTAAAAAACACAGCTGTCTCAAGATTGATTTACTGGACATGCTAGTGACCACACAATAATGCCCGATGTCAAAACACACCCTGATGATTCATGGTGCACTCAAAAAGCATTGATCTTGACCTTTTTTTTTACAGTATTTCTAACGGGAAATGTATTCTCATGCAGTTCCTTAGCAGATGTTAGAGAAGAAAAACTTTAAAAATCCGAGCCACTTAGCGGCTTTAGGGCTTTCAGATCTCATGAAGCAACAAGGCCGGGTCTGTCGAACGGGACTGAAACATGCGGCTGAACGGTAAAAAGCTAAATGAGGCATAGTAATTGTGTCTGCTAATCACCTGCTGCTACGCCCACGGGATATTTTAGCTCCAAACGATGGGGTTGTGGGGGTCACGCGGAGGTAAGTGCTGCACACCTGCGTGGCTGTCATACTCCTGGAGGAGTTTTAGGTGTTTCATTTAATCTCCATCAGTTGCCCCCCACCCCAACCCCACCCCCTCGAGCACCCATCCTCCTGACCTCTTAAACCTCCTCTTCCCTGGCTCGTCAGTGCCAGAGGCTCGCAAAATTACGGCTGTGAAGTCCTGTCAAGTAAATGAAGCAGCTACATTTATCACTTTTCCCGACACTCTTTCTCAAACCTCATTCCCCACTGAAGGCATTTAAACCTGTCACAGTGGCTTTTTGCACATCCATGTCTAATGAGTGAGCTGTTTGTCTGTTTTGTACAAATGTTTTGCAAATTCCCCTGATAAAGAGAAGACAGTGAAACAACCAGCTGGCTCCAGATTTTCCCTCTCCGTTGGCTCCAGTCCTCTTCTTTTTGGATGGTGCTGAAAATCAGTAATGAGCGGAGCCAGGTAGAGAATTTGCTGTGAAATGACTCTTTCTGGGTGTTTGTTTACTTGCCTGCGGAGGCTCCTGGCTGGTGGGTGATGACTTACAGACACAGATGGTGGGCATCAGCAGACTGGTTGGGGGCAGATTAGCAGCCTCCCATGTCTGAGCAGCTCCGTCCCAGTCCGCTCCCACTCCCACTGAGCCCCAGAGGAGTGCCTGTCTGTAACTCTACTCTCTTTGGCAAGCCTCATGTGTTGATGGAGGCCGACCATGGGCTTATCTCCTCTCACTCCACCTTCAGAGGGGCTAGAAGGCTCGGGGCTCCCAGGCAGAATTAGCGGGTCTTGTAAGTATTGTAAAAAAGAAAGAGAGATAAACTAAAAAGAATACAGTAATTAAAAGGTCCAAATATAATTTAAAGATTGGATGTCCTGCTCAGCTGTTTAGTTGAGCCCATTGTGAGTCGCTATTTTCTTGCTGAAAAATGTGTGCCACTTGACTGAACCTGTTTATAATATGATCCGGTGGCAACATGTTACAGTGTAAGGGGCCAAGGATGGAGCCCTGGGGGACACCACATGTCAAAGGGGCTGCCGAGTAGGAGGCGTTGGCCATCACTATTGAGACAGTCCTATTCTATAAGTAAGAATGTCTTCTTTGGCATATTAAAGCTTAAACCTTAAATCATTCATTCATTATCCATAACAGAATGAAGTGACTTCAAACAACCAAAAAAGTCGACTAACAGCCATACAGTTTTATAAAAATATGCCTTACTAAAACGGCTAATCCCAGTAAAATATTTATGTTAAATAAAAATGCTTGACGTGATGTTATGGTAAATTTAGAGTTGTCTAGAATATTAAATGAATAAATGTCCCAAAGAAATAAAATAATGCCAATTTTTCCATATATTTTTTTTTAATCCTTAGTGTGAACATCAAAGGGTTATTAAGATCAACAAAAATACATTTTGAGAAATGTGCATATTTTACAGAGAATAAAGAAAATTTTACAGATCTTGTCTAATTGATTGTGATTAAACGACTAAACACATTGTTCTGGAATGTCACCAGTTCATCGCGGCTGACAACCAGACCCACTCATGGCTACCTCCTGGATCTGAAGAGGAGCTAGCACCGTAAAGCTGCAAGTAGATGCAGGTATGAGTGATGTTTGGACCGAGTGACACAAATGAGACCAATGGCATGAAGCGATTGACACAAGTAAAACATATCGTGTCATTTGCTCCAGTTGAATACTTTTAATATTGGCGAGAATCTCTGGACATTAGGAGGCCACTGATGAGGAAGTGGAGGACAAGGTTATAATAGCTGTAAGTGGACGCCTATGGATAATGTTGCAAACCTAGATTTGGTGGCGTTTGGTTGCAACAAATCCAAAAACAGCATTTATTATTACGGTGCGAATGCTGGGACACATTCCGGTTCACTGAAATCTTTTACTCCATATAGTCCGCTGTATAAAGTTGTGTCTTTGTGAGGAGCTCTGCTGTCTCACTGATGGTGTCTTTTTGTCTAACTTTTCAAAAAGACTACAAACTAAAGTACGTTTTGACACAATGAACGAAAATGTGCATTCATAACACAGAATGTTAAAGTTAATATAGATTAAATACATGGATAATACACTTTACCTTCAAGTATAAACAAATGTAGAATTTGTAGTATGGACAAAAATCCTTATGTAACAAACACATTGTGTGATCAAAGACAGAAAATACTACATAAACATTAATGGTTTTTTTTTACAGTGTGGAGGAGGGGGACGTCCGGTGGGGAATTCAGTGTGAAAAACAAGCTTGTTTTGAAAAGGTAATGCTGTTGCCCTTACAGATTTTGTAATTAGAGGTAAGTTGACACCACTTAATTAACCCTTATCTAAACCCCTTGCTCATATGCATCTTTATAGCAAGACCTCCAAGTGGTGAACCGCCTTTTTTCATTAACTACTAAGCCTTTGTGACTTTTTTGTGATTCCAATCGAAGCTCAGGGCTTTAAAGCTGCTATCTGTTCTATGTGTGGGATGGCAGCCACCTCCATGGGGGATATGTTGGTAAATCCCATCTTGGCTGGAAAAATGTCTACAGTGCAGATATTGCCATGATGCCATATGCATGTTGCACTGGACAGGAAGCACAGTTCAAACAGTGCAGGTCAAAGGTCAGCCAGATGCAACTTAGAGGGTGCAGGAGAGGGGAAATTGGGCAGCCTGTAGGTTAGTGTTTAGGGGCCTGTTTATTTTATAAACAGTGGGGGCAGATTAGTATTGGAGCCAGCCATCCTCGGCCATATGGGGAGGATGTCCTCTGAGTTTGGAGACTCTTAATAAACCATTGTGTTCCTCGCTGGACACTCTGTCACTGGCATCATTTCTGGTCACCATTAATGATGGGTTGATGTTGTTGCCAATACACACGTGTGGAGCCAAGGATGCACAGTCTGCACCACTTCCATTCCAGGCATAATAGAGTATTGAATGATTGTATTAGTGAGCCGCTCAAAGGTTTTGAGTCATTAGGGGTGTTGGCACACGCAGGCCCTCGTCACTGCTGAGCTGGGAGGTAAAAACAGGAAATGGATGGACCCCCTCCAGACCTCAGCGCCAGTCTGATGAAGCCTGCTTGAAGACGTTTGTGTGAAGCTCATCTCCTGAAGACCCACAGCCCCTTCCTGCCTTTGTTTGGGGTTTTTGTGAGATGCAGCAGCAGTAAAGTCCTGATGATGACTCCAACTGTCATCACTCGGCTGGACTGATGGGTTTCTCTCAACACTGAAGAATCGGCTCTTACACTAAGGCGCTGTTGTTTGATGTTTCAAAAGCAAAGCCCTTTAATCTACCATGAATACATACATTTTAGCGAAACCCTTATGTTTGATGTAAAAAGTGATACTCATCTTGATATAATTCTTAACCTGTAGGAGATGAGTCAATCAACTCTATTTTCTCAGCTGCTAGTCACATCAAACCCTGTTTGTTAACTCATTTCAGCCAAACGGAGGTCACTTCCTACAAATACATGTTTTGATCAGGATGATCCAGAGGATTATGCAAATGATTATTCATATCTACACAGTACCTGCAAACAATCTTCAACACTATAAATACTGTGTATGTGATCATGATTTGATGATTATTTAGAGAAATTAGGGCAAAAAGCCTCATTTTGTAGTGCTTACAAAAGTTATAAAAACAATCCAGTCTCTCCATCTGGATTCATATAAGAATATAGATCCCCACATATCAATTACACACACACACACACACACACGCACGCACACACAAATAGTAGTTCAGTAGTTTTCACATAACATGGATATTGATCTGCACCTACCAACCAACTAACTAACACTCACAAACCCCACAACTGACTGACCGACTGACCAACTGACCAACAAAGCATCAACCGAATACCGATCAAAAAAACCAACCAACCAACCAATAACTAACCAATCAATCCACCAACTGACTGATCAACAAACCAACAATCCACCAACTGACTGATCAACAAACCAAACGATCATGGGACAGATCAACAGACACGGGTGAACAGAACCTGCCGGGTGCAAATAATGAAAGAAAGCAGCGTCATTAAAAATCTGACGCATTCTGGTCAATACGAAATAGTAATAATAATAATAATACATTTAATTTATAATGCACTTTACATTTGAAATAGTCTACTATATTCTATTTTGTAGAGACACCCTCCATTTTTCAAAGTTGCTTTTGGATGGATTTTTGAATGGATTTTTAATTGGATCTTTTCAATTCCATTTACACTCCAAAGTTCAAATTCATAGTTGAATCTGTGTGAATTATTCTGTATTTGGACTGACAGTTGCAAGTTGGAGCTTCAGCACTTTATGCAGTAGTAACCACTAGATGACTCTACTATGAAACATCATCATCTTCAACTGGTGTAATACCACAAAACTTATTCCATTTGAAACTATTGGGTACTCCATCTCCACTGATACGCCAAACCTGTCCAAAGCCATGTGTTTAAATGCGTTTCATTTCCCCTGATCTCTGCCAGCTGCTAATGTGCCAACCATTTTTTTTACGCATGACTTTCAAAGAGATTCAATACCACTTGCTGTACCCTTACAGCAAGTGGTGGATGATTTGTTGACATCTTTCTATTGAGTTTGCCAGGAATCTGTGGTAGAGATTAAACCATACAACAAGCTGCAATCTTCTCTTTGTCCTCCTGCTGCTAAACTACTTCTGGATGATGAGGGTGATATCTCAGATTCAGACTTATCTGATTCTGGTTACTTGGGTTCCAAGAACATTGCATGTTTGCGCAACACTTTCAGAATCCATTACACATAAATAAAAGTTACATCAGGTAAGGTTACGCAGTCATACAATGATCAGAATGAGGAAATTGGCGCTTTTTTTTCAAGGTTTTGGCTTTTTTGGAATTGTAATTGATTATGAGGTGAGCAGCATAAGACATTTTTTCACGGCATCTTTGACGAAGCCATATGGACATAAAAAAACAAAACTTCTTTTTAAAACTAGTTGAGTTGCCATTCAAAATAATTCAGGTTTGAGGCATTCAACATGGGGCTTTCGTTGCAAACTTGGAAGAATTGTCTCCTCATTATATTGCCTTTGAAACTTTAAAGCACATCAGCGCGCCTGGACTTTAGTTTATTTACAATAATCTATCCTGTTGTCACTGTGAGTACTCCGTTTGGTGGAGTATTTACAAGAATCCATAATCAGCAGGGACCGATGCTACGTGTAGATAAGTACTGTAGGCCTAATAAGTTCCGGACATTGAGCCACTCCTAGACAGTACAATTTCCCAAGATGGAGCCAAAGATACCTCCTCACAACTCGTGTGTTATGTAGACCAGATGAGCAGAAACCTGATCGCAGGAACCATAAACCTAACCAATAATTTAGATTTTCATTGAGGGGCCGAGTCCATTACTGTGAAGACGTGAGGCCCGCCGTGCTGGAGCGCAGATACTCACAGTAAGGAATGGAAATCAGGTTTTTTTTCCCATGGACGGAGCCAAAGTTAGGCTTTTCTGTTATCTACAATGAGCTGCGAGGCTGAAACAGCAGCTTATTTATCAACACAGAAGCTGTTGAGTTTTGGACAAAGCAGCTTCATCTGCAGGCCATCGCATAAAGGAGGAGGATCATGGCGGTTTTAGCGAGCGGGCAGGATCTGCTAAACAAATATTTTTAGTTTATAATGTGCCTCTATAATGGTAAAGCTTCCACTATGTCCATGTGGGGTGTCGAACTTGAGCTAATCTTCAATATATGCACAAGTCTTATAGATGCACGCTATATGCAACACTGGTTTCTTTATGCAACAGGAAACACGTCAGTTGCGACGATCTTTCCGAGAAGTACAGCTGAAAAGCATTAAGTTCAAGGATTTAAGGAGATTAGATGCTCCAACATTCAGTTCACGCTGACTTTTATATGTTGACATAATGTAAATGCATAGATAATAATACTGTAGCATATTATGTTAATATAAAAGTTCATCCAAAATGAAAATTCTGTCACCTCTGCAAAATGGCATTACAGTATTTTTTTGTTTTAGGAAAAGGCTGTGCAGCTACCTGGCACACTCTGTTTTGACTTTGAGAGTTGTTTGTAAGATGAGGGGAATGTAAGCTATTTATTTCAAGTTATATGTAGGCTTTTAAGGCAAAAATTAAATCTCCATTGTTAAAACATTTTCTCGGCAGGTCAAACTATAGTAATCAGTAATCAGAATCAGGCCGGAAAATTACACTCAGTGAACCTCTTGGCTACATTAATATATAAGGAAACAATTAATACTAAATAATGATGACTATTATCAATTCAGTGAATATTTTGAAGTCACTATGTTTAATTCCCCTCTGGGCGCCAAAGCCTACCAACATTTCAACTTGATTTTAATGCGGTGACTTTTGAACTTTACTTTATTGATAATAAACAGCGTCTTCTCTGGAGGAAATACCCTTAACCTAAGTGGCGTTCCACGAAACCACAAAAGAGCACATCTGGAGTTTGAGCGTCTGCTCAGGTTTTTGTTCATGCATTAATATTAACTCATTGAACCATTTCATAAATCTCCCAGTGGCTGTGATTGCATATGTGTGCCGCTGTCACCCTGATTCAACCCCAGACCTACATCTGTTACGGGCCTCTGATCGTGATAGATGTTACAACATGATTGCTGCAGATGAGAGGAAAACACTAATTCTCAATCACTGTGAAACATGCGAGCAAGTTCAAGATGCTTTATTGACTTTGCCCTTTCCATTTAACTGCAATTATAAGCAGCCTTAATACATGGATACAATGCATTGCTTTTATTAATTCACAGATGGACAAGGTCAAATGTGATTGAACTCTCTTCAAAGTCCTTCATCTCTGCATGCTGACTGGTACCTTTTGAATGAATTGCATGATTATTAGAGGAAATTGGCCTTGGGAGATGCATGAGTTGAGTGGGAACCCTGATAAAGAGGAGTTATGCTGGTATGGCGCGCAGGCTGTGCCGGCCATTGAGATTAGAATGGAGAGGAGAGAGCAAGCAGGCGCTGCCAGCGATAACGGCAGGAAAGATAATAAAGCACAAGGCGTTTCCTGCGAGTGTCCCCTGAGGAAAAATCCTCCTCCCTCCGCCAATGTTGGTTTATTGTGGGCTCAATGCAGGATAAAGGTTCAGCCGCCATCTTGAACAGATTTGCAGTAGTCTTGCAATTCAAATAAAATTTTACTGATTCTAGCTATCACAGGAAGGGGGGAGACGGACATCCGAGCACATGCATGCAAACAATTCTAAATTCTCAAGATCCTATTGTGTTTGCTATCCTTCGCCACGGTCATGACAAACAATGGTATTGGCTCGCCACTCATGGCCTGGCTGACTCAGATGGTGGATGTCCCTCTTGTGATGCCAGTAGCTATTGTTATGATGTTCCGCTCCTCTTGCTCTGAAGATGAACCCGTGTGATCAAAATTCAGCTTCTCCAGATGTCACAGGTGCTCTCAATTTGCATCTGAGAGAAACGTCATCCCCACTGGCGTTTGGATGTTTCAGCCTCGGACGGAGCGTGCTGAAGAAAGCTTTGTTAGGCCTTGCCGTGTCTCCAAGCTGTTGGTTCCAGTTGAAAGAGTCGCTAGGAACCAGAGCATATCCCAACAGACTTTTAAGTACACTCAACCAGCACTGGCTCCTTCACAGAGAGTAGCAGGCCTGTAATTAAACGACAATGGGCCTCTCTGGTGCTCAACTTGCTGGAAGACAGGGGGTTGTAGAATTATTGATCAAAGCCATAGTCACAGGAAGAGCAGTGGGAGCAACGGGGCCAACCATGGATGTTTGGTTGCATGAACAACAGGTGACAGTGATCTTAATGGCCTCAATCTAGCCCTGCTCTGCTGTGAATAATTATATCTTTGAGATAATTTGCCACCCATGAGGAGTTATCCTGGAAGAAAGACATCAAATGTTCTTTGAGATGAAGCACAGCTAGTCATTATTATAATGGATCTGGTGGTTCAGAGCCAATATTAAATTAAAGCAGCTGTAATGAATCATAGAGACTACCCATATTGTCCATTAACGGAGCCTTGTCCTTCTTCATTAGAATTCCCCCTCCTGTCAGGCTCGACTCGTGATCGGCGATACCACTGATTTTCTTTCTGATCCAATACGTAGTAAAACACAGGCTAGGATCACGGATACCGATCTGAAACCTATACTTTGTACAAAAACATGACATGTTATAAATAACGAAATAAAGTAGGATCTTTCTAATTAAAGAAATAATGAGCTTATATCAGTGGCATGCTGTGGATTTTCCACCTGGGCCTTCAGCACTATACTCCCGCAATTAAGCTGCCCTCAAATAACTCCATCGGGTCACTTCAGTTGTAGTTATGTCAGACTACATAACCAAGAGACTGTAATATTTATCCTATCGCCTCTTGAGGGATGTACACTGATTGTATTGACATGCTCTGAAACCATCAAGGATGTATCACTACCACGCAGAATGACATTTTGCTGTATCACAAATAAATATCACATACATCTCAAATAACTGCCATTACTGAGTAAAGAACTCTCATAACTGAGAATCTATGATGCTAATGAAAAAATAACAACATTCTCACTAAGGTACGTCTCAATTGATGGGTGGAGAAACTCAGGTATGGGTAGATTTTTGCAGTGATTGACAGAATTTATGGCCGAATCAATGTAGAATATTTGAAAGTAACTCCAAACTGACGGAGTTTCCAACATAGGTCAACATAGGTCATCCTATTTCGCTCTTTTCGTACCATTAGGCATGCTAGATAACGAAACATGTGTATAGAAACACTGAAAAAGTGAGATTTTAAAAGTATGTCCTCTTTAAAACAACATGGGTCTTTGATTTGAGATATTGACATTAGGTTAATATTGACAACTGGTTAACATTAGGCTACTTAAATGACTTTAAAACGTCACCTCTTCCTGATCTTTCATGTCACACATCTTAAAGCTGTCCTATATATGAGTATTTAGGGTTATATTCTTAATATGATACTAAAAGACAGAGCCTACAGCAGGGCTATTCAATTACAAATTCAATTGGGCCATATTTTAAAACCAAGAATCTTAGTTGCTAATCACAAATTTTAAACAAACAAATGTGAATGTAATGAAAACCAAGCAATGTTTATTTATTACTGCCATTACACAGAACCAGTATCAATAGGAAAATCACAAACTGCATTAAAACGTATCATTGCACAGAGCCAGAGCTACAGTATAGTAATAACAATAAGATTTTTTTAATTTAAATTTCAATTAGAATAAAATGCAGATTTAAGTAACATATGGACAAGGAACATCTCAAAGTGCCTAAAAACAAATAAGGAGTATCATTGTACAGAACCACAACTACAGAACAGTAGTAATGATACTTTTTTTTTCACTTCCAGAACAAAATTAAGATTTTGATCACATCTGACTCTGGCGCGTCATAAAGTGCATTAAAATGAATTTTAAAAGAGCGGCAACGAGAGCTGCTTTATATTAAGTTCATGTGTGAAAAGCTTGATTTGAATTTGTATTTTGATCCAAACATACTGAGCACTGTGATTGCTACCTTCCTAACAACTTCTTCTTAACTTCTGTACAACACACTAATTAATAACCCTGTGAAATGTTTATTTTCATATTTCATGTTTGCCCTAAATCAATCTCTTCATATTTGTACTACATCCTTATCTTCTGAGGGCCTATTAAAAAATGCTGCTAAACTGCACGGACTGTGGATACTCTTTGTTCTTTTGAACATATTTATATATTCTATACGTTTATACCTTTAGTTTTAGTATATATTCTTATTATTTTCTATGGTATTTTCTATTTGTGTGAAGGGAAACTGCAAAATAAGAATTCCGTTGCTCAGTGTGAACTATGTTCCTACTGTGTGTAAGACAATAGAAATCTAGAATCTCTTGAATCTTGAATTAGGGAACTGGTGAATGCTGACATCACTCCAAAACCTTGCGACCCGTTGGCATGAAGCGCCGGTTCCTTGGTTGGGGATGACTGCATGTCGACAAGTTCGAAAAATGAATTTCTCCTTGTCGATCGTAGGGATCAATTCTTTTAGCTTTAACAGAGTTGCAACAGAAGTCCCCTTCTGTTGCAACATTGAACGGGTTTCTGGCAAAGCCCATCACCTACATCATCTGTAGGCAGAGCGAGTCTATCCAGTCTCCCAGCAAAGTTGGCTTTCAGCCTGGCAATGAAATCTGTCGTCACGCCCGGGATTTGTGCTGATGCTGAGGTGCGTTTGTGGAGAGTAAAAAAATGTAGCATTCTGCCTGTGCTCAAGCCAGTCGTGATAAGATCCCAATTTCAACAACGCGCTGCATTTTGGGTTGAGTGTCGTTAGGCAACGCGTAGCGTTACATTCATGGTCTGCAGGAATTTCTGCATAACTTGTTTTTCTCGGGTTTGCTTTGCTTTTCTGGCTGGGCCACTCGGGGCTGACTTCTGGGCCGCATGTGGCCCGCAGCCCGCTAATTGATTAGCTCTGGCCTAAAGTGTTCATGATATTTCAATGCTAAGTAACGTAAACAGCTTGCAGCACGCAGTGATGTGGCTAGATTCATATTTGATTGTTGATATTTTTCACCTTGATACCTGAGAAATTGACTTTTTTTTTTAAATTGCTGCTCGTATGTAAGAAGTTGCACGTATTGATTCCCCCATTTAGGAATTTGACCCCTTGCTTGCGGAACTCTAGCTTGCCATTTAGAATTACACACTGGCAAAGGGTGTATTCTCCAATTGCTTAGTTCATTGTAGAAAAACAAAGACATCTAAGAGGAGAGTCTTTAATGTAGCATTTCTGCGTATACAAAGGGTTTATGAATGTGTGTATATAGCGGTGGTACGGATCCTTATAATAGTTCCGATCAGCTGGATCAGTGTATATTTATCTTACTTTCTTTAGCCTTAATGGAAGTACGTTCTCTACTTAGCGCAATTTCTTGTAATCAATATGCTTTGGAAAGGCAAAAAAAGACATACAGCCTCATGGACATCGCTTCTGAATATATCCTCAACTTTAGCCTTGACGGAAGCCAGGCTCTGTTTGGAAAACTGCTTATGTTGGGGGGAAGAGGTTAGCAAGGGAGCTGTGGTCAGTAGAAATAACTTGAGTTCCTTCTGGAAAAAGATTAACTGCAGGGAAAGAAAACAATACCATTTTTCTGTATGCCATCTGATACTTGAAGGGATTTACTAAATTTGCCACAGTTAAGTGTCTTTTAAATATTATGAGTCCTACTTAGAGTTACATCAACACGACCTCTGACCTGTCTTACAGAATCTCATCAGTTATCATTGGTTCCACTGTTGTACATGGGCCGGAATAAAATACTTTTGTTCATTCAAGTATGAGTTATCAAGTATTGGTTGGTTGGTTGGTTGGTTGGTTGGTTGGTTGGTTGGATGGATGGACGTAGGGGCAGCTGCAGCACACATGTGGGAGCACTGAGTAATAACCTCTGTATACTGTGGGGGGCTGGAAACGTTCCAGCTGAGGCTCCATCTCTGATATCTGAAACAGACAGACCTTTGGAGGAGAGAGGTGACGTCCCAGCCGGACCAGATATCACTGAGATGTCAGGGCGGAGCAGTGATGGTCGGACCAGGAGGCCCTCTTCACCTCTCAGAGGAGGTGAAAATGCCACAGGCTGCAGATAAATGAGTGGGGGAGAAAAATAAATACACTCCAGAGTCTTCCTCACAGTTCTTTCAAGAAACTACAAATGTCAATGCTATAGAACCACAATGTGTGTTTGTTTTATGTTATGTGCATTTGAGTGGTTGTATGCCCTGCAGCTCCATTTCGAAGACCTATGGGCCCCCCAGGAAGTCTTAGGAACCGGGGAACCATTCGACCCACTCACTCAAACTTGACTTTTACACTTAAGAAAAGTAGGTGCAAGTTCTGGGATGGTGCTAGCGTCACATCATGTCACCGAGGGACTGGAGCCACGTCATTACGACACAGAGGCACCAGAGCCCCGGCATTATGTCACAGAGGCATTAGAGTACGTCAGTATGTAATGATGGTGGTCTGTTATTCCATCATAAACATTGTGACATGTGGCCAGAGAGGGTTTCTTTCTTTCTCAGTTTTTTCCTTCATCCTGTCTTCAAACGCTTGTCATGTCTTACAGATTATGGCCCACTGCGTCTGCAAGATTTCCGCTGGTACAACTCCATATCATCAGTATGCATAACCAATTTGCTTTGTGTTTGGTGTGAACACGCCATCAGCTTACAGGATTTGAAAACACCAGTGACTTTTCTCAAGGTCCAGGAAGAGACTATATGGCTCCCCTGATTCACACCATTACTAAAGACTTCAGTGGAGGAACAAACACTTTTTCCTGAGAGACTGACAACACAGAGATGCAGTGTCTCACATGAAAGGCTTTTGGAGCCTCATCCCCTGTGATCGGACACTGACAGACACACACAGTATCCCCTCCCGGGCTTCCAGAGCTCTCCATGTTGACACAATTATACTTAAAATACTAGCTTTTTAAAATACTGGATGCTCTCTGCAAGTCTCGTGCCTGAAGATCAAAGCCTTTAGCTTCCTTTTGTTTTTCCGCCTTCTATGTGGGAAAACCACTGAACCTCCGACCTTTGGCCCAGGTGTATTGGGACCATTACATCCACTTGTTATTTGATGTCTTTCTTTCATGACTTGGATCACCCTATCAACGCACACACAGATTTACACTTCCCTTCCCAGCTTCCATTTATCCTTGATGTATTTTTGCGACATGTGCGTCAAACCTCAACTCACACATCTATTTCATCTTTCTTGACGCTTTGTATTTATTTTATAAGGTCTTTCATATTTTACTGACAAAAGACGTTTAGGTGGGAATATTTTATGACTTAAGGACTTTCTAAGGTGCATTGGGACATATGAAGAAATATATATATATACATATCCAAAAACAATACCAGAAAAAAATACAAAGGCTCCATAAAGTTCAGATGGAATAATAAGTCCCCACATTTGTAGCGGTGATGTTCATTTAGCGAATATAAGGGAACAAATATGGCTAGAAACATACCAAACAGCCTATTGCAATTTGTGATGGCAATCTTAAATGTCTTTCAATCACTAACAACAGTTCACGGCTAAAGGTAAAGGTTGGAACATAAATTAAGGGCTTTGCCTTAAGGCACACACAGATTAATGTAACGCCATCATTAAAACTATATATTCTGACGGTTCTTTGTGTCAATAGCGTTGGCGGCGTATGAGTTCTTTGAAGGCTTTGTAGTTATGTTTGCATTCAACATGTTTTACAACAACTCATAATCCTGGTAGAAGCTCAAATTCATTCATTCATTATCTGTAACTGCTTATCCTGTTCAGGGTCACGGGGGCTGGAGCCTGTCCCAGCTGACATTGGGCGAGAGGGCAAAATATCCTCCCTCAATTTGTAAGCTTTGGATAATAGAGAAACATCTGAGCATAAATATATATGAAGAAAGATTTTTTTTTTTTTCAATCGATTCATCCACTCTTATATAATCTGAAGGATTTTTTTGTGATCCCTAAACATACAAAATGTGTTTTTATCTGCAGTGAACTATCTGTCAATCTAATTACCATGTCAGCTTGAGTTAAGACAGGCATGTTGCACCGCACAGGTTTTCTGTCCCGGCTGCTGAGTGATACTCGAGTATCGACTTCACCCTGCTGTGTCTCTCATCTCTTCTTCTCCATTGCTGCTCCCATTTTCTCCTTAGTAAAACAGGAAGAGGGTGTGTTTGCAGAAGCAGAGCCTTAGGAGTCAAGCCGTTCTCCACTGACCGATCGAGGTCTTTGTGTGTGTGTGTGTGTGTGTGTGTGTGTGTGTGTGTGTGTGTGTGTGTGTGTGTGTGTGTGTGTGTGCGGGTGTGTGCATGCCAGGATAATTGCTTTCAGGGAGCCCCTGAATGCCTTGTCCTTTTTTCTGAGATCTGCAGTATTTGCTCTGGGCATTGCGGCCCAAAGGCAACATCTTGATCTTTGCTTATGTGACATTCTATCTGAAACATGCCGCTGCATGATTGGCGTGCACATACGACCGTCCCAAAATGTGAGCTTACACCTACATGAGCACATGAACATTTTTCTCTTGTCTTGACATTATTTAGCCAGCTGTAGCTTTTATTCTCCGTAATGAGGCTCCTCCTTTGGTTTAGCACTGTTGGGATGTGCGGGAATGTGAGTTCAGCATTGCAAGCTGGGTACAGGCTTGGTGAGGCCTGATCTGGCGGGGGTTCGAGCTGTTCATCTCCCAGCAGGAGCTGTCATGTCAGCCGTGGCGTCCTGCGGTTGAGCTTCACTCCCATTGGCTGCAGGTCATGGGCCAGCGTCAGGTCACACTGTTGGCTTCTGTAGCTTTCATTGAGCATGCCCTCCTTTTACACGGTGCCCATCAGCCGGCGTACATGCGATCTGACAGCCCACGCCTGAGCAACAATAGACAAGAGGAAGGATCTGCAGCTTGTCTGTGATTCAAAGATATTTAACTGCAAATACTTTATATGGAGCATTCCCGAAAAGTTGCAGTGTTTCCATTAATCACAAGCATGAGTTGTTTTAAAAAAGAATATTATCTATAAATGACCTAGCTTGGTGGCTAATAGCTGTGGAATTTTGTATGATAAGATGTTCCTTGCTAAAAAATCCACAGACCTCACTCCTTTTTTTTCCCCCTGCCCCATGGTGCTTGTTAGCTGTGGAATTCTGTGGGTCTGTCTCAGAACAATCCTTGTCAGATAGATGCTGTAATGGAATGAGAGATATGAGGACACTCTGCTCAGAATAATGCATGAGATGGAGAGGAGTCGATGTGAGAATGAGGACATGTCTTTGGTTTACTCTGATGTAAAACAGATGGTGGAGCATCAGAAATTCATTGACAAATATTGATAGCATATATTTTACTGGAGCGTAAATGAATGCTTCTGATCCAGATGTACGGCCTAATGGAGTGGGAATAAGTTGATCTACAAAGACAGCTGGCTGCAAGTTCAGTAGCTCTCCGCTCTGACAGATGGCATCTGGATGGCAGAGAGGAAGTCCCAGCGTCTGCCTGTGAGACTGTATCTGATCTGAAGAGCAGTCTGCCTGGTGCTGCATCTCCGGAACAATAACAGCAGCGACAGCCAGGCTATTAACAGTATTCCTGCCTTGGCCAAGTGCTGCCTGCTTCTCGTCTACTACTTACAATGTAATACTGTAATCCTTCCTGTGAAATTTATTACGAAGACTGTAAATCTTTCCAAGCCTTCCTCTCATTTCCCTCCTCTGCAGCTGGGAGGTCCTCTTTCCCTTTTTCTTCTGCCAGAGCAGCAAAGTGTTTTTTCTCTGATGCCTGTGGTGGCCTCTTCTGCTCAAGTGCGGCTCAATTTCAGTTCCTGCACACCGCGGTTGCCCTTTTTTTTATGCGCATAATCTGCTTGTATACGAGAACGCAGCGACATATGCAGTCTTTGTGGCCTGATAAAATCAACCCTTCTAGTCTCAGACGAACTTTTACAGAATCATTTGCCATGTTCTCAATATTGAAAAATCTCAGGTTGTAGAGGGATGCAGACATTCTTGGTCTTCAGAGTAGGAGTCCCAAGGATGTAAAGACATAATATGTTATTCATCTCACAGCCCGCCCATGATCTGGCGTCCATATGGCGTGCGTTATTTGCTCCTCTGTCACCCTGCATGTGTGTGTGTTGGTTGCTGGCTCAGCTTCTCGCCTTATTTAAATACCGCATCATCTTCTGCACTGCTTCTGCTGCAGCTCTCTTGTACTTACCAAACATATCCTACTGTCCTCTAAGCGATAGTCTATCAGCTCTTAAAATCTTATTGAGAGATTTTCAATCGTTTTCATGAAGAAGCTGAAACGCTAATTTGTCCTATTTGCTGCTCAGGAGCATCCTGTGGATCCTACCATCCTCATCATCTCCGTCCAAGCCGCTCCAGCATCAGCCGGACAAGTATACTTCACTCAACAATAAAAACCCTTTTTTTGGACCTTTTGCCAAGTCTGTGAGTCTGCACTTAGGTCCAGAATTGAAATATAACTGATCTTCCAAGGTGGATGGAAGCTGAAACACATAAAAGAAATTAATGTCACACACACATTCAGGCCCCGGTAGCAGAAAACACTACTCATGCACGACTTTAGGCCTGCCTGCACTTTAATTCCCCTCTTGCATGATATGAGATGTGCAACTGCCTCTCCATCCGGAAACTACAGCACTGCCCATCTGCCCATCACTGTGTTTAATGATACTCTCCATTTAGGTCATTAACACAAATGAACACATCTCCAAAGGAAAACTATGCTTAGTCTTTTGTGCTAATTAAAATCTAACACGCTAACTTGCACCTTTGAGAGGTTGAAGAAAGGTAACATTATACCTGCGACACATTTGCATGTCAACATTGTTATTGTGAAACTGCAAGCATGGCTGTAGATGATATGGGTAGATTCGTGTTTCTTTCTCTCTGTTTAATATCTTTGTACACACCTATCACCTGGTAAATGTTGTGTGATTCTGCAACTTTCATATTTTGAAATGTGAGGTTTCAATTTCTGTTGTGAAGACTTAGTGCTTAATGTCTGTTTAGGACTTTTTTTTAAAAAGCTGGTTAATGTCAAGATCATGTTTTGGCTTGAAATACATGATTTTGTTGCTATAAACAGAAATGGGAAATGGCCCTACGTCTGGTTAAAAATATCCAGTGCTCTGCTGGCAAACGTCCCAACAACGGCTGCCAGAATTTAAAAGGAGAAGTCTTGAACTGAGGTTTCTTGCTTTTCTGCTTTGCTGTCTAGGATCCCTCCTCCTCCTCTTGATGAGACTTTAAGCAATTGAATATAATACGATATGTATTTTATAAATGTTGAAATAAAATGTTTAAACTTGACGCTACAGAAGTTTGCAGATATGTGCAATGCCAAAAATGTTTGTATTGTGATGGCTTGAAGAACTTATTTGGGCTTTGACTGGTTTCTTTAGAGCTGTTCCCTCTATTTTGACACTACCTCAGAGGTCAGAGGTTGAACCTGAGTAATGGAATCATTTGGCTATAGTGATTGCAGTCTAGAACGGTTGACCTGGCCATTGTCTACGTCAGCCTCAGGTTCAATAGCCTGACAGGGTGAGGTGGATACGGTCAGTGCTGCTCCGTCACTTGCTGCTCTCTGAGGAATGTTACATCCATACAAATGAATGCCTGGAAGGGGCCCTTAAAAGCAAAAGACACTAAAGTCAAAGTGTGGCATAAATTTAGCTAAATTCCTCTTTCTGACACGGTCCATTATATCGTTGTAGTTGCATTACAAAGTTACAACAAGTTTCAGGGTAGAGTTATGTTGGAGATTTACCCACAGTGCCGTGTGACGGTACTATAAACAGTAATATCTGCTGATTTAGACAGTGTCGAAATAATGAGCATTAAAGGAAACCATTTATCTAACACATTTTAACCCCTCTGGAATTTTTGGAGGAAGGTTCCAGTCCTGAGACAACGGCAAAGATCTCAGTCTGACCTACAGGGATGTTCACTGCTCTCGTGTTCACATGTTAGACATTTCTGAATGAATTTACAGAAATTACAGATTTTGGAGTTGAACCAAACCACAGGGCAGGTACAGGAATTATTTTTCCCTTTCAATGAGCAAGTGGCCCCCTGTCTACATACAACAGCTGTAGGTGAGCAGACACAGGGGTCCACTTGATAGAACTATTGTATAATATAAGAATCCATTAATTATGTCCATTGATGCTCGGGCTCCAGCTTCCGCGCCGGTGGCATGATGAATTTCAAGAATTGCCTGATCACAGACGGATCCATCTTACCCTCTACATGTTGCAGTTTTCCAACAAAGCAGCCAAAGGGCATCGCCAAGCCATAGCCATGCTTCACTGAAGCTCCTCCAGACATAATGTTCATCTACAGGCCCCAGAAGGTACCGATTTTGTTTCATCACTTCAGCGAACAGCACCTCTTCTCTTGTGCGTTTTATCAGCAGTGGTATTAGGTCTTAATCGGTTGGTATAGTGTTTAACAACATCCGAGATGGAAATGTGTCTCCAATCAGGGATGATATTCAGAGGATTGAATCATTTTGATACAGTTGTCAGTAAAAGTAGAATTTATGTTGAAGATGGGGATATATGTTACATTCAGCCATTTAAACTGTTCTTGCTTGATTTTGTTTATTACAAACAGCTGATAACAATTATACTCTAATAATAAATCCAATATTGAATCATGGGGGTTGAATGATTTTTCTTCCATCTACAGTATAAATGATGATTGAGATGTGATGCTGACCTTTGACCTATGAACAGCCATATTTTCACATTATACTAATGTTTTTGGACACGTATGAAGGTTGTGTTTACTCCCAGTGTATTAATAGCACTCCGAGAAGGAAGCTACAGCGGAGCCAAGTTTCATTCTCATGAATGCAGATGCAGTGGTAAGGGTGGGCCTAGTGGGCCCGGGCCCGACCACTCGTAGATCTCTCCACCCAAATGAAAACACTTTTTTTTTTTGTCTCAATTAAGATTTACTACTCCCTAAAGATGAAAAGGACTGTTTTTTTCTATTTGTAAATAATAAAAAGATAACGTTCATAAAGCTGCTATCATATAAGTGAAGTCTGGATCAACCACAGAAGCCCATTTCACATTGGTCTAGGAAGTGATCTGGAGAATTGTGCAGCAGCATTTGTCTCTGGAAACGGAGTCTGACATCTCTATAACCCTAAATCAGCAGCACTGGTGTCTCACCAGTTCCAGGATGGATCATTTAGTAGGTGCGGCTGGTAGTTACAGGGAACCTGCAGGTGGGTCTAATGGACATGATGGTAAAAAAGACTTAAAGTGGAGATGTCATAGAAAACACTAAATCGAACCATTGTTATGGGACCACATGAACGTAATTAAGTTTTATGTCTGCAGAATGACGTTGGTATCTCCCTGAGTAGAACATACAGTATAATGATAGACCAGTTACTGGTTGTAATGTTGTGGCTGATTGCTGAGTAAAACATTGGTAAGAAATAAACAATTCCATTACCGAGCTACAAATAACAAATTACAAATAATCAGCGTTGAGGGAAAAACTGATGATTGACAGCTCAGTGCACGACTCTCTCTCTCTCTCTCTCTCTCTCTCTCTCTCTCTCTCTCCCTCTCTCTCTCTCTCTCTCTCTCTCTCTCTCTCTCTCTCTCTCTCTCTCTTTTTAAAAGTCAGTGCAGCTCACCCAGCTGTCAATCTGTCTCTCCCGCCCTCCCAACCTGAATATGTGATAAATTGATAACCCTCCGCAAAAATAAACATGTTAGTTGTTGTAAACATTCATGGAGCAGCTTGAGCTGTATACTTTTCCTAGATACAAACATGTATAACAAGTAAATAATAGAACATGTCTGCATTGAAATGCCCTGGGCTTTAGGTCCAGCTTTTTAACACCTCTGCACGGGATGTGCTGGTCGGCGTCTAATATCAGTCATTTCTATTGGGAGCCGTCCAAGGAAGGAAAACAACCTATTACTTTTTGGAATCAAAAGGCCCACCCAAATCCATCCACAAACAATGTCCAAAACAATAGACCTTAACACACTTTCTCAGACTCAGTGGTTGCCCTCCAGCTGACCAGCTAACCACAGGAGGACTTGTTCCCCTGACACTGGGTGGTTTCCTTTGCCCGGCCAGGGAGGATGCTTCTCTACCTCCTGTTTACACTTTACACAGGAGGCCAAAGAGAGTGATGGGGACCAAGGAGAAAAATGCTCAACACAGTAGGGTGCTTAAACGGCAGCCTGTTTTTGGACTGGTGTCATCCTGCTATTGTGGGTGCTTAACCCAAGACTGGCACCAAAGTCCTCAGAGGAAAAACCCAAAACAGTGCTAAACAAATAATCAGCGCCTGCCGACCAGAGCTGATGAAGGTTCGTGTCTGCAAAGGAGAAAACAAACCCACTTTGACTTCTTTTCCCCCATCTCCACCAAATTTAACCAGATGCTACTACAGCCAGTTTGGAGCTGGTTCAAGAAGTGAACCTTCTGAGAACTGGTGTAGTTTCCCACTGGCATTACATCACAGAGATGCTTGGGCCATGCCATTATGTCTGGGAGGCACTAGAGCCCGGTCCTTATGCTTGTGCTGTGTTGGTTGACACTGATAAATCCACAAGCTGGACTCTGGAAGACTCCTTGTTAGTCATATTAGTCATTGACTGACTGGAAGCAGTCACTGGCTCTGGGCCATTGACTTTTAGGTTCCACTTGGCCAAAAACTTTCTTGGCTGAGGTTGTAACATTATTTTGTGCTTCCAAAGTTGAATCATGGACTCATTGTGAGGGGTTGATTGGGCCCAGTTGTCTGGGGTGGAGGGACAGGGTGTGGACCTGATTTAACCTTCTTCTTTCAAGTGTATAAGAAGCTGGTCTGGAGAGTGAGGCAGATTTGACCAGTACCCTCCTCTCTGCTCAGAGGAGGTCCGGCTGATGGATGGCCCGTAATCAGCAGCAGACAGACCTGCCACAGGAAACATCTCCCCATCACGTTCACGGAAACCAGCACTTCTCCAGAGACCCGCTGATAGCCACACAGGGATAGGGGGAGGGAGCAACAAAACAATTGGATTCTCCCTTTTCTCCTGCAAAAAAAGTCGGCATAGTGTCTCCTCAGCGAGCAGAGTTTGATTTACAGGCCTGCTGCCGCACCACGTCCTTCTCCAGACAGCAGCCTGCTGCCTTATTATCCTGGAAACATCCACCAAAGGCTTTTTTGGTTTTTATGGATTTCTTTTTTCCCACTGGAGTCACTGCAGAATTTCAACAATTATTATTAAAGCAACTCTTCAGCATTTTGTGTAATAACTTCATTTGGTCTGGTTCTACAAATTATTTGAGAAGATTGATATCTAGCATATTTTTCGCAGAGTAAATAAGAAGCTGTTTTTACAACAAGCAGGCATTGAGCTTAGGAAGTGCTGGTTTATCTCCCTGTTTCCGGGAAGTGTGCTAAGTTAAGCTTAACATCAAAATGGTATCAGTTTTGTGATATAACCTGCAAAGAAAAAAAATAAACATGTATCTCAAAATGTTGAACTAATATTTAAAAGAGGTCATGCAAATATTCTAACAAAAAGAGGTCTATCGTGTCTAACCATGCAGGTTGGATAATACTTTCACATCGACTTTTAGGACCTTTCCCTTTGATTTGGGCCAATATTGCATTAGTGAAACCTCCCAGATCAATTAACTTAACTTAAGTCAGATGGAAAAAGTTGGTTGTGGTCCGGATAAGATCGAATCATTTACGGTGAAAGCAGTTTTCGTATGTCTATGGACAGGAAGTTACAGCAGGCTCCCACTTTCATTTAAACAAAAGGAGGAAAGCATATGGAATAGAGAGGCAGCGGGTAATGGTGAGGGGCTGAGATGAGGTATTTAATATGATGAGGTATTTAAAATGATCCAATGCAGAGATCAAAAGTCAAATGGAAAAATAAACTAAATAAACATGCCAAGGCTTTTGATTTATTTTCTGTGAGGATGATGAGCTAAAAAATACAAGAGGATGAGATACTGACGCCGGACGGATGCTGGTTTAAGAGCCAGTCTTCAGTTTGGGATCAAAAGTCTCTGTAAAATTGCAAAATTAACAACAGAATAGCTGGATCAAACGTGTATGATGAAAGAAAAAACCTGAACCTTGGTTGTACAACAAATTTAGGTCAATTAATATCTATATTATGTCAATAATATAAATCAATAATATAAGTATAAATAATAATAAGTCAATTTAGCACTTTGAGATTTGATCCAAATGTAAAGTGCATTATAAATTAAATGTATTATTATTATTATTAATAAAATATATTTTTTTCCATTAAACATTTCTGGAGCTTTTCAGCAAAGCCTTGGGGCAACATTCTACTAAACAACTGAGGAAGATGATTTGTTTAAATATGTAAAAAGATTAACATTAAGTGACAAGATAATAGTCGTGATAATGTATAATGATAATGATCCTCACACTCAGAACACTTTAAATCAATTGAATATTGTGAATCTGGGTAATAGCCGGTAAAAGTGAGGAATGCAGAGATTGTAAATTGTCCCTGCAGTGCATTTAAGCTGAGGTGAGGGTAGTGTAGCACCTTCATTTGACAGGCTAGACTGAATACTTAAGTTTAAAAAGGATGTAGACAATGTACTTTCTAACTATTTAGATGATGCAATTTATGTATGTTTTTTGGTTTGTCTGTCTTTTTGTACGTAAGATGACTCAAAAAGTAAGAACAGATTCTGAACAACATTTTTGGAGGAGTAGAAGTTTTGAAAGCAAAACACATGTTTTTTAAGCCAAACCTTTTCCTGAAAGGACACTTCTTACAATCCACAGGGCAAACCCCATGGACCAATCCATAAAATTTTTCATCTGGATCTAGATTTTTTTTTAATGATTTTTTTTTTTTTTTACCATGCATGGTTGGGACAAAAAGTCCGACCAGAATCCAATTGATATTCAAAATCCGGTAATCTCGAACATTAATTCAAGATTATCCAGTGAGATAAAAAAAATTATAATCATTCTTTAGACTTGAACCAAAATCAAGCCTAGCTAAAAACCTACTTAGCCAGCTTGGCGTAAATTTTCCAATAAACAAAACTATTTATTTTTGGTATCACTTTACAATAAGGGTACCTTTATAAAGTCTTTATAAATGGCATATAATTAGGTTGTAAACACTTTATTAGTCATTAGTTAACACTTATAACAGTTTATAACATAGCTCTGCGTTTTTCGATCTGGGTCACTATTTGGCAATATAAGGTTAGCAGTAGAGATAAGTGTGCTCACTATTTGACAAGCGTCGGGCCTCTTATATCCCTTAAATCTCATGTTATAGCAGCTCATTAGTGATTCGTAAAGTGTTTACAACTCGATTAGTAGACTATGTAGAAGAAATTTGTTAGTCCTTAATAAGGTGAGTCTTACTGCAAAGTAGTAACCCCTTTTTTTTTTTATCAAAGAAGTCCTGAAAAGCTATCATACTAATGATGAAATCAATGTGATTCCAAATTCTAGAGGTATTTTTACATGACCAAGGAGTCATATTAAGATGTTTGAACTATCACCACATTTTTTTTAATATTTGAGACAACGGCACTGAGAAATTTAACTGAACTTTGTATGATGTGTGAACGTTCCTTCTCCTTTAAAAGAGCTGCTCTCAGTTTCTAGTTTCCTTCCTTAATTCATCCCGCGTTTGTTTGCTAGCGCCTCATGATAATAACCTGAGCGAAGGCCGAATAGGCAGCGTGTGTTTTCTTTAAGTGAGGCTCAAGTGTCTTTTCCTGCTAAGCCTCTCGTCTTCATGCGTGTTGGTAGGAAGCATCCGCCCTGTCAGACTTTGTTGTGCACTTTGTGTCTTTGCCGAGGGGCTTTTCTACCTCTGACAGGTGAGGTTTCTCTCCTGCGCTGCATGACGGGGATGAGTCGCTCTGCACTTGAATAGACTGTTGAGACCTCCATGCTGGAATGCTGAGAGCTGTTTACCTTTCGGTTCGGTGAAAGCTTGTCAATCTTTTTGGTGGTGACAGAGATTACCCCTGAAAGGATCCTGGGGGTCCTCGTCTCCTCAAACTCTGTGACCTTGATAATGCTGTCGTGCAGCATCCCGTCCTCTGCAAAGGACCCGTGAAGCCGCAGAATCTCTTCTTTAATTGTAAATCTACCAGTATGATTTGTTAAGTCGTAGTCGTTTCGTGGTTAAGGGGATTCTTCTCTCAGATGCATGTTTTGTAAAGTCAGCGGTTTATACAGATTCATGAGAAGAAGACAGAAAAAGCAGGTTTAAACCCGCACCTTCAGCTTTAATCCTGAAGCCCCTCAGCAATCAGTTAAAAACACTCAGTTTCCACGATACCCATAAAAACAGGTAAGTCCCGACAGGTTGTAGTCCATTTACAAATGAAAAATCCCAAATTCAGCATAAAGTGTGATCTTTCAGGAGGAACCTGTAGAGCAAGGGTTGATGAAGGCACAAGGGTTGATGAAGGCGCACCACCCTAAACAAAACCAACAAAGGCAGGAAAGGCTGAGCTTTTGAACCCCTGAACCCGGGCCAAAACGTAGCATCAATTGTGTCAGTGCCTTATGATGGTTTATGCAGACTGTTTTTCCTGTTTTAGAACCCTACAAGGAGGATTCTCCCTCTGGGGGCAGAGACTCATTTGAAGTCAGCAGTAAAATATAAACACTCTCCAACCACGGCTCTGATCTTAAGGCACCACAATGTAAAGATGATGTTTGCACACCAGTCAACCATTCACATTTGGCTAGATTACATGATTGATCACACACGCTCTGATTTCCTTTTCGCTCTCTGCAAATTATGTGCCTTGAATCTCTTTTCTGCCCGATTCATCAGCAGAGGTTTGTGAACCCACCGTCTGTTTCAACTGATTTCACTGCTGACCTTGTGACCTCAACAATCCCAGACTCCCTCAAGAAAATGTAAAATACTGAGATGTGAAGAGCCAGAATAAACACCCCGAAAACGTTTGAAAAACTTAACAAGTTCTGACTAAAATCAACTAAATAATTTGTTCCTTCTTGTAAATTCAGCATTTAATTCAACACATCATTTTCAGGGGAATAAACAATGTAGACTACTCTGTCGTTTGTGTCCCCAGACTCTCTTAAACAAATCACTAAATTTAAAGGAACCATTTGAAAGGATGTTTATGGCAACTTTATCATTGGGCTTTATGTAGAAGGTGATCAAGAAGCAAAAGAAGGAGGATGAGAAGAAGAACTTTTTTCCATTGCCTGTATTCTGTCTAATAAATTGCTCCATACCTCTCTCCATTTTTATCTTATAGAAGGCAACTGGTTTTGTTCCTTCTTCTTCTTTGAGGTTTATTGGCGGTTGGCACACAGCTGGTTCTGTTTCTGCTCTGCAGCTACGTTGTTTATAATTGTCATGTGTAACGCAGCCTGTACCGCCAGCCTCACCAAGGTGACGCCACACTTTCCAGAACCCAATTTATTTGCGCAAAACCAGTGCACTGAAACACTCACACGTTTTCAAAGATTTTCTTTTACAAACGATTGGACATTTGATGAAAAATGTAGATGCTTCATTAGCTTTATTACACCTCTATTACATAGTAATACAGTCAGTTTTCAAATATTTTATATTCTTTTTCATATATTAAAATTTTTTTATATACGATTTGTTTAATATTACTCCACTATTTGCTTTTGGTTTTTTTTACTTTCTAAACTTGCTGCTATGCCAGATGAGGTCTTATCATAGCTTTCCTACCACATTGAGTTATATGTGCTCAGTTTCTGAAGCGTGCTCCGCCTGTGAGTGACTATGTCTGTCACAGCTGTACAGAGGAGATTGTATTTCAAGATGATTATTCGGATTGTTCTCTTGTATCGGGGCCATATGGAAGCCATGCACATAACGACGTAACTGCAGAGATTTCTGAGGAGGCATGAGATCAAATCATCTCTCACATCTAGGTCAGCATTGACCACATGTATTGCGCCAGTTCCTGACATTGCGCTCTGCTGATGGATGTGCAGGATCATATTTTGGTGTTACATGTGGATTCATACTGTGTGCTTGGACGTTAAATGGATGTTGCGGTTGTTAGCAGTAGATTAAAGGAGGGGTGTTATTGGGGAGGGGTGGCGGTGGTGTGCAGCTGTCTGTTTCAGTTCAATCACAGCTGGATGAGAGTGGGGTGCAAACATTTGCCTTCATAAGAGACTCTGCCGCCAGCTGAAACATATGCTCGCATCGTGGCCACCCTGACAACCGGCAGCACTCTTTGAAAGAACCGCTGTCGCACAACGTGGTAGCTCAAAGGATTACGCCACAAGCTGTATTAAATTGTGGATGGAAAGCATGCAGTGCAAGAAAAAATATCGAGTCTCGATGAACCCACAGACAAAACAAGAGCTCCAATGTTGCACATCGGATGACATAAAAGTTGCTCTAAGGCGTTCGGAAACGTCATGTGAACTGTTTAGTAAATGCTGTTGTTACTCATAGTTGCGATAAATCATCGGATGCCTTTCGCTGCAACAAAAACTCTGTGAGACCACCGCTCTAGCTGCTGCCATTAATCACCAAACATCTTTATGTGGAGCTATATATTTAACCACTGCAGTGAAATCCCTTTCAGATGGATTTTAATATTTCACTCAGAATAGTGTGCATACCTTCACCGGGGTCAGCGGCCAATTTTAATTGAATTACACCCTCATCTAAATTCCAAGTAGACATGTGCACCAACCCAGTGACTGCCCTCAGGGTTCAGTTGAGAGGAGGTGGAAATACACACATTCTTTACTCAATGAGAAGTGCCGTTACATGAGTCAAAGTGGAAATGTACACAAGTATAAAAGTACAGTGCTCTGAAGTATTAGGAGTCTTAACTTGAGTAAAAGCACTGAAACTACATGGTGAAAACACTCCGATGCAAGTATAAGTCCTGCATTCAAGTTTGTTTCTATTTCTGTTTTGTATTATACACGCAAGTATTAATAGAAAAAGTTACTTAAAGTGAGAAAGTAAAAGTAATCATTGTGCAGTAGAATGTTCTATGGTGGGGAGTAGATTACTCTGTAAAATCATCATAGTCTGTTTGTACCAGCTGCGTCATGTGACAACCACATATTGGTAACATACAAAAAAAAAATCAACTTTTCATGAAATCCGCTTGTTTTTAGCTTTGCGACTTTCCAGATTTTTAAAAAGTAAATTTATTTTAAGAAGAAGGAAAATGTTCTCCTTTTCAAAAGAAATCCTTCATTTGTTTATAATAATAATAATAATAATAATACATTTAATTTATAATGCACTTTACTCAAAAACATCCCAGATTAACACATTCGGAGAAACATGAGACGTATGACAATTGTCAGACACGTGAAGTGGAGGAGAAAGTAGAATATATCCCTCTGCATTCATTCTTTAAAAGTATCAATTTCAAAGAGCAAACCAAAAATGCATATTTTTTATTTTAACTTATATAACAGCCATTCAAAATTAAATGATGTTCTTAGCACTGGTGAACATTATATAGAACCCCAGAGGAGAGAAAAACCCTGACGGCACTCCTTTTCTTCATGGTCCAGTTTCAGTGTCTACTCCATCCATGTTTCTCCCGTCTGGGTCTGCACTGATGTGGTCATAAAAATGAAATGCTCAAAGGACTGCCTTCTCCGCTGTCAGTAGCTATTGCTGTTGTAATAAGCCATACTGCCTGCTCTCACGAATCCATGACCTAAGGTACTGTAAAACTGTGGGTGAGCGCCGCTGACTCTCACGTATGATGCTTTTGTGAGCGTAACACACCATGAGTGAGAGAGCCAAGAGTGTCTTTTCCTCTCATGAGGGATAACAGCTGCAAGTATAGACTATAAAATTGTCATATTTGACAGGAACTAAATCAAATAGTCTTGCACTGAGCAAAACGAAATATGCCGATCCTGCTAGACGGGAGTTCTCTTAAAACTAAAATAAATGTAATCGATGGTGTCCGACTGTAGGGGAATACAAGTTAGTACAAGTTAAGAATGCCAACATTTAAGCAAGTGATGCTTATTACAATGTAATAAAACACTCATGATTAATAATAATCTCTGCCCAAATCTAAAGTTCCCTTGGTACTCAGTATCGTATTAATGCAAAGTTTGGCTGGCTTATTGTAATTATAGGCAATACAAAAAACAACAGGGTCTGTTTCTACTTTCTTGAAATTCCTCACTTGCAGTGTACGAGACAAAAGAACGTTGAACAGGAAGCTTTACTCACTGTTAACTATTACTGTAAGGCAGTAGAGATAACTTCCTCACAAACTGAGCACAATCCGAGTGATTGTCGTCATAGCAATCGTCTTGAACTACAGCTCTATACCCATATTTTACAAAACATGCTACCTATGATGCCACAACGCTGGTACAAGGCGTGTGGTAGCACTGTTGCCTCAAAGCAAGGTGGTTTTGGGTTCAAATCCAACTGGTGGTGTTGTTGGTTCCCTCCCAGTACTTCAGCTTTCTCCCACAGTTAAGGTAAAATGCTGCCTTAGAGTTTAATGGGATTATGAATGGTTGTTCGCCTCCATGTCACGGCCCTGTGACAAACTCAGATGTCCAGAGGGTGCCCTAACACTCGCCCAATGTCAGTTATAGAAAATGAAGGAAAATGCAACTAGAAAATGATCATAAATGTAAAGAAATAATTCAAAAGTATAAATGTTCTTATACTACTATTACAAATTGAGACAGATTTGCCGAGAGGACAAGATGTGTGACACAAACCCTGAGCCATTTCTCCTCCAAGGAAAATATATCAATATGAAATAGACCAAATGGAATAACAAGCTGGAAATAAGAAAATTAGGAAGTTCATGAGTTATTATTATATACAAAGCTGTATAAAAAATGTTTATATGGTTTGTGTCACCATGCGTAATTGAGGTCCGATTTGTTTTTGCAGCGGAGGACAAACATACTTTTCTTCTTAATATGTGAAGGGATGAGAAGGATAAAACTCATGAAATAAGAGTCTGTGTTGATAAAACAGCTCTAAAATTCTTGTAATTCTATCTTCGAACGTGAAAATACTCAAAACCAGGAAAAAAAATGATAGTCATAATATTTATTCAGATTATTAAGAATTCCGTTCACGCCTGTGTTCTGTCATCTTCATCCATGCTTCAGATCGTATTAAGTCCCTTAGCTGTGTTCTGAAGCCATTCATCCTGGAGCCAGATGAAGTGCAGCATGTGTTGAGTGCTCAGTATGTGGATCAACATATTCTAGAGTCTGAAATCGTTCAGGGCTTTGTCCAAATATTTTCTTAAAGTCCTGGCTTCTTTCTGGAGGCACTTAGCTCCCACACGGGGCTCAGCGGCGTGACACATGGCTTTGACATTGACTTCAGGCCAGTTTGGGATCGTTAAAGGCCAATTTGTCAGCGTTCAGCACGAGGCAGACAGTGAGATGTGTTTCACGGGGGCCTCACATCTGGACCCTTTTGTGTTTTAACAGTGTCCCACTTCCTCTTTTAGAACCCCGATGTACGCGTATAATGGGAAGGCCACGAACCACGCTAAGTTGGTCTCGTTCCATTAGCACGCCGTACTCAACCGGTTTCTGTTGTTCCCTCCTCCCTCAGTCACGTGCCATGATAATAATCATCAGTTTTAATGATTTAATGTAATCACAAGCTGTCTCCTGCAGGGAAAAGAATATCATTATCCACGTAGAATTTCAAATGTTTTGCACAGCAAGCAGAACTGGAAGGAGAAGCACGATGAGGCCGAGGTCTGCTCCCGCAATCAGTCACTGTGAGGGCAGTTTGATTAAAGGAAATGTGGCGAGTGGAAACTTTGAATGTGTGTGTTCAGTAGTGTTTTCAGCAAGTCTGGGTGATAGCAACAGCAAAAACAGATGCTGAAACAATTAGGGCAAGTGGGAGGATGTTTTTACTCCCGCTCTGACCTCCTCTCCTCCTCTCTTCTCGCCTTGTGATTGCACATCAAAGTGGACGACAGAGTGTTAAAGTTGATTTTATTGTTTGACTCCTTAAAGCAGTTGTCGGTTTTCAAAGAGGCGGGAGCTTCTGGCAGAAGACAGCGTCAGGAAGGACCGCTTCCCTGCAAAGGGTCACTGGGATGGTAAGCATCATGACATTGTAGTGCAATGGTTCTATCTCGCCTACACTTATTTGTTTTTACCAAAAACAACTCTCAGTTTGAGATTATATAACTTCTGGTGAAGAACAGCCATTTAATTGAGATTTATTATTATTATTATTGTGATTTCATTGAGATTTCATTGAGATTTGATCCAAATGTAAAGTGTGTTATATACACAACTTAACTAGAGAGCCCAACAACTCTGTTCCTTTCGGTCCTTCGGTCAAAATTGAAACTCATCACCCGGTGACCATTAATTACAGCCTCACTATCATATTAAAATGGAGTGGATCTGGATTTTCACATCATCCGCATCATCCACATCATCCACATCATATTACACAAACTCATAGATGCTAAACACCCAAATATACCCATAACATTAATTTTCTCATTAAAATCTTTGCATTACTCATAGAAAGTATTAAGTATATGTAAAAAAAATTAAATAAAAATCTACATCTTACAATGTATAAGAAAGTTTTTTTTAATTAAATCCTAAATCCGTACTTTCATCTGGATCTGCATCAAAATTGAATTCAGTTTAAAAAGGATCTCTCCTCTTGTCCAAGCCCAACACATTTGATGGGAATCCATTCAGTATTTTTTGTCAGGTCGACTTTTAACTGGATCTTTTCATCAAATATGGTGCGTTGGTTCAGCATGTAGCTCAAGACAGTTCATCAAACTATGATGGATCTGGATAAAGGGCTGATGTAGGTATTTCTTTAACACTGCAAATGGTTTTTCAGCATACACCAAAAGACAGATTTTTGTTTTAATATGGTAGACTTGTGGGGCACATGGGGAGGATGAACCCATTAAATTCTGGACTGGATCTAGATAAAGGGGCACATTCAGGAATTTTTGGAATTCCAATCAGTTCCTTGGATCTGCCGGGCTTTGCGGAGGTATGTGTTCCACCGAGTGCCCTGCTAGTCGCTCCCTTAATAAACTTTTATTGTGAAGGAGGAATACTCTGTTTTATGTACATAAAAGAGTGTCTTATTTTAGAGTAGTGCCCCACCTGACAGCGATGAAGCATCAGCACACCTGACACAGTGACGGTGAGAGGAAGTGGACGATGCACTGTCAAGTCGGATACACACACACACACCGTTTGCTTTGTTTGCTCTGAGTGGGGAGGGGGGCCGGCCCCGCCGCAGAGGTGACTGATTTACAGTTTGTTGCTGTCTGTCAAACAGCTGACAGATGGAAGAGACAGAGCAGCCTCCGCCACACTGTCGCCACTGATGGATCCTTTGCAGTCTCACCAGCGGTAGGAACGCAGAAATCGGCTCCTTAACTTTGAAGGGAAGGTTAACGGCTGTCATAAAAGTGTAAGAGTAGAGCATACACTTTATTGTTTTGTACCTGCGATGACCGCTCAGCCAATTAAACATCTTTAGACAGAGCTGACCGTAGGGCTGATCTGACCTTACAGAACTGAATACATAGTAAAGAAACACAGCTGCTCCCATCTGAACACTCTTAGCATGCATGGCCCTGAAATGAGAATGTCATCCTACAGTCCAAAAACATTCAATATATGAGGATCTGTGACTCTTCCCTGCCTGTAGAATGGATGTTTGTCTCCATGGGGCTGGTTTTTAATAAAACAGTGACCTTTTGTTGCAGTTTGGCCTCGCGTTCAGACAATAGTGACATTTGAGACGCCAAAAATTGCAAACTTTTGAAAACAGGTTCTCCAGTGATCTTTTGAAAACGATAAAGATTCTGTCAATGTGTAAACTGGCAAAACTGCATTCTTGTGAAAATGTGACGACACTTCCTCACTTCATCCTAGGCATCTATGATTCGGCTGATTTCATTATTGCTCCTCCTGCAAACTGTGATCAGAGACAATTATGTTCACTTTTCTTGTGAACTACAGCAATTTGGGGTTTTTTGCAGATCCGTGTGTAGGAGGATTGTTTTTGCCACATGCATTATGAATTATACTTTTTTTTTTAAATGCAAAAATTAGCTAAAAATCCATTTTTAGCAAAAAGTATCATGTAAATGGGCCGAATGTGTTGCCCTGTGATGCCACTTGTCCATATTGTACCCTACAGAAAACGCATGGTTGCCTTGTGAAACTCTTAAAGAATAATTGGTGAGGATAAAGCTAACTATTAAAGCACGCTGATTATTCTCTCAGCTCTGTCTTTGTGGCTTTCTTCACTCTCTTCATCAGCGAGCAGCTCCTGCTCTTTCTCAGCACCAGTCAGGTCTGTGACAGCTCTTTCATTCGCTCCCTGATTGAAAACAAGGGTATCGTAGACAAACTTTTGTGAGAGGGTGGATGCAGAGTCTGCAGAACACCTGGTTTTCACAAGGGCTTCTGTTTGGAATTTCACTTTGCCGTCTCATAACAGGGACAGGCTTTAGGTTTCTGTGTCCAGCATAAAGGAAAACAGGAGCGCTTATTGATTATGAAATCCAGACATTTCCTGCCACATTCAAATAAGTTTTGAATCAAACTCTTTAATAAAACAGCAGGGAAACATTTAAAGCTGCAGATGATGTACTTTTCATGTCATATAATGTGCAGTGAAGACACAGTCAACTATGAAAGACTAATTTCCTCCTAATTGAGCCACAGGGTTTTTGTTTTGTCAGGAGATTTTAGACCAAATGGAGTCAAATTCCCGCCAATCCCCTGGGATGGAGGTAAATCCCAGCTGGAGTCTAGCAGAGCCTGGAGATCCCGGCGGTCCCCCCAGCTCCCTAATCCCTGTCATTAACTCTACTACACGGGGGGAACTGGCCGGCCTGGCCGCCACTACCCTCTCATCAACCCTGTCCTTTGTCCCTTTATTTCGTCCCTGACATCCTCTCTTTCATTAGACTCATCCCCTGCTTCGTTAGATTCCCCTTATTGTTTCCTACTTTTTCTGCATGGTTTCCTTCCTGACTCTTCCCTGTGAACGCAGGTGAAACTAAGTTCTTAAAGGAACAGTTAACCCCAAAAATGGAGTTGTAAGGAGCTCAAAAACCTAGCATTGTCTCCCGGGTTTGGAGGCTTTCTTCATCTGATTTCCTTCATTATCAAATTACAGCAAACTTGCTACTAGTTTCTTTCAAAATCTCTTGGTTGCGCATCAATCGCATAACACACTGTCGATTGACGTCCTTGTCGGTCCTGTTGTGTTATATCTTGTATGTCATGTTACAAAGGCACTCGTGCTGTTGCCATAATTTAACAAGCTGTTCTTCTTCAATAATCCACCAAGTTCAGGGTACTGGTATGTTTGGGTTTCTGTTGGCTGTAAAAGTATGCAACATACGGTTATGACACTGACACCCGCTCTGCTCCCTCTCATTGGCTAATGCGGGTATTCCGTCGGCGGCAGGTCGATCAGGAGTTTCAACATCGGGGAGGCGCCAACTCGATCGGGAGCAGTAAAATAATCAATAACGGCACCAACCGCTCTGCCTTGAAAAGTAAAAGCGAAGAAATAACAAGGCAATGCAACATCCCTTTGACACATTTTTTGTTTAATAATTCCTCTGAACTCTTTCTCTTTATTATGTGACACAACTTGTGGGTTTAAGGGCAGCACTGGGGCGTTAAAACGGAAAATTGCATTTGAGCTCATACATTTGAGCTCATTAAGCACCTTCCTAACGGTGGCTCACAACAACAACTACGCTGGGCTTACACTGTACGACCTTTGAGTCGTGGCCGTTTCATTTCAACTCACACTGTACGAATCGTTTGCGGAAGGTCACGATTGGTGTGCTCATACTGTACGATCAGATCCACCCGCACGACAGGAGTGCTCCCACTGTACGACCCGTCCGGATCCTGCAGCCTATTGTCGCTATTTACAATTGTCCATAAAGTTTTGTTACAAAGCCCCGAGGCTGAAAAAAAGTTTGTTTGTTAGCAACATGCTTACCAGACAGAAGTGAGATATCTTCACTCATTAAAAATTTGCCAGCGTATCTGGACTGGTAGGTGTCTAGAACGTCGTGGACAGTTTGGCTGGTCTGTTTTGCAGAGAGACTTTGATGTAAGTGAGATACGTTCGACTGTATGGAGTGTTAAATTTATAGTCAGTGTCGCACTGACAGCTGTGAACCTCTCTTATTCCTCATCTTTTACTAGCCAGAAACTGCACTTTCTACTTTATGACTACTTATAACTTATTATTTTTGTTATTACAATACGTCGTGTCACAAATGGCAACTCAGAGGCTCTGCCACTTCTCACAGGCGCAGTGAGAAAATAAGGCGCCGACATCAGCCGATCGAGTGGAGACCCCACCAAAATTTCTGACAAACCAGAAAACCTTCCGATCATCCGATCCCTGTAGGGGGGCTGCTTATTGGCATTCGTGGCCCCGCGTACACTTCCCAACAAACGACAAAGGACTAACAACGTCAGTCGACCCGGCAGTCCTGAGGCTCATTTGCAAGTTTGTGCTTGAACCGTACAGAGTACGCCCGGCTTTAGATAAGACTTCACCTCAAAATATGGTGTAGATAATGGTTTTCTTATCAATTTGGGATCTCAAGGCTCCCAGAGACTTGATCGCGCTATACTTAAAGTATAGAGTAATTTAATTTTTGGTGGTTTTATTTATATACTAAACTTCTGGTGAGTGAAGCTTCACTCAGATCTCCATTCTTATTGGGGGAGTCAATGACTGCATTTTCATTATTGGGTGAACTGACGGTTAAATGCTTTTGAACTCTCCGGTTAAATGCAATAAATCTGTATGAAGGGCGACAAGATATGCGGAACAATCCGGCCACGTGTTTTCATTTATCTTATATTTACAAGTCTATAAAAATAAAAATCTGGGAGTGTAAGACAAAAACACATAATATTTATTGTATTGCTCAGTCTTGCAGTTTCTTAAATAAATACTCAACTCAAGCAGCTATAAAACAAACATGTGACAGGAGCATCTCAGTAGGAGAGGACAAACTAAGCTATTATAGAACTTCCTGTGTTGCTTGCTGTTGTGTCCTTTTCACACACACAGTGGTGAGGAGAGAGGATGGGTGTGGGGGTGGTCCTGAGAAGGGAGAGGGGAAACACCTTGTGACCTGCTTGTTCCTGGCCAAGCTACTGGATGTAAGGGAGACAACAAGGATGGACGAGCAGCAGAGGACAGCTGCCGGGATCTGGGTCACATCAGCTCGTCCAGTCATCGGTGAGCTGCTCATAACAGTCGGATCAGGAAGACCAAACTCTGCAAACTGAAGCTACACTCAAATGAATCATCTCAATAAAAGTCCTGTCCATGCTGTGTTTGTGTTTAGTTTCTTAGCAGATGTTCCTAAGGAAGGCAGATAAGTCATAAATAAACAGTCAGGATTTTGTTTCTCATGGCAACAACGATAACTGAGCTGCAAACGCCGCTGCAGTTTGCCTCTGGCTGAACTGTGTTTGGGTTTTGATATGGCTGTCAAACACGACTGTCTCCCAGACGTAGACAGCGTGACTCGAGCTGCAGATAAACTTCCACTCCAGTGGAGTCTTCCAAGGAAAACTTTACTTTGAAAGACTCACATTATCAGCACAAAATAAATGCCACTACGAAGAACGGCTGACCTCGCTTACCTCCAGCAAGGTACAACAATCCTGTTTGATGAAATGATAGCCAAATTTCCACGTATCAAGAAGCTCTATAGTTGATTCTGAATTTATGTACCAGACATACAGAGAATCAAAATATTGTATCTATCTGATTGACCCACAGTGCAGAGGGTGTAAAAGTACAACAGAGTAAGAGCTGAAGGTCAGTGCAAAATACACAATGTGCAAAAGCAGCCAAAGGGTATCTTGCATACAGACAAAATAATAAATAATGGAGACAGATACAGGAGTCTGTTTCAAGTGTCTGGTGCATTTTGGGTGGTCATGGTCCAGAGTTACTTGGGTTGGATGGGGTTGGAAAGGATGGGAGGGAGTTTAGTTTCCTCACAGCTTGGTGGATGAAGCTGTTCATGACTTTTCCCCCTTGATCTGGAAGAAATCTGATTGGAGGAGTGGAGATCAGCACTGTCGCTGCTGGGTTCAAATCCCAGCCTCGGGCCTTTCTCTCTGGAGTTTGCCTGTTCTCCCTCCTAGGTAATCCGGGGATAACGATGCGTTCACCCAGAATGCAATGCAAATTTTCAGTCAAATGCCACAGCATCGTAATTTGAGTTTATTCCCATTGTCCACATGGGTTACACAAAAAATACCAAAGTTGACTTATTGATAAGATTTTCTTCCATCTTCAGCCATAAAAAGTGGGAAGCCAAGCATCGCCACAGCACCGGGTGTCCTTGTCCTCCTTGTTTCTGCAATATTGTCCCGCTGTGACTGGAGGTGTTTCATTTAGTCAATCTTACTCATCAGCAACACACATTTCTCTACGAGTTCAATTTTATTTTTTATTTCACCTTTTATTGAACCAGGCTAGTATCATTGAGATTAAAATCTCTTTCAAAAGAGACCGAGCCAAAACGGAAGCAGTACACAGAGTTTCAGAAACAACACAAAAACAATTGACAGTCACAGATGCGGAGTGCAAACCTGACAAAGTGCAGGAGAATATAAAACTCCAAAGAATCCATTAAAACATTTACAATTATAAATGGACGCAGATTCCGAAGATTCCACAATGCCTTTAAATTCAGAGAGGGTAACGAGGTCCTTGAGTTAAGGTCATTCTGCAAACTATTCCAAGCAGATGGTGCAGAAAACATGAAGGTCTTTTTTTCTCAACTCTAGAAAAATAATACTAATTTACATTACATTACACAAACCCTTTAGCAAGTCGCCACTCAAGTCCACTCTCTTTAAGGGTTGCATGCTTCCGCCAAACCAATCACTGCACTGATGACGTATTCTCCCTGTTATGTCCTTGTCGGAGACGCATAAGGACACATTAATGTTTTCACTACAAAAGATAATGGCTCAAATGAGTCCCAGATTATCTCGGCGAGTGATTTGAGTGATCGGAACACAATCGTTGACACTTGAATTTAATTAGCGATGTGTCTCGTGTCCACTTGTGATCCGATTGTCCAAAACGCAGTTTAAAACAAAGTGTAAACAGTGTTTCTGCCAGTGTCTCCTCCCCAACAGTAGCGCCAGCGGATACAAAATTTGAAAAAGTCATATCTATATGGATTTGTTGTGTAAAAGGAGTGTAAATAAGGCTTTAGTGAGAGGTCTCCATTATGCCAATTTTTTCACAAACTCTTAACAAGGCTTATGTGTTGGACTTGTGATGAACTGGTGACCTCTTCAGCGTCGACCCCTTCCTCCCCCAGCAACATGGAAAAGATAAGCAGCTAGAGAAAATGGATGGATTGATGGACGTAATTAGCCAAAACGCATGATTGAAAATCATGCGTTTTGGCACGGAGAAGTGTTAAATTGAAATAGAAGTGTTAAATTGAAATAAAAAAATAATACAAATAAAGGCACATTCCAACACAACATGCCAAAGAGTTTATTTTGCTGCAACTCTCTCACAGCTCATACAGTATATAACCTGAAACACTAATGTAATTTACTATGTGTTTTTTATACAGTTTCAGTCAGAGGCAGGTCTCCTTCAGGATTAATTGGTTAGCCAGCTAAGATAGCCTGCAACACATCTGTCAATATTTGTTATCAACTAGCAAAAGTCAGAATCTATTCTGATTAAATGACATCGAATAGTTTCAAGTTTTCACTTTCTTTTATGGTCGAAAGTAGATGATGACTACACAAAAAACAGAAAATGTTCAATTGCATGAATGAATAAATGAACTACTTGAATCATTATGCAAATATATACATAGTTGAACTACAAGCCAGATACTGCAAATATAAACCTTAATCACTTCAAGACTAACAATTACTTCATTCGCTTTCCAGAGTTTCCAAAAGTCCCTAAATGTTGTACCCAAAATAGTCAGTCGATACAGACATAAAGAAAACACCAAAATCTCAGAACAAAGACATCTTTCCTCCAACTTACTCTGCACTTATTGTATACATGCTGACATCTTTAAGACAAAACACACCAACAGTTCCATTGCTCATTAAGAGAAAAGTGCTTGGAGCGACAAAATGAAACAATAGAGGAGTCTTATCAGGGCCAGCATTACTTCTGATCGAGTATTCAATGTCAAGAGACTGCAGATGGGAGGAAGAGATATCCAGTTGTGTTAAAAGTTTAATTAGGCACATACAGAAGAGTACAATAACTCTAGAATGTATTTATACAAACTTACACTTCATTCTTGTGCTTTCTTGAGGTGTTGCTACGGAGCTACTTGTGGTCGTCCTGCAGAAGAAGAAGCCAACCATCCTCAGATAAGCTGCAGCTTGACAAGAAGCTCCAATTAGCAAAAACTGCCCCAGCATGAGCATCCAACCTCACCCTTATGAGGGTGTGCTGCTGGCTCCACGGCACGCGGGTGCGACGTCGTCTGACACAGCAGAACCGGCACTTAGCAGGCCGGCGCGAAAGGTCTGCAGCTCTTGGCTCAGAGTTAGCTGAAGGAACTGAGTCGATACCAACATAAATCAGCTTCCAGTATGAATTATGGTCATTTTTATTCCACATTAAGTCTCTTCAGTTGCGCATCTCAAATGTTAGTTACAGTGGACCACATGTGGCCCCTGGCCCCGGGTGCCTCAGCGTGATTTGTGAGGTCTGCTAATTCAACGAAAGGGGGCAGGATCTGTGAGCCGCTATCAATTTTTACACTTCAAACAAGCCTCAGGACACAGATTACACCTTCAATCACTTATCTCCACCTCGGAGTAGACTAGAACAGACACTCGGCCATTACTAATATCCCCAACTCACCCGGCAACGACTCCAGTGAACTCAAGACGGGTATAACACACACCGCTGTCTCTCTGTGGAAAAACATCCGCTGTTACAGCTACGTTCCATAGAAGAGCATTGAGAAGATCAATGTTTTTTGAGTATGGAGAGAAGGGGCATCAGCTGAAGAGGGATCCTTTGAATCTTAGAGTTTGTATGGATGAAGGGAACCGTCCGGGACTTATTTCTGTTCTCATTTTCATTTGATGATTCATTTTGATACTGTGAAATTTGATCGTATGATCATTATATTAAATATGGTTTTCTTTCAGTTACTTCCAGAATGAAAATTTGAATATTTTATGTTTCCAAATTAGTTTTTTTTTAAGCTGTATGAATAATTGAATTTGCATGTAGAAGGCTATGAAAGGTATTCTTTAATATCACTATATATCTAGTGTATTACCTCTTCCAAGGAGACTATGTTTTCACTCTTGTTTGTTTTTTTTGTTTGTGAGCAGGATTACGGAAACACTACAAAACGGATTTGTATGAAATTTGACCCATAGGTAGGTTTTGATGATATTACGAGCATTTAAAATAAAATAAAATAATATGTCATTTGGAGTGTGACCCCAAAAAGTGGCTATTGCTGCCTTTGATGTTTCTTTGGAGTTGGAGCTGGGACTCAGTGGGCTGAACAGAGATGCTGAAGTGGAAGGTGCAGGAGACGATATGCTACAGAGTGTTTGAGAGATACTCAGAGAGATTCTTGGAGTTGTTGGTAGATATAGAAGGTGGTATTAACTCAGACATTAACGGAGAAATCTGCATGATTTTTTCTTAAACCTTGGGTACTGTTGTACTTCGGTGGAGGATTTATTCTGTAAGCGCTTTATCTGGTTTGTTGTTATTTTTCTGGCAGAATGTCCAACGTTTTTTTTGGTGTTCAACTGGGATGTGAAACAAATTTGTTAAATGTTGGTGTAGATCTGTAAACTGAAACATTTTCCACTTTCTTAAACATTACTTATTAGAATGTTTTCACCAATTCATTGAAAAGCTACTGAGTGAATTTCCACAAAACTTTTAAGAGACGTGGGCCAAAGGGCTGGGTGAGCTACAAAAACGTGTAGGATTGCTTGGCTTTACATATTCGACGAAAAAAAAGAGAAGAAATTCTGGATAAAACAGTCAACAGTTGAACTAAATGCTAATTGGTTAAACGCAAGTTTGTTACCCGTAGGTTACCAATCTTTTATACTTTTGTGTTTTGGTTAAAATTCCTATCATGGGTTATTTGTTTTCTATTTTGGGGCAAATTTTGAGTACAACTCATAAAAGCGAGCGTCCAATGGGGCCGACATGTTTGCATATGACAACGTTGTGAAAATAATCCTCATGAAGTTGAAAAATATTAACATTCTTTAGTATTAAATCCAGGCAAGTTGTCGGCGTTGCTTCAACAACAACACAATACAGTAACACAACGCAGCTGCAAATAAATTCTTATGCAGCACATCTATAACCGCTCATCTTATGCAAGACCATGGAGGGTCTGGACCCTATGCTAGCTGACTTTGCATATTGGCGTGGTTCGCTCAGATAACCCAGAGACCCAAATTACAATTATTGTGCGAATGAAATGCCAGATCACAACACTAAATTACTGTTTTATGCAAAAACAAATTAAATAAAAAAATCTTCATGTACACGGTCGCTTACTTTGGAGTGTAACCAAGATAAATCCTAACTCCCGGCTGATTATCATCCTCCCACACCTATAAAACTGACCTCAGGACCTGCAGCAGGACTTATCTTGGCAACTAAAAAGGCTGCAATTAACAAGTGAGGAGGTCCTCTGAAGATATCAAGGATGACAGTCTGATCTGACCATCTGTTTCTTATCTGCTCACCCTTATTTTTTGAATTTTCTAATTTATTTGTCTAAGGGATACCATGCCTGCAAGCAGCAGGCGGCCAATCCTCTCCCTGGGGAATGAGGCAGAGGTGAGACCCACCTGGGGTGCGTTTGTGTTTGTTTGTGCAGAATAAGCTTCTTTCTTTTTTTTTAAATCACAATGAATATAACCACTCTTAAAGCTTTGGGGCTGACCTGAGAAGAGATTTCACCGTTAAAGAAGTGATGAAGTCTAAGTCATGTTAGTATGTACAGGACATCAGCGCTCACTCTTTGCAGGCTGATAAAGTGAGATCAGGGAGTCATTCCTTTCACCAGAGACATTTCTTAGAGCTGTGCGTTTACAGAGTAATATTCCGCTGTGGGAATCCATGTAATAACTCCCTGTTATCACCACTGTGAGGCCAGTTCTGGACAGATTACCCAAACTAAACCAGGCTGAAATGATGCTCAGCACTGCTTCACTCCATTCATTTCATATTTCAGGTCTACATTTTATGAGCCGATTTGTCAGGCAGCTGTTTTTGCAGGTGGTTGTTCTCCAAAGGTAATTTTTCAGTGTGCAAAATTTTATCTTTAGGTTGAACCCTTTCTAAACTCTTTAATATTTAGAGATAAATTAACAATATTGGAACTATCCTATAGATGACTATTTGGAATAAATGATAAAAAATTAAATAAAATGACACTATGAGTCACAAAAATGTGGAATAAAGAAGAAATGATCATTCATATACATAGAGTAAATGTTTTCAGTGGAAAAAGTCCGTCAAAAGTTAGTATTACATTCTAAGGTCATTTAAATAACATATATAGGGCACGTTTATGTGACTTTAGAAAAAAAAAATTCTCCTTTGATGTGTCTGTAGGTATTTGATGTCTATTCCTTGAATTATTGCTATACTGGTCTCTATGTTTGCCAGAATTATTGATAAGTTTCATCTGTTTGGTCCGTATATGTAATCTTCAAAAATGTTTAAATTTCGTGTTCATACATTTCCGACTGACATGCATGTAAATGAAAGCAGACTACAGATGAAATGCTCTCAAGTACTAAATTCAATGAAAAAAACATAACTGGAAAGATGCACTCATGTGTTGTAGGCGGTTGCTAGGATATTTTTAAATCAAACAGCTGTAACGGGTTTACAGTATATTGTTTTTTATGGTATTTTACCGTAAACAATCAACAGATCTTAGCTGTGAGGTTTACTGTTGCCAATAAAACATACCATAATGTCGTACTTTGATGCCACATTTTTACTGTAAATTCTGGCAACCTCACCTGATGAATCACCCGGGATATTTTTACAGTGTGTTTGTCCCATGGAGTTAAATATCTGTTTACTTAGGGTGTAAACTAGTGCAGTTTCTAACTATTTAACGGCTTGTAGCTAAACAACCGGACTTAAACATTTAGTCTGTAAAAAAATAAATAAAAATGCTTAGAATTATTTTCAAAATTATTTCACGTATAACAAAAAATAAATACAAACACAAATATGGAGACAAAATTAAATCAACACATTAAATACATTAAAGTACAGAGATAGCATAGCACACACAGCCTTTTAGTTCAGAACACCTTGCTGTTTAACTCCGATAGACAAGTCCAGAGTTTTGTCTCCTTCACTTTCACTCTAAAAGTATCCTTATTTTTCTTTATAAAATTAAAGTCAACTTATTACAATTTAAAGTTTTTGATCTGTATACAAGTAATATTGTGGTTCTGGTTCGTCTGGGAAGTTGTGGGACTCATGGTCCATTTCCAACTGTGACCTAACTTATAATAAATGATATTAACTAGTTATGATTCCAAATACTAGGTGTAGGTTTTCATGGATATGGACTTTTATAGTGAGTTTTTTTTTCCCTGTATGATCATGAAGAATAACAAATTTATTTCCAATGCAAAGAAATAGTTAAATAACATTTGTGGAGAAATGATCTGTTTGAACACCCTTAATGATGCAATGTGATGGTCACATGTGATGGTTTTGGATGAGGAGGGGGTTTGGGTGAGAAGGGGGATGTGGGTGAGGAGAGGGGTTTGGATGGGGGGTGGGGGGGTGCTGGTGTCGGTTTGAGGATTCCTTTTGTTTTCGTTTCCAGTTGCTGTGTTTGCTCGTCCTTTTATCATGCAGATTAAGCCTGAGAGCTGAGAATTGGATTCACACATCCACGGATCTGCCCACTGACTAATCTGATCTTCAGACAGTCTGTGGATCTAATTACATCATCATTTCACGGCAGCTCGTGGACCATATTCCTGCAGCATGACCCGCCTCTGCAGCGCGCAGAGGGACCACTAGTGACGTAAGCGATCGTTCGCTTGTTTATGGAGGTTTAATTGTGATGTAAAATTGGGACACAAATCTCCAGACCGGTTCCGCATTCCAGATAAACAAAGATAAACTGAAGAAAGTAAGAGTTTGTGCTGATTACAAGATAAACATTTAACGGGAGTGAGGAGAGCCGACACAACCTGACTGACAGGTCGGCTTCCTCCTCTTCATCATCACGCGGTTCATTCACCAAAATAGCTGACTGGGAAAAAAATTCCGTCAGCAGCTCAGAGATATAATTGTTAATATTAATAGTATTGTATGTGTTGTTGTTATTATCATTATTATTATTATTATTATTATTATTATTATTATTATTAATGATAATAATAATTACGTAATCAAACTTCTGATTTAATTGATATATTATTAATGTAAATAAACTATTATTATTATCATAATTGACTAAAAACATTTATTTAATTGTATTACTATGACTATTATTAGCTGCATAAGTAATAATAATGCTAATGGTTTTAATAAAGCATTTTTTCCATCAGTAATTGATTCATATATTGTTTAATTGTCATCTTTTATTATTGAGAATAATCAAATGTTCTCATTCTTTTCATTACAGTCTAAAAATGGAGTATAAATATATTAAAGTTTAAGTTTTATTGATGATAATAATAATTTTAATAATAGGAAGAAAAAGAGGACAAAGAGGAAAGAAAAAAATGAATATTTTATTATTCAGGATAATAATAGAAGAACAATTGATATCATGCAACAGCAGGGAAAAAAATTGTTATTAGGATTATTATTGATGTTATTGTAACTGTACTGAACTTGTTACAATTTATTATGAATGTTGTTACTGATATGATTGAATCCTTATTATCAATGTAGCTTTTATTACAACCAATTACAAAAATAGATTAAAAACTAAGCAATTAATTGAAAATATAAATCTTTAAACATTGAACAATGAATGAAATGACCTAGAAACAAAAAGCCAACCGGAGAATGGTATTACAGCAGACATAGAGCTCAGATAAAAAATTAAGAGCGTTTCCCTGAGACAACCTGACCTCCTGTGGCAGTTCAGGTACCTGACAGCAACTTAAACTTGGAAGTTTAACTAATTGGTTTATTCAGTGTTGGCCCGCCTCAACCATACCTTGCTTACTCTTGTTTTTCAAAGTTTTTAAGCAGAATTTTCCGAATGTTGGCAACCAGATTTCCACTTTCGGAGCTTCAGGTCCTATAGCACAACTTAAAACATCTTAAAATCAATTCATTAAATCTTGCTTTGGTTCAGGTCATTCTTAATTTCTTTTAGAATTATTTAAAAAGAGTTTTCAAGCAGATCCCGAAAGTTCAGAGCCCAATTTCTCAATGTATAAAAACTCCAAATGTGGGTTGACCAGGGGGGGCCAAAGGGTGGACTCTGCCAGAGGAGGTGAGAGAGGAGGAGGGCTGAGGGATGTTTTACTGGGGGAGGGGGAGGAGGGTCGTCCTGGGAGGGAACCAGGGGGTGTGGAGGGCCGAGTTTAAAAAGGCAGACAGTCACTCACTCCCTGCTAATTCCCACCAGCAGTCAGCAGAGTCTCACAGACTTGGAACTGTACAGGACTGGGTGTTTTTTTTGGCGAGGATAAAGACCTTTTGCTCGGCAGCATGGAGACCACCACAGGGGAATATGTCAACTATGAGTACTATGATGACAACGATACTGACTGCGACTTCTCAGAGTGGGAGCCCTCATACTCCCTCATCCCGGTGCTCTACATGCTCATCTTCATCCTGGGCCTGTCAGGAAACGGTGTGGTCATCTTCACCGTCTGGAGATCCAAGTCTAAACGGCGGGCTGCAGATGTCTACATAGGAAACCTGGCGCTTGCTGACCTGACCTTTGTGGTGACCCTGCCTCTGTGGGCCGTGTACACAGCGCTGGGCTACCACTGGCCGTTTGGCGTGGCTCTGTGTAAGATCAGCAGCTATGTTGTTCTGGTCAACATGTACGCCAGCGTGTTCTGCCTCACCTGCCTGAGCTTTGACCGCTACCTGGCCATCGTTCACTCCCTATCCAGCAGCAGACTGCGCTCTCGAGGCACCATGCTGGCATCTTTGGGTGCTATTTGGTTCCTGTCCGGTCTGCTGGCTGTGCCCACGCTGCTCTTCCGTACCACTGTCAACGACCAAAACAGCAACAGGACCATGTGTGCCATGGACTTCAGCCTGGTGACGAGGAACGAGAGGCACGATTACCTCTGGATCGCCGGGCTCAGCCTCTCCTCCTCTGCCTTGGGTTTCCTCCTACCCTTCTTAGCCATGACCATCTTCTACTGCTTCATCGGCTGCACTGTGACCCGCCACTTCAACAACCTGCGCAAGGAAGACCAGAAGAAGAAGCGGCTGCTGAAGATCATCACCACATTGGTGGTGGTGTTTGCCATCTGCTGGACTCCCTTCCACGTCCTCAAGAGCATGGACGCCCTCTCCTACCTGAACCTGGCTCCGAGCACCTGTGGGTTTCTTCGCTTCCTGCTGCTGGCTCACCCCTACGCCACCTGCCTGGCCTACGTCAACAGCTGCCTCAACCCTTTCTTGTACGCCTTCTTCGACCTGCGCTTTCGCTCCCAATGTCTGTGCCTGCTCAACCTGAAGAAAGCTATGCATGGCCAGATGAGCTCCATGTCGTCAACGCTCAGCGCCCAGACTCAGAAGTCAGAGATTCAGTCTCTGGCCACCAAGGTGTAGTGAGGGAGGGAAAGGTGGAGCGGGGCTGGTCCCAGCTCCAGAAGAAGAGACTTTGAGCGTTGATTATTGCAAGGCTGGTAAGATGAGATGATGAACTTTAAACTGTCACTGCTCACAGTCATGAAATCCATGAAATGTGTGATACTCTGTGAGAGGAGGTGGATTCTCTGTATGTGTTGTGGACTTAAAGCTGGAGCCAGCCGGCTGAGCTCTTACTTTGCTCCTCAGAAAAGAAAAGTATATTTTTGGTTTTGCCCTGCTCTGCAAAAAAAAACTCACTTCTCATTTCTGCTTTGTTGGGAATTGTAAATCAATTTCTGTTTACACTGGATGAATCATAAAGCTGTACAGTATTTTCATACCATAGCATTCTTTTTTTTTCTTGTTCAGATCTGTTTGCTGTTTTATTTGAGAAGCACTTGTAAAGGAAACGTGTGAGCAGGGAACCAGAGCAGCGACCTCTTCTTCAAAGCTTGTTTGTGAGGGTAGAAGTCTGCAGGAGCGAGGGGAGGGGGGCGTAAGAGGAGGAAAGGTGTTGCAGTTTAATTATATAGTTTGTCAAGAGGAGACGGGGGCAGACAGGCAGATGGCAGTTGACAAATGTTGGGGAACAGGAGTGGGGCCGGGGTGGTGTTTGGGTGGAGGGGGTTTCGAGGTGTAGTCCCGGCACTAAAGGGTCACTAAATGTAAATAAATGTTCCAATCTGATGTTTTATTTTTTGACATCACTGTAACTAACTACTGCATTAAAGATGTGTTTTAAGGAGCCCAACTCTCGTGTGTGTCGAAGTGAATGTAAATATTTGGGGTCTCTTGTCATTAAAGCTGCAGTTTCACATCAGTTTCATGACACCGTCCTGTTATTTCAAGTTCCTCCAGAGGCTCAGAGCTTTGTCGTGATTTCCATGCGTTTTGTTCGCACCTTCAGACCGGTAGATCTCTAATCTCTATTGATTCACAGCCAGCCTCCAGACTGTGACCGGATAATGCAAAGCAAATGTCAGCATGAAAGTGTGTATTCAATCGCATATAGGGTGTGGCGCTTTAACTATCTGAGAGCCTGTTGCTCACAATCATAGGGGATTTGAATTCGTAGGATGAGACCCCATTATGTGTTTTCTGTTTTAAAGTAAAATCAAGGTTAGTTACAGTCAGAATAATAATAAAGGCAGGCCTAACTATCCACAGGAGGTAACGCCAACCGAGCCACACATGTTAGCTGAATAATAGGCTCATTACCGATGAATGACTCTTCTGTGGGATCCTATGATTTGACAGTAATGAGCTCCTTTTGGGCATAATCACCATTTAGAGATGGCGACGCAGTGGCCAGGGGAAGTGGGGCTCTAATCCTGGCTGCCTAACAAGTCAATATTTGTCCCTCCTGACAAGAGATAGCGGTTAGGGGCGGTTGCGGGGGGCGGCGGCGGCGGAGGAGGGTGGAGGCTGATGGGACTGCAGATGCTCCAGCGCACTCAGCGGAGGGAAGGCTTCTTGGAAGAATTGTGAATGAGGTGAGCGGAAGAAATCGCAGCTATACGATTCGGTTGTGCATTAAAGTAACAACATGTGTGAGGGGCCGCGTGATTCATCGTGTGTGTGAGGGATCATATGTTACTTATTGTCCATCCTGGCAGCAAGGAGAAGTTTGGACAGCCAGAAATAGATCACATCAGCCTGATGGATGTCGGCGTCTGAGCTTGTTCATCACACGCAGACAGGGACAGGATCGCTTAAACTGCTGTTATTCCTTATGTAGTTCAGTAAGATGCCATTTGGAATAATTTAGAAGAGGATGTCTTTTAAGGGTTGAGGGAAAGTTTGAAAACTGTTGTTGTTTAAACCATATTAAAAGTCTAATACACGCTTGATCTGAATTATAATCCTCGTAAATGCTTCATTTTTAACATAATCTGGCATTTTGTCTAGACAGTTTCTCATGTAAGCCAGATATCCTTTAATAAATGCAATTTAATTACATGACATGGTTGGCTCTTGCCATCAGAATTAGTAAGTTTTACTTAAACACACACAACTGGTGTGTATGCCAACAAACGCAGACTGCAGTGGTAAAAAACACACACAAAAAAATTTTCATCCTTATCATGACCTTCATGAATCAGATAGTAGATAAGTTAAGATAAGAAAACACTTAATCAAACTCGTTGTTTTTAAAGTATTTACATGTGATGAAAAGTTGGGAAACTGAAACTTGGAAGTGCTTGGATCTCATGCATGAGCTAGCAAGCACCGAGGGACTCAAACTCATCACACAGGCTCTTCCTGAATAGTTGAGCAACATAAGGGTCCGTGCCCAAAGCCCCCATCTTTTAACAGTAGATTTGACAATGGGATGGGGATGGAGGCAATCGTGCACGCAGGGCTGGACACACTTGTTGTTGTTGAGATGAGTTGGGCTGACAGCTTGTCTCATGCTGTTAACCACCAACTCCCCTCTGGGAGAACTCACCCAGAATACCAGCTGAGCAAAGCACCTGGTGTAACTAGGGACCGCCGCCGCAAAAACAACAGTCGTGTCAGCCTCCAAAAGCACATGAATGTTCGTGTGTGGCCCAGTGCGACCTGTTTGCATGTAAGTATGTTTGGGTGTGGACTTCAAACTGCACCCAAGGTAGTAAAAGAAGGAGTTCAAGAACGCAAACCCCCTGGATTACTAATAATCGGTTTCTATTCCTCGTCAGTTCAGTTGACCAAAAATATTTACAGTTATGAACTGGCTGTTCTGAAACACTCCCTACTACCTACTACCAGAACAATAATGTGAATTCACCCTACAAAGACAAAAATAAATTAATATGATTTTCCTTCTCATCATTTTCTAAGATAACAGGCCTATTTAACTATTTGTCTATTTGTATTAATTTCTTGATTAATGGTTAGACTCTATATGTTTTCTTGTTGTTTTCAATCATTCAAACCAAGACAAGATAAAACAAGGACTGTTGGTACATACTTTGTGACTTCTCTAACCTAGCTGGAGTCTATTTGGGTTCATCTTTGGGTTCAAGTTCAAAGTGTCATTTAAAAAAAAGACGTTTCCCTATAACAGCTGGGCACTATAATTTTTAGTGAACATTATAACTGGAGTAAAAACTCACTATTTCCAGCTGTTATTGATGGCCATTTTTCTCTCTACAGCTCATTTACACCTGGTATTAAAATGACCCATGTATAAGGAAACATTATCCTGATGATAAATTAAGCCCCTGTGTTTACATCTGGTGTTTTGAAAATGTGACGGAGACAGAGTTCAGATCTCTGTCCTCCAGAGCAAAAACCTACTCTTGAGTAATTTAGGTAAATCAGCCCCAGAGCCCCCTAAAAAAAAATCTAGGGAGGTATCAAGTGAGGTCAGTCTTTACCAATGCCCTCCATGACAAATCATTGATCATTAGTTACATCTTGTAATTTTAGCCACTTATTCCTTCCTTGTTGCATAAAAAGACTGATGTGTTGCAGTACCGCTGTGATTCGATAATAATATTATAATAGACTTTATCTATTTAATCGAGGAATGCGGCTGAATGTCTTTGCACAAACAAAATCTCATGCAAGTCACTCACATAAAAAAGTCACAAAGAAAATGTAAAAGTTGAAGGACGATGAAGAGGAGTTGCTACTGAAAAGCTATTTTTCTACAGAGATCGCAAAACGGTAAATAGCAAACCAGGGTTCAATAGGCAAAAATGATACCTTCACTTTTGAGTGGCGGCTGTTCTCGTCAATTAGCTGCTCAAAGCTACTAGCTGTTTTTAGCTAGCTGCGTTTAAGCCTTCGGGTTGTGTTTTTTTTTTACGCGATACATAAAAAAACATCACATTTTGTTCTGCAGTTCTGCTTCACGTTCACACACCGGATGTCATGCCTCTGTATGTTACTGTTTTATGAAGAAAAATATTTGAAAATGGCCCCGAAGACCCTTCTGAACAAATCAGTGTTCCACACTGCTCCAGTGTATGATTTCATTCAGCATGCCTGCATTCCGGAGGCTAAAGATGCATGATGTGTACCAGCTTTTGCATCTTATAAATAAACCAAGCATCAATTTTTCTAAACAATCATGGAAAACAATCCTTACATTTGCTGTTCCATGGTGTTTCTCCTCCTCTGCTCATAGGACTTCACACTGTCTCCTCCTACTTGACAACATTTTCAGTTGGTTTTCTTCTACTGTAAGTTAGCTGCTAACTTCTATTAGCTGTTACAATATCTCTGAATAGTCAGGGATATTCTGGAATCATTATCGTCGCAGAGGCTTCTGTGTCCGCCGCAGATCCGAGACGTTAACACGATAACTCAAAAAACATTTCATCCATCATTTTAAAATCCTTATCTCCAAAAGTTTTCGGGATGTAATTTCGCAACTGTTTTAATCCGAGTCAATCCAAATTTTGTGAATATGAATTGACGTGAGATCCAGCTTGTATTTATCATATTTTACTCTAAAATTTCATATTTTACTCACTAGAGGGGGTTTTATTCAACATACTTCAAACGCGGGGGATTGGGGGCTTCTCGGGGTTACACCCTCGCAGACCTGGTCCAGATTACCGTGTATTTTTCCTTATCCGTACGGGTCCATATACACCCATACTTTGACAACGGCTTTAAATGTTGTCCAGGTGATCATTTACACCAGCTGGTTGGCGAGGATGGTACTCCCAACAGTTACCTGGTTTAACAGTGGGGTTCATCAATGTGTTTTTATTGTTTTTTTAGCCAACAGTGGCATCTTATGGTGAAGAGGAACAAGATCAATAATAAGGGGTCTGGATAACAATATTTGTCAGGAAGATCAATTTTATAACTGGGCATTTGGCCAGTATGTCAGCGCACTTATCTTTTAATCTCCGCGGCAGGAACATCACTCAGCATCTCCGGTCCAGCCAGCAAGTGAAACTCATTAAAGCAGGAGGCACAGGTGCCCGATCTGAGTGTGTGTCGTCAGTGTGAGCTGTCACACCCAAATGGGCCATCCAAACCAAAACACAACTGCTAACCTCCCCTCAGATCTCCCTGCTGTTCCAACCCACCCAGGCAGCGACAAATGCATCGTGTGTGTGTGTGAGTGTTCGTATGCACACGTAAACAGAGATCTGACAAATTCCTCCGGCTGTCAGCGCTCACCCCACTTTCTCTGTAACATTCATCCACCTGTTGTCAGACCATAACACACACGCACACAAAAACAATCAGCTCCTCGCTCCCTCCACAAAGAAACATTCAGGAAAACATATCCAGATGTGGATATTCTCTTGCACATGTGCCAGAAATCCATTCATTCGCAAACATTTCTATTTCACATGCGGGAATGCAAATAAATGGAATTTATTATTCAATATTTTTGGAACAAAGCCAATTATGGGTCCAGCTGACCTGAAATAATTTCATTTTTGCATCATAAACTTTCATTTCAAATGGGATCTTCAGTCTTCAATTCAAATGCCAGCTTTCACATTAAATTAATTATCTGTCAATTACAAACACCTTTGAAAATGTGAGTCTCGCATGATTTAATTACTTTATGACGACACGTTAAGACTTTAGTTCACATGTGATGATGATGCAGGTTAAACACAGAGCAGAGAGGAGGAGGAGGAAGGGATGTATTGAGTCCTGCAAAACCTTTGTCTTAAAGATCAAGAGGACCCTTGGGTGTCCCTCTCCTTGCCTGCTTGTTTGTCTTACCCGTGAATCTGGAGTGTGAAGAGTCGACTTGAACATCAACATCAGGTTAGGATCTGATATAAGGAGGGGGTGTTTTTGTGTGGCCTGCATTTGTTGCTGTGTTTGTGTTTTTGTGTGTGTGTTTATGTGTGATTCCTCCCCCATTTCCTTTAATTTACTATTATTCATTAAATTTCCTGAAAGCAAATATCTCAATCAGCTGTTTATTGGGAGGGGTCACACAATGAGACATATCCTGCCAGAATTCTGACCAAATTTACTTATACTAATTTTTTTCCTTTTTTTTTTTTTTACAGACGGAGTGACTTCCCATGAGAAAAAGGTGATGTCATATATTTTAACGCCCCAATCACAGTTTTGGCAGGACAAAAATCAAAATGTAAAACAAGTTGTGGGGGGGGGTTCCATGTTTTTCTTGCCCGTACTGTCACTCAATCTTCGTCCATCCAGCCCTCATTAAGTGTCTGCTCAAAAGATTTATGGGAATAGCTATTATAGGGTCTAGAAGATGAGATAAATTAAGCTTTTAGAAAGCAAATTCCTCCTAAAATAGCTCCTTTCACATGTTGCAATCAATTTAATAGCCTCACAGAACGCTTATTATTTACTCCAACTTTAGGTAACCATCACCACCTCGCTGCTTTCATCGTTGCCCAAGTGTTCGACTCTTCACTGCCCTCTAGTGGATGAATAAATGTCACCATAAAGGAGGCATGGGAGTATGAAGAGTTTGTCAGTAGGATACTTTACTTGATAGTGACATTTGTGTTCCATATGTATGAGTATAAATGAGCTTTGAGCTTTCCTGAAGGCTCATTATCAGCCGTCTACGAACACCAATGGAATGTCTGAGGAAACGTCTGACATGCCGTTTATATCCACATTGATACGTCCACTAGAGGGCAGTGAAGAATCCAAAACTGCAACAACATCAGAAACGGAGGTGGTCGTGATGATCGCGGATAGAAGAACTGACAAGCACAAAGGCATTAAATACATGCAATACGTGTACCATGTTGCTTTTTTGTACATTTGCACTACATTTTCCTTCTTTGTCGTGTCTAAGACATTAGTCGTGATTTCTCCAATGATTTTCATTTGTACTGTTTTGTTTCATCCGCCTGGTCCGTACCCTTAAGCTCCATAACCCTTAAAATGTGCACAAATACCTAATAAATGAACGCAGTGTAGAGGCAGAAGACTCTTCCCGTGTTCTTATCCGTCAGTGGACCCTAATAATAAATACGTTTGCTCAAAATGTTTAATTATTGCTTCTAATATTGTTGCCAGTATTATATAATGTTTAGGCTTAATCTTGTAGTGCTGATCATTAACGATATGCTTTGCTATTAAAGGTAGCATAAATATGCATTCTTCTGGTTCCAGATTCTTTACCAATCCTAGTGTTTCTCTGAGGACATGGGTGGGCAGGTGGGATTTTAAGCCCTGGATTGACAGCTTGTAGATGAGAAACTGTCCCGTGGATTAAGGCTCTACCGTTAATAACATAAAGTGTCTGTTTGTTCACGTATGAGTCTTGCTCCAGTCTAGACAGCAGAGCCTCTGATCCACCAAAACAAGTCAGTCCCCCCCCCCCCCCCCCCCCCCGTGCCCCTCATAAAGCCCCTCCCATCATAACGGCTCAGATTCCTTTCATAAAAACTCAATTCCTGTCTGTAAACTTCAAGACAAATGAAAATGCTAGCAAGGAATTATGAAATGCTCATTGAATTATGTTTAATTCATTTAAACAGTGGCTATAAGAAAAACATATTGTAGTGTTCAAATGCATATTTACTGTAAATGAGAGATTAAAGGAACAGTTTAACTCTATTGCTGATGAAAAGTCAGGTGTGGTTTGGTAGTGCATTATCCTCAATTTTGAGAAAAACCTGTGAAAAGTTGTCTTTGCTTAATCTAATGCTAATATTTAACAACCTTCCCACTTGTATACATTCATCTACACATATGTACATGCATGTCTACCCCTTTACGTGCACATTTATACATACATATACAACAGTGAACTTTTTACAACACAAACAGATTTGTCAGGTTTTACGATGTGGGAAAATGGGTTAAGGTGAAAGATACAAAAATAAAAATAGATAAATAGAAATTTTAAAAAAGGAGAGAAGAAATAGGTTTCAAATATTTACCAAAGTGTTTATGATGTAGTTATAGTTTCCCATTGTCTATTATCCACCTGTCCTGAAACATATCTTCCATATTCCTTATTTTGTGAGTCACTTTTTCCATTAATTTCACTTCTTTAATAATACTCTTCCATTTTTCTAAATCCTGGGGGTTTAGCTTTTTTCCACCTTTTTGTTATTTGTTTCACTGCTGGGATTCTTAGGAGGCGAATCGATGTTTTCCCTTTGGAACAAAACCATTTGGAGACTTTCTCAGTTTTACATGCTTGGCTTTTAGGTAGAGAGGCTTTTTAATAACCTCCCCCATACATTTGAATATTTCTCACCAGAAGATTTTTTAATATTTTGCGAGAATAAAAAACATGTACATCATTTGCATTATTATCCCCACAATTTACCCAACATTGAGAATGTTTTCCTGTTGTGTACTTAGATGTGATTGCAGGAGTCAAGAAATATCTCATATTCATTTTCCAAGCATATTCTCTCCAAAATAAAGAATTGCTTGTTTTATGAGTTTCGTTGAACATCTGTTTCCATACGATATCTGTTATTTGTGTTTTCAACTCTTCTTCCTCTTTCTTGAGAATGATGTCCCGTTCCTTGAAAAACTTTGGTTCCTGAAACAGGAACAAAAATCTGGGGAGGAAAGTCATTTTGATAGATTTGATGTTCAAAAATTGGGTAGATCAAATCTATTAAAATATATATAATATATATTATGATATATATTTTCCTGCTGTCTTTCCAATTGTCATTACATTCGATTATGAATAATTAATTTGTAACCAGACAAGGAACTATATCTTTCTTTCTCTTCCGTTAATATTGATAGTGATTTATTAATATTTGTTAGGAACACCATTACGTCTTCTGCATAGAGTGCTATTTTATGTCCTTGTTGTCCAATTTTTATTAGTTATATTTTTATGCCCAGCAAATACAGAAAACATTTTCATCAATTACGCAACACACACAAAAGCCACAACACAATTAGCGGTGCAATTGTTATTGTTAGCAACTGAGCCTAACATGCATAGTACCAAAAGCTTTAGTAAACAAGATGTATTGTACTTGCTGAAAACTCTTAACCAGCCATTTTAATGGCTTTTGTACATGACATTCTGACCGTTTTGGAAAGGTTGTCATGCCGACAGAAGTCAGTGTGGCCAATAGTGGTTAAGAGTTTTCTTCAGAAGGGAAAATACATCTATCAGCTATAATACATCTATCAGCTATAATACATCTATCAGCTATAATACATCTGTATTAGCTATAATACATCTGTATTAGCTATAATACATCTGTATTAGCTATACCTTTTTGTGTGTTATGTTTTTTCCTGTCGTCATATGATATTATCCCCCCACGTAACATTGCTTTTGTTGCATCCCATAATGCAATCGGTGCAACTTTTATTATTATAGTTATTATTTAACCTCCATTACGATCTCCCTTTTTCTCTGACCAAGCTTTTTGTTAACGTTATTGGAGCATGATCTCCCATACTTATTGTATCAATTTCACATTTCTTTACTCTTGTTCTATAATCTTTAGACATGAAAAAATGAATCTAATCTTGAATATATCTTATACGTTTTACTCAGACGCACATATCTTTTTGCTTGTGTTTTTAGTCTCCTCCACATATCTACTAGTCCTAGCTCTATCTCCGCCTTTCTTAACGCTACTGCATTTTTTCATGATTTGTGTTTCCCTTTTCTTTTTGCATCTTTTGCACTCATAACCATATTTAAGTCTCCTCCCTTATCACTATTCCATTTGCCTCTGATACTAGAATAGAAAGAATATTCACCATAAAGTCTTGATCCCTTCCAGGTGGATTATCAATATTCAAAAGCGTCAATGCTCGTCTATTTTCTACATTTTCTAATACTAATACGTATCTCCCCTCCTTTATTTTATTTCTTGGAATAAGGACAGCTATTCCCCTTTTGTCTGTACCATGGGATGAAACAAATATCTGATCAGCTTTTAATTTTCCTAATTTAAAATGTTCCTTTTTATGTAGGTTTGTTTCTTGTAAGATTATTTCAACTCATTTCTTTTTTTCAAGGTTTTGCAAGAATTCCTTTCTTTTAATTGGGTTATTGCAACCATTTGTGTTTTTTGAAACAATTATTTGATTCATTTTGTATGTATGTTTGTTTTATTTCACTCCTGTGTTAAGGTAAATTATTACAGTTTGGGATAATATCCAAGAAAATAAAAGAATCCAAAAAAGGGAGAAGAAATGAATTGACCACCACAGTTGTTATCATTCTCCATGATGACGTTTGGATTCCCATACGTACTTAAGTGAATGGGTCCCAGGACCTTGCGTCATATGCAATTCCCTTCAATACTGTTTTTTTTCCTGTTTTTCTTATTTCTAGAATAAACAATAACTTGGCAGAGAACGTTTATCTCCCGTCCCTCGTCTTCTGTTCCTCATCTTCTGTTCCTATCACATGTGGTGTGGATTACATTCTTTAAGATGTATGTGAGGCTAAATAATTCCCTCTATTTTGTTTCTTAGAAAAATAAATAAGAAACTTTTTTTACAGTTGAGGGTCTTATATGGCCACTTCAGACAAAACACCAGAACATTTTGACGTTTTACTGTATATTAAAAAGAAAAGAAAAATCTGTATTGCAAGTGGATTTGCTATAGGATGAACTCCTCGCACTGTCATAAGCCTGAGTTCAGGTACAGTACATATCAAAACCATCCCTCCCAAGACGATACCAGATTAGTTATTCCAGATTAGGCAGGAATATATGTGACAGTGATCCCCTAGTCTGATATGGCAAATCTTGAAAAAGCAATCTCTTCTCAAACTGTGCAAAATAATCCCTCGATACAAAATCATCTGAAACCATTTCCTAGTTGGTACCCCTGCATAAAGGTTGATGATTCCAGGTTCACCTTGTGAACTTTGTTGTGAGGAGGTGCTTCTGGATTTAAAAAATGTACCTTTTTATGCATTCATGCAACATTTCTCCTCATAACCCTTACTCTTTCCTTTAAATCTGTGCTGATAAAGATCCGCAGACTTTGAAAACTGAGCCAGATCACCACAAAATCTTATCAATAAAGTCTCACAAACACCGTGGCGGTACATGTCTAATCATGCCTCCATCCAATACAGTGCCTGTAAATTGCTCCCACGTCTGCTCAAGGGTCGTCATTAAAATCAGCTCCGTCTCGTTGGACGTGGAAGTGGCCTCTCGGTGTAATCGTCCAAGGTTTGAGAACAACGGTTAGCATTTACGTGAGATCAGTGTTTTCATGGTAATCCCGTTGTGGAATGTTTAAAGAGGTGATTAGGAAATCACCTCCCCAACACTGCCTCCATGTCATTTTTATTCACTGCGGCTCAGGGTCGTATCCACTCCACCCGTTACACAACTAACCCGACCTGACTGGCTGGGAAGATTTCAGTCAGCTGTGACAATATGTGGAGGATGTTCAGTGCACTGTAATGACTAAACTTCTAACATATGTGGCACATGTGTGCAAAAACTAGCCAGGCCTAACACTTGAGGGAAAAAACCTCTCATGCTTGGTGCATAGCAATGAGCCCTGCTGCTGGTGGATATCGTTAGGCCAGAGACGATGCTTCCGAGGATAGCGCGCCTTGGCCAGACCTGAGTGCTCAGCTCTTGTCCCCTCCGGATACGGTCGCTCATCTGCCCTTAGACACAAAGATCCTCTTCACATCCTTCTCTATCCCATCCATTGTGGAGCGCCTGCCTCGAGGCGTGGAGCTCCTGTGGCTGCCGCAGAGCTAAATGCACCTCCTGTCACTGGCTGGTCCCAGTGCCAGTTCAGCTGCTGGAGGCACTCAGGTGTTCACTCAGGTCTCCACAACAAACTATCAGAGGTAAGCAGCAGCGATCACATCACCTCAGTAACACATCAACCCAATAAAGAATCAACAATCCTCTATGGGCGTAAGGGAATTGTTTGGGGGTTGAAAAGAGACTTTTGTTTTTTTATCTCTAATTATTTTTCCCAGTTAAATAAACAAAATAAACTTCTGAAATATTTCTTATGTGCATTTTTATATCCCCGCAACGTTGGGGATATTATGGAATCCTCATCACATCCTCAATCCTCAATTTTAGACAACATGGAGGTTAAAAGCACAAATAAATTTTATTGTTGGAAAGGTTTGCAGCATATTTCTGCCACTAGGGGGACTTTCACCTACAAAAGAGTTTATAAGGTCCATCATTTGTTCACGCATTGGTCCCATTTAGTCCAACTTTGGTGACTGTGAATCGACTTGAGTGATCCACTTACTCTAATAGTTCACCTTTTACACACTAAGGGAGATCTTTGTCGGGAAAAAGTGTTTTTCGTACATAACTTTCTAACCGTTGCTCCGAATTAGTCTTCATTTGAAGAACCTCAATGAGATCTATCTGGTTTTTCACTATAATAGTTGATAATAAGTTTGAGGTTTTTTGTGGAAAAAAAAGTTTCTTGTCCGTTTCTTCCCAACCACAAGTTCATTTGTTTCCAAATCTCTTTCCTGTTTGATTATTGAGCACAGAAAAAGTATTTAACTTTACTTATCTTCATTATTGAGTCACTATGTGATCTGATATAGAGCATATTGCTGACTTCATAGAAATAGTTATGTTGAGTCAATCATGAATCACATTTAATTTAGTAGTAGAAGCAGTAGTAGCAGTAGTAGAAGTTCAAACGGAGGATTGCTTGTACAACACAGGGGATTGGGAGCTTTTCAGGGATAAAACCTTTCTCTTGGGCAGAAACAGTGTAGGTTAGTTAATCATTAAACCCAATCTAGCCTCATTTAAGGCTGTAAAAATGATAAATTGCATTTTAATGTGTGTTTATCTTTGCCATTGTACGACACATTTATAATATGGCGACCAAAAACTTACACCATGTGTGTGTGTTACCATGAAAAATGTAATGGCCCAATAAAATGAAATAAAAATGGCATATATTTCCTATTCTTTGTAAATATTACAGAATGTGTTAATAAACAAATATTCCTCATTTCCCAATGTTAACTGCTGGACACAGGATATTCCCTACCTCAAGCTAAAAAAAAAAATGGAGAGGATTTGGTATCCAAATTAGCGGTGATGACACAAATCAAGCTCTGAGTATACTCAGAAATCATTTTAAAAATTGAAGCCCAGACAACAGTAGAAACTAGAAATAAGAATTTTTCCTAAATGGAAGAAAAAACGTGTTCATCATAGTTTGTGTGTTCTGGACCTGCTTGATCTCACATCAGGATGAGATTCTAAAAGAAAGTGTCCTTAAAGATACACTGCTGCCATCTGCTGGTCAGATTATATCACTACAAAATTCTCATCCAGTAGATAGTAGTCCATGAGAATGTCCAGTATGAGAGGTTACAGAAAACTAATGACTGAATGTCCAGAGAAGTTGAGTCAGAGACCTTCTTTCGCTCTGTGTCTAGTGCTGTGATGGATCCTGGAGTGAACTAGGTAAATAAATTGAGTGGACCTGCAGGTAGGATGACAGGGGAGGCTCTGACTCCTGAAAAGTAAAAAAACAAATAATGATAAAATAAAATAAATCATCATCAATGATTTCATTCATGTTTGTATAAGATAAATTGCTGAATTTGCGTATTTCCTGACGCGCGAGGGGATGCATCTGTGAGCTGAGTCTCATCTCAGATCACTTAGTCCCCCACAGACTGGGTTGAGTGCATGAATTATGTTTTCTCACTGTTTGTCACCAATGTAATGTTTGTAGACAATATTATATGTCCTCACGTTCCATAGAACAGGTCATGTATTTCACATATGTGTAAAACATTTTTCGTCTTGCTGATCTTACAAAATCTTAATGAAAAGCAGGAGGTGAGGCAGACAGTACCTCTTCCTCACTGCAGGGGGCGTGCTGAGCCCACTGGTTTATGCTTGTTCTGCTCTATCTCTTCCTCTATGCAGACACAAAGTCTGCTTTTTTATTTTTTGCTCTGACTGCAATAATGGAAGATTCTATAGCCAGCCACCCCAGGAAATATGATTGATTATTACATTTTAAAAATACACCTATAATTTTATTCTTTATTTTTTTAAACCATTTGTTTTTTGCATGTAATTTAAACATGTTTTGAAAACAAAAATGAATGAGGAGTAATGATACACTTTATTTCTAACAGAAAATGCCACGTTTAACATTTTTTCTCATACTATAGTTTTTTGTTTTGTTTTTTTCTCCAAAAATGGGCTGCCCCTATAATTGTGTCTCACACTGTATGAATCCTACAATTGCGATGGCAAATTAAAAACAGACAAAGGTGCTGAAAAAATGCACTCTTTCTCTGAGCTGAAACAAATGTAACGTTCTTCTTCGACCAAATATGTACCGTTACCTACCGTTATGATGGGACAGCGGGGGACCTTAAAATCAATCGGCTCAAAATAGATAAGAATAAATTTGTCATAATACCTCAAATTAAAAATGGCTAGTTTTTAATGTGAGGGCTCCGGCCCTCGATGTGGACTCCATCTTTGATTTTGGCCCCCCCAAATATTGAGTTTGACACCACTCTTGCTTAGAGGGAGAACTGGACTGGTTTTTCGGGCCCTAATCCCTCAACTGTTGGTCCTATTCAGTCCAAATTTGGTGCATTTGAATCGACTTAAAGATATCCATCTTGTATATATCATGTTTTACTCTATAGTTTATATTTTGTTCACTAAGGGGAACACCTTTTACCAAAAACACTGTTTTTTGAACATAATTTCCTAACTGTTAGTGCCATTTAGTGTAAATTTACCTAATATGACCCACCTCAAGGAAATCTAACTTCTATTCGTCATAGTTTACTTTACATGGAATTACTCACATTTCATAGCCTAGGAGGGTCTTTATTTTTGAAAAAAAAAAACAACAGTTTGTTGATTGTTACTTCACAACCATAATTGTAATTATGTAAAAAAAAAAGAAAAAGAAATGGCTCATATGAATCTACACAAGGAGGTCTCTTATCTTTATAAACTATTTCACAATATTAGTACGTATTTTACTCATTTGCTTTTTGTGAAAACCACAGTTTGTCGTCCATAACTTCTCAACCCAAATTCCCGATTTAGCTCATATAAATTGAAACAAGGAAATGTTTCTTGTTTTACTGCTGCTCAGAAAAAATATATAATATGTATTAATGTATTTATATGTGTATACGTATTTATCTTCATTGTTGAGACAACATGGGATTTTATTTTAGAGCGTATTGCTGATATCATAGAAATAGTCAGGTTGAGTAAATTAAGACTAAATTTGTCTGAAGCAAAGAATAACAGCACAAAAATTCACTGACTGAATGTGAAACTACTTTTCAAACAATCATAACATGCTTTATTTATTTTACAATTATTAAATATTTTACAAAACTTTAATTTACTACAAAAAGCCGGTACTATAGCAAGGCAAACTAGTAATAAACTACATCAATGGCCATGCTGATGTTAACAAGCTTGTATTCATAAGATTTCAGTCAGTTCCCAGTTTTAGCTTTTCAATGGAAAGGTTTTTTGTGCTGCGTCAGTCGGGGGTAAGCAGGGGGGAGCAGTGGCTTGCAGTTCTGACAGGACTTGCTGTAAGGTAGTGGGAACACTGGATCTCTCGGGAAAGGTTTAGAACTGTCAGACTTGGAGGCGCACAGAGGCTCAGATTTGGCACGCTGGCCCACGATGACGGGGGGGCACGTTTTAGGGATGATGGTTGTCATGGTGCGAGTCAGGATGCTTCCTCTTCTGGCGGCCAGTGAAGGAGGTGCTGTAGGTTTCTGTTTCTTTTCTGGACATCTGCTCTCTGGTTTCTTTTTGGCTTTTGGCTGCACGACATTGCTGCAGCTCTGCATCTTAGACTCAAAGTCTTTCAGGGTCTGGTCGGTGTAGGCCCGCATTTCTGCACGAATCTGAGAAATCTGCACTTGAAACTCATCCCTCAAGACCTTTTTACCTGCTTCCAGCTTTTCGTCAAAGAGTGCGCACAACTCCTTTTCATCCATCTCGGTTTTGGACTCTTGTTTCTCGTCATCAGCCTGCGCCTGTGCAAGTTTTATCTCATCGATGTTTTGAATCAGCTCCATTATGCTGCTCCTTGGGGCCTGCACACCCGGCTCTGATCTGATCTGGTTACGTAGCCGTTGCAAAGCTGAATGCATCTTTGCTTGCATCAGATTTTCTGCAGTGACGCCGTCCTCCGTACATTCCTCATCCAGAACTTCGGCCGTGGCTGTGTCCTCCTGCGGCTGCTCCTGATCTTCAGCCATCACCTGTGCGACCTTTACTCTGTTGTCTTTTACTTTCTGTATCAGCTCCTGTATGCTGCTCCTGGAGCCCTGTGATCTGATCTGGTTACGTACCTGTTGCAAAACAGACTGCATCTTTGGTTGCATCTCCCTCTCTGGAGCATCGCCGTCCTCTGGACATTCCTCATCCAGACTTGCAGAGGAGCTCTGCTTCTCTGGTGCAGCGTCACCCTGCTGTTGCCCCTCTGCTTCATCATTCAACAGTATTTGTGGGTTCACCTCAGATTCACTCATTTCTATATCTTGTCTCGACAACTCTCCGGCTCCCTTGAACTGATCGAAATGCTGTTGGGAAGAGTAAGCATGGGAGGGATTAACTGCGTTGGTCCTCAGAGAGACTTAACCACGAGGGGATTCCAGCTCAATGTAATATCACGTAGATGCAAATATTGAATCAGTCCGGAAATTTGAACTTTGAACTTGGACCAAATGATTCTGCACCACTTATCTGTTACCTCTAATGCATTATAACAAAGATCACCTCTCATAAAAAACAACTAAAAGATCTGAAGGCCTCTAGTTATGTCACACAGCTGATCCAATCGATCCTGTGTCTGCTTGTGTGCAGCTGTAGCCCATGACAACAGAGAAGCTCCAGGTAGCGGCATGAAAAACAAACATCCTAAGGGACAGTAGGAGTGAGAGTGCTAAGTGGCGGTCTTGAAATTCTCATTAGTGGGCTGTTTGAGGAATGTAGAGCTGCAACACGCAACTAGAATAGCTGTTTCTCTCAGGTGTGGCTGCTCATCAACATGTTTTCTACGTGGGTCTGCGCTAAGCAAAGCAGACATGCATGTAAATACTTATAAATGTGAGTATTTAGTAAGGAGGGTAATAGTAAATGGAGGAATATAAGTGTTACACTGCAGCAGATGTTTGTAGAAATTACAGGAAAAAACATTCAAAAGGCAACGGTAAAATAATACGAAATTCAAAGTAGTGTAGGAAACCGGGGATGGTCGCAACGATTTCTGTTTGAGCATCTGTAACTCAGGGGTTCTTCATGCTGGATCTCTCAAACTGGGATAAACGGGTACCCATATTTATAGTAGAACCTATAATTAGCTTCTATTTTTTTCAAAGTTAACAAAAAAGAATTTAAACTGGCAAAAACACAATTGACAACAAAATATTATGAAAACTTCTAAAACCTGTGAAACTTAAATTTTTTATTAAAATTAAATACTTTCTTACATGAAAATCATTTTTTTTGTGTGTGAAATCCATAATGTTGCTCATAGAGACATGACACTTCTCCTGAGAGCTCAAAAAGGAGATAGGAGTGTACCATATTGATGACATGACCCTAGCTCTTTTCTGATTGGCCAAACAGCCACTGCCACAACTAACCCTGTGTTACAACCATCCCTGCTCCACCTTCTCTCTGATTTAAAGAACAAGCTTCTGCTGCTTTACTGTTTGCTTTCATACTTTAACTGTACATTGTTTCAATTAAACAACAGTCTTTTTTATCAGGTATCTCCAAGTTTTCACGCTTCTCACTAATTTCTTCATCAATCTTTTTTTTTTTGCTTCTTTAGGAAGACCTTCTTTGTGCATTGAATGGACCAGATCTTCTGATTTTGCACATTTCTTCAGATCGTTTCTGGCTCCATTTGTCCGTTGTTTATTAGTCAATCTGACCATGTTCCCTCCAGTGAATTTGTATTAATGCCCCCAGGTATGAGAGCGATCATGCACACCTGAGGAAAAAGAGAAAACATTAGTCTTATTCTTTTATTCCTTCTCCTATCTGTCTGCTTAATGCTGACTGTAGAATGTTTAATACAGGCAAGTCAATGATGTTGACATAAAGAAGTTATCAGTTATCACAATATAAACAGTTATAGTACAGGTTTAATGTTGAGAAATCTCTGTCTGTCTATCTCTGTCTGTCTGTCTGTCTGTCTGTCTGTCTGTCTGTCTGTCTGTCTGTCTGTCTCTGTCTTAAGACAGAGATACAACAAGGCCTATGCTGTCATGTACGACAGCAAGGGGTATAAATCCCCCCAATCACCCCCTTCGTACAAGAAATCCCCCTGATTGAACTCTTCAAACAGGCAGACATTTCTGAAAAACAGTTTTAGAAACAGAAAAGCTGTTAAATAGTAAAATATGAACCACTAGAGAAAAAATATGATGTATGCAAAATAGATCTCCTCGAGTCGATTCATATTCACCAAATTTGGACGGAATCGGACCAACAGTTGCTCAAAAATAATCTGTACACTTCTTACTGCAGAGTCACAACAATTCCCCCATGGGTGAATACTTTTTCGACAGTGGCGGGAAAAACATGCCTCATAATTCAGGGAAACCTACTAAACATTTCTGACTTGACAGAGAGAGAGAGCAGGGAAGCCGTTGTACATGATTTATTATGTTTATTTTGTAAATGTATGCTTATTCTGAATTTGATGCAGCAACACATCTCAGAGAAGTTAGGACAGGGCCCACATGAGAGTTGGGAAGTTTTTGGAACGCTCAAAACAGATGATTGATTGGACCATTCTCCTGGGGAAGGGGTGTATTGTCAGCAGGTGAGAGACATTCACAAGCAAGAGATGGAAGACATTCACAGTTTTGTGAAAATGCAGCAGGAATCTTGTGCAATTGCAAGACATTTGAGGATTTCACCAAATAAATACAATTTCAATCATGATTTTTTGCTGTATTCAGTTGCAGTTGGTTTTAAAAGGATTTGCAAATCCTTACGTTTTCTTTGTATTTAGATTTGACAGATTTGAGTACAAAGTCCGAAAAAATTCAATCCAACCACTACAAATGGATCTGTCATGTCCGCTACCTCCTCCTCCTCCTCGTCAGAGGAGTGGCTCGACTCCAGTAGAACCTGCAGCACTGGAGGGGAATAAATTGCTTTTTGCCACTTTTCATTCCATCTCCTATAATCTTTACTGGATCCACTTGAATTCTGTCGTTTTTACTATAAAGCATCTAACAGCTAAGTTAACAGCAATAATTGCAATTATTGGAACAGAGCTTGACTGAGTCTTATTGACCAAAACCCCTTTAGCCAATAAGAGTGGAGCATGAGTGAGCCTCCTCTCGCTGCTCAGCACCAACATATGGACTCCATCTGCAGCAGCTGAGGGTCTGACTGTTCAAAGATTTCTGCTTCTATATCACAAATGAAAGGTTGGATTCATCCCCACTAAGTGTACTTATGTGTGATTAACTATAACGCATGAGATAACCGACATTCAGACTTTTATTTTATTTTTCGCAAAACTCCTGAACAGTAAAAGCACTTATAGATAATGATTGGATGAATAAATGAATAATAGGTATGCAGGTTCAAAGTACACACTGTAGCCAGGGATATATTAGGGAAATATTAAAAAAACAAATATTTGTATCAGAGGAGGAGGATACAAATATCCTTGGGTGTGGGTGTGGATGTAGAACCACTCAGCTTTAAAACTCCGAGGCTCATTATAGATCCCATTCTCTGCAGTCAGCTCAGACGCAGCAAAGATGGTGAGTCAGGATTCACAGCTGGACAGATTGCCTCTCAGACTTTAGATCACACAGAAATGACTTATGTTTTTTTTTACATGATTGTTACATTTAAATGCTGTATAATGATTTAATGGCGTGTCTCTTTGATTGTAGACAACGTACACAGACAAAGGCGAGAAGGTAAGTCTCATAATTTTTCTAGCAAAGCTTCTTAAATGTAAGAATTAGCTGTTTATTTTTCATTTTATGATGGAACATTAATAGTTTTTCACTTCGGTTAAAACAAGAGAGAGAAACTGGACATTCAATTTTGTTCACTGAGGTTCTTGTTTCACATTTCATGCATACACTCTTAATTGTAATGCCTTGATGTTTACTTAAATACAGACAGGAATGAGTTAATGTATTATTATTATTATTATTATTATTATTGTTAAAGCTGCAACCAAAACCAACTAACTAATTTGGTATAGAGGCAATCAGTTTCTTGATTTTTTTTCTTGTTCACAAAATTATTAATTACAAAAATAATCTGTATATTGATTGATAATAATGATAATAATTGCAGCCATACTGCTGATTAGAGATTATAAACGCCATAAAAACTGGGGCGGGTGTATGTTATATGGTGACATATGTATGTTTCATTATCCGTCTCTCTGTTTAGAAGTCACCTCAAAATGTTATTAACATATGTGATAAAGGGTCCAGAACAAATGAGCAGCTGATGGGATTTTGAGGCAGATCCAGTTGTGGATCCAGAACCTTTTATTGGTTCTACTGCATGTTGGATTGGATATTGTTGAATTGGAAAGTAATTGATGACACGTCACTAGTAAAATAGTATCAGAACACATGTTGTGGACCTACTTCCTGCTTGTTGCGGCGGTAAGGTGTTTGCTGGAGTTATGAGGCGTTTTACAGAGAGCTCTGCTGTTAGATAATGTTCCCCTTATTCTGCAGTTCATGATGGAGATGCAGAAATAGTTTACATTTTGGAAGCTCTTCTGTGCACACTTTTTTTTCTAGATTTGGTTTCAGCACATTATAGACCAGGAGTAAAAAAAAGAGACCCTACACTCAGAACAGGATCTCTTCCATTAATCTTTATTCTCTTTTTGGTTTCATGATGAAGCACATAAAGATTTGTTTTCTTTATGATTTAAAATGTTATTAGTTAAATATGCACCAATTTTACTTTTATATTTATGTATAGTTATATATTGTACATATATTTTGATCAGTGCAACAATAAAAAAAAAAGTGTTTGTTCTCAGTGGCCCGCTGAAAAGGATTGATGATGTCGATTTAATTGTTATTTCTTCCTGTCTTTAGCACGGACAGGGCAGCTTCCTCTGCTTCGATCACATATCATTCTGGGTTGGCAATGCCAAACAGGTACTTTAACCCACACTTTCCTCTCTTCTCTATGCTCATTTCTTCTCACACATGGTGAGAAAGATAAAACAGAGAGGCCATTGGTTCTCCAGAGGGGTGGAGGAGGCGTTTACTACCCCAGACCTCATATTGATTTTCACACTGAGCCCAGGGTGACCAGGAGATGGTTGTGTGTAACTTTCTGTCGTCTTCATCAGGCAGCATCATTCTACTGCAACAAGTTGGGGTTTGAACCTTTGGCTTATAAAGGTTTGGAGACCGGCAGTCGAGAGGTGGTGTCCCATGCAGTCAGTCAAGGAAAGGTGGGCACACAGCGAACAGGAGAGAAAAGAAAAACAGTAAAATCACATGATACAACCCCAACTTGGTCCCAGATGTTCATGATTTTTGACAAATATGTATGAATTGTTATTTGTTTGGTTTGTCTGCAACCCTGTTTATGCACACTGCTGCCTGTCTTAGACAGGATGCGGTTTTATTTTCTATTATACTTTCTCTCGAGTTGAATAAATAGAAAAATGAATAGAGAAAAATATTGCTATTTTATAGTCCCTATATTTGTTCAGTAATATTGTTTTTTTTATTTCTGACAGCAGCTTCATACAGAGTAAATTTTCAAACTGTGATTGTGTGTCACAGATCATCTTCGTGTTCTCTTCTGCCCTCAATCCTGGAAACAAAGGTACATCACAGAACAGAACTTTATGGGTTTTCTTAACAATTTTTACAACAATAGAAAAAATAACAAATTTTGAGTTAAGATGAAATTAGACTATGTAATTGGAAAGAACACCAATTTATTTTGAAGACAGACAAAGACAAATGTCATTTTTCGTACCTATTAGATGGCACCTAGGTTCCATCTATCAGGTCATTCCAAGATTTCAACAATACAAACTAAAAAGAAGAGAAACATTTTAAAAAAAAATCCTTTGTTATTCTTATTCTATTTTATGTTTAAATGACATAATACATATAACATTTCCTGATCCTGAGGTGCAAACATCACCACATGTCAAATAAATGTTGTGATTAAGCAGTTATTACCTATATAGATTTAATTAAATTATATTAGATTAAAAAGTAGAGTAAATAAGTTTTGCATACAGAGAAAGGTCTTAATCATCATTTTAATAGCTCTAAGAATTAAAAATTTTACTAAACTCAATAAAATGAGCAGGAAGGTTGATTGTGTGTCTTTTCCCAGAGTTGGGGGATCATCTTGTTAAACATGGAGACGGAGTGAAGGATGTGGCTTTCACAGTGAAGGACTGTGACTTCCTTGTAGAGGTATATAGGGTCCCTCCAAGAGGCTCATTCCCAATTATTGTCTAAAACTCTCCTCACTTTTAAGCTTGACGATGAAAGATGTTCTCACTGACTGCACATCCTCCCTCACAGAAAGCCAGAGAGCGAGGGGCTGTGATCGTGAAGGAGCCCTACACCCTGGAGGACAAGCACGGTAAAGTCAGGATAGCTGTGCTTCAAACGGTATGCAAAAATAATCTATGCTAAAGTCTCCATTTTTTTTTTTTTTGCATTTTGATGAATGAGTTGAAAGATTTGCTTTTGCTGCAGTATGGTGACACCACACACACATTTGTGGAAAGGACAGGATACAGTGGGCTGTTTCTGCCAGGCTTCCAAACTCCTCCGTTCAAGGACCCTTTATTAGCCAAACTGTGAGCGTCTGTATATCGTTATAACGCTTCATAAGACAATAAAGCGAGAATGACAGCTACTGCATCATATTTTTGTATGTTTTGGCTCCTGTTCTTTCATGCAGGCCCAATGGGAATCTGGACTTCATTGATCATGTTGTGGGAAACCAACCAGATGACATGATGGAACCCGTGGTTGACTGGTAATGGACTATTTTTCTTGTGGAGATTTTAGAAACGTGAACTGATTTACAAGTCAGAGGGTGGATAAGAAGGGGGTTGCACCTTTTTCTGGTAAAAGTTGTTGATCAGCATGACTAAGCATTTTCTTAAGTGGGTCTCCAGAGGTTCTCCACATCTGGATCTTGTTTCCCACCATCACACAAACATGAGAAGGTGGAGTAGGGGCAGTTCTCAAAACAGCCAGCTGATTGGTTGATTTTTGGGGGGAGCGATACAACACAAGACGCAGGTTTTTGGATGGACCTCGACCAATAACTCCAAAAATTCCCATTCAGCAGGCCACAATCACTCAGTCTAAATCATGAAAGGACAGCAGCATCAGTTTGCTCAAGCAAATAAAAGAAAGTTGGCTCTGCACCAGTTACAAATCCCCCAAACCAAGCACTTCAAGTGGTTATGCATAAAGGAAAATTTCATCCAAAAATAAAAAGTCAGTCATTATCTAATCACCTGATGCAGATGGGGGTCATTTCAAGGTTCACAGGAAAACCAGATTACAGGTTTGTCCTCAACAACTGAAGAAAAAGGGTCTTGTTTAAAAAAAAGAAAAAGTAAAAAGACTCCATATAGCTTGTGTATGTTATAATTTATATTTCTTTAAGATATCTTCACCTTTATTAAAGTTAAACTTCAGTGTAGGCTAAGCTAGATAATCAAAGATGATTATTTTTTTGTAATCTCGTTGATGTCTTTAGGTGGTGCATGCACAGCTGGTTCAATTTATTAATGAAACATCAGAAGCACGTTGGACTTGGTAATGAGAATCGATTTGATGTTAAACCCATCATCAGACCCCCAACAGAAATCCACTATATGTTGAAAACCATCATTCATCTTATTCCTTTATCTGTTTCTCCTGCCTGGGTTTGGCTTCACTCTTACAGGCAATCTTAGCAGCACCAATCCACCAATATACAGACACCCGGAGGTAGAGCTCAAGCCATAAACCTCTCTCATGTGAGACATGAGTGCTAACCTCTTCATTGCTGAGCTCCTAATCAACCCGGGGATAATGTGCATTTGGATTGTGGCGATCTGTTCCCTGTGGATGTGAATGGTTGTGATGAAAGGGTGACTAGTAAAGGATGTATCTCCAGCCTAAGACTGTGGCGGGTCTCAGACAATGGATGAATGTTGCTTTGGGCCAAAATACAATATCTTACCCTCAGGAGGTTTAGATGTCAAAGGCCAACATGTGTTGGAAGTTAGAGCTGGACGCCTCTCTGATGTCAAATTGGCGCCCGGTGCCAGCTGTGTGTACACACTTCAACCTTGTGGACATTCCTCTTATGACACTTTTAGCTAAGAGGCTACAGTGAAGAGCTGACTCTTCAAAAGAAGGCGGATAAGATCTTTTCAAACGAAATTTATCTTATGTCGGCTGCCATATGACCACGTGTACGGAGTCATTTTATGCTGTTTTTGTTTTTTTGTACAATTTAAAACATGGTCCTATCATCCAAAACTTTGTTAAATCATGTAGGCTACAACAGTTGATTCATCTTAAAGCCAGTAAATTATTGATCAGCACAAAACATTCTTGGCAGGTAAAATGTCTTTATCAAGACAAACAATACGGTGCTGTGCCATCAGTGTCTGATTTTATACCACAACAAACTGACACTTTCAAATGTTTACAATCCATCACAAAGTTCATGAAAGGACCTTTTTTTGTCGGGATGAAATGAGTTACTGACTGAACGCTGTCGGTTGTCTCTCTCAGTGGTTCTGTCTGTATTGCTGCAACATTTAAATCATGAATTTAATAGATATTTCCACTCACGGTGAACATGATTGTGTTCACTGGATGGAGTCTGCAGCAACTAACAACTGCATTTATAATATGAATACTGGATAAAAGAATGTTTGTCTATTGGAAAAACATTTGGATTTATTCATTTAACCTACTGCATTAAAATTGTTCTAAGACTTTTGCTTGATCAATATTTTCCACACATTTAAAAACATTTGAATGTAGCCCCTGCATTAATTCACAGAATCCTGAGAATGAACCATGGACAAATATTATGACTTTTTAAATTATCTTGTCAGCCGTGAACCCCTGATCAGTGGAAGAATGTTTAATGGAAAAAATACTGTTATAAAGACATGGCTCTTATGTTGACTGCCATCAGAATAATGAACCCGTTCTGACACTCCTTTGTTTGTGTTTTCAGCTTTATTATTATAAATTACACAATCATACTGTTAAACATTTAAATAAATATAATTCAACCCTGTAGGTGCCCCCAAAGACCCCTGAAGGGTACATGAGAAACTTAGTTCTAGATAATGTTTGCTCCAGGACTAAAAAAACTGATTGAAATTTCATTTTTGGGGTCATCTGTTTCTTTAACATTCCAAAAGCTCTTGATGTTTGTGTCTCTCGTGATCTTTGACTAAGGTATAGAAGAATACTTCTCTTTCACCGCTTCTGGTCCGTTGATGACAAGGAGCTCCAGACAGAGTACAGCTCCCTGCGCTCCATCGTTGTGGCAAACTACGAGGAGACCGTGAAGATCCCCATCAACGAGCCCGCCACGGGGAGGGGGAAATCTCAGATTCAGGCAAGTTATTTGACAAAGATGTGGGGGAAAAAATGATTATTCATTCCACTTTTAGAACTGATTTCCTTGCCCACATTTTCACTTTTCAGGAGTACGTTGAGTATTATGGAGGTTCGGGAGTGCAGCATATAGCCTTGAATACATCAGATATCATCCCTGCAGTAAGTCCATCACAGACTCACATGGAGGTATCCCAGAAGCAGCGACAATAATCACCTGATGCACCTTTTGTTTGCAGATTCGTAACCTAAAAGAGCGAGGCACGGAGTTTATGTCTGTACCAGACACCTACTACGACAACCTCAGGGAGAAGCTGAAAGACTCAAAGGTCAAAATCTCAGAGGATCTGGATATTCTCCAGGTAAGAACTAAGATCACACACTGATCAGTCTTAACCCTTTGATTTACTAACCAAGAAAAAGGAATAGTGAGTCAATTATTTCTTTGTATAATTTGTTTCTTTGGGCTTTATTATTTTATAATGAAATTTTAATCAAATTTACTCAACTTTTTGGTTAACAGGTACGGTTTCCGACATCTATTTCACCCTTATCAGACTTTATTATTATCATTTATTATTATTATATAATACTAATAATAATATTAATAATATTTATTATTATTATTACTATTTTAAAAAAGTATTGCATTTAATATGCCCAAAAAACTCATCAAAAAGGACTTTCTAAAATAGCCATGGTGAATGCTTCCTCCTCAGTGGCTTTGTTGACCTGTGGTGTTCCCCAGGGTTCCATCTTTGGCCCTTTACTCTTAAGAATGTACATGCTGCCACTGGGTCAAATGAACCGGTTCAGTCACATTTGTAATAAGAAATAGAGACTCAAAATGTGCTGTGAATAGAAAAGGACTATTGGAGTACCAATTTCTGAGAGTTATGAAATGGACCCTGTTCTGCAGGGAAACCTTGGGTTCAAAAATGTATCTCATCCATGTTACATGTTTCCCTAGTGGCAGTGGGTTCTTTCAGCAGTATAATACACCCTGCAAAACTGCCAAAATGGTTCTTGGAGAATGTTTTTTTTTTACCTTTGCCATCGATATGACCACAAGAAGGCAATGAGGAGTCAAAAGTTTTGGCAACATCAAACAGCAGAGAAGGCAACAATGTTTTTTCTGCTGGTCCCTGGGGCCATTAAATACATCGCAAGAGGTGGTTCGAGAGTTGTAGATTTTTTGTCACTTTGTTTCTTTTCTCTGTCATGTCTTCCTTGAATAATGGCCAGACTTATCCCAACAATTTCTAGCCCTACTGTTTTAAGGTTTTCCAGAATTGTACACAAATCCAGCTGGAATAAATGCAGATGACAGACTACAGGCTCGTCATGTCTGCGTGTCTTTCTTCAGTCTCAACACAACCTAATGAAGAAAGAATCTACAAGCATGATCATCTCCTGATCTTACTCTTATCCAGGAGCTGAAGATCTTGGTGGACTACGACGATGATGGCTATTTACTCCAGATCTTCACCAAGCCAGTGCAGGATCGCCCCACAGTGTTCTTGGAAGTCATTCAGAGGCATAATCACCAGGTGAGGGAGCTGTGGGCATGTTTGACAAGAGGAATTATCCAGCAAAATATAGTTTTTCATCACTGCGTCTGTGGTATCAGGAGGATTTGCTGACTAAAACTCTAAAATGTGACTAAACCCACAGGGCTTTGGCAAAGGAAACTTCAAGTCTCTCTTTGAGTCCATCGAGGCGGACCAGCATGCTCGAGGAAATCTGACTATCCTGTCTCCAGACAGGGTTTCGAAGAACCTGTGATTCTTTTATAATTGTTTTACAGTTTTAGACAAAGGATCCATTTACTAGGCTAGAAGGTACCTTTTAGGATTATACACTATATGCTACATAGATTCAGTAATACTTGGAAATAAAAACAAGTATCGATAAAGGATGTCCTTTCAAAGCTGTTATTCTTGATTTTTTTTCTTGTGATCTGCATGTTTTTTTACTTTTATTTGAGATTGTATGTGTTTAAAAGTCCTTTAGACATCTCAACTTGGCATTCACAATGAAGTCACATAATCGTTCACATTCCTACACAATCGTGACGAGGGGACTGATTAAACTCATACAGGCTTGACTCAAGCGAACCAGATTTCATGCTCTCATCAGTGAAAAGATTTAACTGTACCCTGAATGAAATCAGTGAAGTCAGGGTGCATTTACTTGTGAAAGGTTTTTCCATGTCTGTGAAAGGCGTTTTCCCTCCGTGTGGAAAGATGAAACAATAGATCATATTAACGTGGCGGCCATTTTTCTAACAGCATGCACATGGTGCGTTCAAAGACTCGAGCAATGTCCTGTTACAGTGTTCCTGTTTGCAAATAGAGTAAAATTTAGTTTTAGTTTATTCTCATTGCTGTGGAAGAGTATTGCATTTCACCTCGGAAACAAAGACAAGGAATTAACGAGTTAGTTATCTCGTTCATTCAAAAAACAGAGCCCTGTTTTTCTGAAATAAACTACTTTTTTCTGAGTTTAATACAATACAATTCCGTATATTCCTGTGCCCTTATTTAGTTTTCATCCTATTCAGCACCATTATCTTGTTTTTTAGTCCAGTTTTAAAAGTCAGGGTTTTTCTTTGACTAAAATCAGATTAAAATACTCAAAGTATTTTTGTTTCCAGTCCATCCATTTATTTAAGCCCGGAAGTAAAAAGACACTCGATGTTGTCAAACTTGCAATGTAATGTGAATAGTTAAATGCTTTGCTGGTTATTCACCTAATCTCAGACCATCTATGGTCAAATTATCATATAGGTTATTTTACCTCAAAATATAGCCAGTGCCCCTCCGGATCCACTCTCTCCGATTATCAAGATTTGTCCCTATTTTTACATGACTTGGAACACAGTCAAACTCAAAAGTCAAAGTGCACTTTATTGTCAATCACACAATATGTGTCGAACATTCAGCATAATCCAAACGGAGTTCTCTCCCAGTCCCACAGTTTGTGCAAGATTTGTCAAACAGGTCTCAGCAGTGCGTTATGTTAGTAGAAGCATGTTACAACAAAATGTTGCTTTTTCAACAGAAAACGAGGATTTGGCGTTTGCAGGCGGTGATCATTGTTTTCCTGACCTCCACTGATGAAGTTCATAATGGTTGGTCCATATTGTATCAGATGGTTTTTCACTGGGAGGCGCCAGCACTCTTCGGCAGTGCTTTTATCAGTTCCTTATGACCTCCAGACAGTTCTCAACCGTGTGGTGTTAAAATGGCTTTTTGAAACATTTTCAGAATGTATTTGATGTACAGTACCTCAGGCAACCTCGATTTTGTACAATTCCTCAGAGATCAGTTCAAAGAGCCGCGGCAGCCATCTGCTCCACACAAACAAGGAATCTTTGTTTCCTCGATGGGAAACTTGTAGTCGTATGTGATCTCTTCATTGATGCCTATCGGCTGACGGGAGTATATCACAATCTTCTTCTGAGACTCAACGGTGATGATCTTTGCATAGCAGTTAGGCTGTAAAAGCATGCAAATCCACAAAATGCAAACTTTGTTAAAACAAATCAAACTTAATTAGATTTTACTTTCACTAAGCTCAGTAATAGCAGCTGTCACTCACATTGCAGCTGTGGTTGATAAATCTGGCTAAGTTCCCACATTTAGTGGCATCAATGATGGTGTCCTGATCAATCCGGAACAAATAGCTGCTTCCAATGCCCTCCTCCTCGTACTGGTGCTCCTTCATGTCAGCGATAACCTGAGGAGAAAGATAACCGATTGATGAGATGTCACATGGGATCATGAGATGTCACATGGGATCATGAGATGTCACATGGGAAACATGAGATGTCACATGGGATCATGAGATGTCACATGGGATCATGAGATGTCACATGGGAAACATGAGATGTCACATGGGAAACATGAGATGTCACATGGGAAACATGAGATGTCACATGGGATCATGAGATGTCACATGGGATCATGAGATGTCACATGGGAAACATGAGATGTCACATGGGAAACATGAGATGTCACATGGGATCATGAGATGTCATATGGGAAACATGAGATGTCACATGGGATCATGAGATGTCACATGGGATCATGAGATGTCACATGGGATCATGAGATGTCACATGGGATCATTAGATGTCACATGGGATCATGAGATGTCACATGGGAAACATGAGATGTCAAATGGGAAACATGAGATGTCACATGGGATCATGAGATGTCACATGGGATCATGAGATGTCACATGGGAAATAGCAGTGTGATATAAAGGCAGGCAGTTGTTTCCAATGACTTTGATTGAAATACACTTTAAAAAATGTTCATTAGTTTGTGTTTGTCTCACCTGTCTGATGAGTTGACCCACATACTCAATCACCATCTCGTCTGCTGCTATAGGCTCCATGGCAAACAGGCCCCACTCATGGATGTAGCTCCGGCTGAAACGAATCCTTTTCTTTCGAAACTCATAGAAGAAGATACGAAACTTCCATAACCAAATTAAGTCTACATCATTAGTGATCACAGAATTTCGGGGTTAGCCGTCAAGTTAACTTGTCAACCACAAATCTGCTTTGAAATCCTGAAGTCTGGATTTGGCCCTTGGCTCTTTCTCTCAGTAGATAACATGAGTCTTATTCACATTTACATTTGTGTGACTAGGCCCTAGTTAGAGGTATTCATGTTAATATAGGAATATAAAGAGATTTGGACTTTCAAACCAATCCAAGATTGTATTGTGCTGAAAAAAAATCCTAATATTATCTTTTCTAGAAACTGTCTTACCTGCAGCTGGTTGAACTTCACCAGCTCACTATCACAGTTGAACAATGACCGCAGGCGACGTTGGTCCGACCGGAAGTCAGATCCAGAACGCAGGGAAGTCGATTGATGGAGTGGGAGGCCGGTTCCCTGCAGAAATGTGTGTACTAATCAAGCACTGAATGCAGGAATAAATTGGACATTGAAGTCATTGTGACAAAGCATCTCTAATACCTGAGTAGTTGGAGATGGAAGCTCGGTGGTCAGCTTTGTGTTGTTGAGGTATCTCAGTTTATCTTTCTGACTGATTCGGTAGAAACCTTCACTGCGAGCCGAGCCGGTCCTGTGTTGAGGCAGGCAGGATTTAAGTTCCTCACTTTTGTCTCTGAGGACTTTAGTCAGTGGGCAGCAGTTAAGGATGTCAAACACAGAATAGCATCAGGACCATGTAACAACAAACATGAAAAAGTCCTTCATCAAGATCACATCAACATGTTGGCTCATTGTATTTTCAGCAGGATTATATAAAAACTGCTGATCAGTCTTCCAGGAAAGTTGGTGGAATGGAGGGATATGGGTGAGGATGGACCCCATTAAATCTGGGTGTGGATCTGGATAAAAAGTAGGATCCAGGATTTTTTTCTCTGCTTTCTCTTACATTGCTGGATAAGCCTTTAAAGCCGTGTTCAGGTAAGCTAAACACAAATGTAGGATTTTCCTTATGTGCTCATAAGTATCTCTAGTTTAAATCATGAAGCTAAAGGCATTAGCAGGCACCAGCAATGGCCTGCTGTATGCGCTGCTTATGGCCACCAGGGGGCGACCAAAAGCACATCAAATGTCTAACAATGGAGGGTCAAACTTGAGTCCTAAAGGAATAATAATAATAATAATACACTTTATATGTATATATATATAGCACTTTTAAAACACTTTGTTACAAGGTGCTTCATTGGCATAGAAAAAACAAATTCAAAAAGTCTGTGAGATGGAGATTTAAGAAGATGAATTGCATAAATTACAGTAGTAAATCACAGTAGTAGAGCAATGGTAACTGAGATTGTTTGAAATGAACCAAACTTTAAACAAGCTCAGTTACAGTATCAGATGGACATGGACGGGCATGTCCATCTTGGAGGAGACCTCGGGACACGCTGGAGAGATTACATCTCTCGGCTGGCTCGGGAATGCCTCGGAATCCTCCCAGAGGAGTTGGTGGATGTGGCCGTGGAGAGGAAAGTCTAGGCTTCCCTCATGAAACTGCCGCCCCCGTGACCCGAACCCGGATAAGGGGAAGATGACGAAACGAGAAAAACTTTAGAAATGTGAGCCTTCGCCCTTCTCTCCATCGTCATACATAATGACTGAATTTTCATTTTCATGCGGTCTGTTTCTTAACGTTAAACAAACCCATGCATATAAAATCGGTTTACTTTTTCACATGAAACTCTGTCGTAAAAGGATATAAGGGTGAGGAATCCACAGGGTGTTGCTGATCCACCCACAGCCGTTATCCTGCTCTTGCAGACGGTCATATGTACACTGCAGCAGTCGCGCATCTTCTTCATCCAGGCCCTCCTTCCAGACCTTATGAAGTATCCTCCTCTTTTCACAGGGTGAACGCCGTCTCTGAGGATGGCTGTGAAAGGAATGAGAACCGGCCGTCCTCTTAAGCACCCTAAGCCGTTGATGGATCCTCCATCTCTTTCTCTTCAGCCTTCTCAGCTTTTTTCTCCTGAGTGAGAATTTCTCTGTCTCTCTCCTACTCTCCTCATCTAGAAGCCCAGGCATGTTCTCCAGTCCTTGCAAGGGCTTCATTCTCACACCTGGACTTATCCAGGTGCTTCGCCCATCTGCAGAATCGCATGAAGACTCAGAAAGTCTCCATGAGGCGGACTCTGAGGCAGGAGACGCTGTGAGAGAGTCACATAACAGTGGCTGTGAGTAAGGCACTTTCCTCCTGTGCACTATGTCTCTCCGAGGCAGGATGATGTCTCTACCTGGAGTCTTTGGGGCTGTGATATATGAATTACCAGACAAGCATGGCACAGGAGGTGGGCTGCTTAGAGCTGACCAAATCTCTATGCTACCTCCTGTCAGGTTTGTGTTTCTGCCCGGTGTAGCAGGAGCCTTCACGGAGTCCGAGTTGGACTGAGACCAACCACTTCTCACCTCTCTCCCAGGAGTTGTGGGCCTCTCCTGGTGCAACGAGGTCAGCGGATCAGAGGGAGCTAAAATGAGCGCAGAGCGTGTTGGAGAGAGGGACAGGGTGTCTTCAGGAGAGTCCTCACTGTCCAGTTCAGCCACTATGCCCTTGCCTGGTGTTTGTGGTCGCTCCATCTCCTCCACGGCTGAGGACGTCGGTTTGCTTCTCATCAGAAGGTCCGGGTCGTCGTCCACCAAGGAGCCAGTAGGCGTGATAGGCCTCAGCATCCCTGGGCTCTTGAGTGATGTCAACAGCCAATCAGGGCTCTCCATCTCCACGTCGAGGTGGGGCGCCACTGCTGCACAGATGTACGACGAGAGAAAATTAAAACTGTTCTATCTATTCAAACATTTCATATTTTTTTAGGCTCAAATAAATAAAAAGTATTAATTAAAATGTTAGGATCTAAACTTCTTGAAATCTTTGTGGAGAGCTTGTGCTGCGGTCAGGGCCAAATCCATTCAAACATCGGTGAGGATCCCAAACAGCATCGATCTGGAACTTTTTTTCTCTTCTTTTATTTTATTCAACATTGCACAATAAGATATTTGGGTCTTATGGCATTTTTTAACATTTAACATGAACTAAAATAAAACTTAAAGTAGCTCTTCCACAAAGCATTTTCAAAGAATAGACCAAAGGCAGAGCCCAATTCTTTGATCCAGAGTGGGAAAGCGGGTCAGAACCTGCATATTTCAATGATTGTGAGAAATGTTGAGGAATGAAATGCCAAGGTAGTGTAATTCTTAAGATCTTAATTTTGTAGTTGATCATTTTGTTGAGATCATTAGACAAACTGAAAATGAATTGAGGTCACAATGAAATGAAGAGATCTCTTCTAGGCTGTTCTCCTGTGTGGAGGTACATAGCTTACACTCACACACACTGTTTCCATCTGCTGTGATACAAAATGCTGAACCTGTAAGTTCATGAAGTGACAGCAGCTGTGGATGGTCCTGGAATTGGCTGGTTTGGAGCTCCATGATTGAGTCCAACTCTTGCTGGTAGGATGTGTGCGGGTTCTCTTCCGCTTCCTCCCGATGAAAGGAGGCTGACCATTCCTGCAGGTTGAGATCCAGCTCACCACCAGGGGTTGATGGGGTTGACGGGGTGGTGGGGGGCTCCTGCTCCATCAACTCGTCATCAGATGATAGGACAATATAGTCAGGAACCCGGTTGTCCTCTTCATCCTCCGCCGTGTCTTCATTTTCAGGACTGAGGTCGAAGCAGGACGAGTCCTCAAAGCTATCTGAGGCGAACGAGTCAGAGGAGTCGAAGTCTGACGAATACTCAGCGTCCTCTGAGGAACTGCTCCCTGTAAATGTCTCTATATGACAGGACAGGATATATATTTATTCACATGTACGAACTCAAGACTGTGATTGAGTGATATTTTTACGTACCGCTGTCCAAGTGCTCAACCTCATCGCTGGTTTGATTGACCGCAAACTCATCATTTGTGTGTGTTTTTACCGTCTCCTTTTCATCCTCAGAGGCGTCGGCGTCATCATCATCTGCATCACACTAAATAGAAAACTTGTTATGTGATATATGGCAGAATTTCAAACTGTCAACATACGAATTATGAATAAGTACAAAAGAAAAAGTATAAAATAAGTATAATCAGCATCAGCATTTTGTGCAACCGTAGCTCTTCCGCATGATCAGATGTCACGAGTTCGCTTTCAACTCACCACATTCATCAATATCACACTCTCTGACAGGTGTCAATGTAACAACTTTATCACTGTTTGTCTCACTTTACTTGCCGGTGCTTCTAATGTTATGGCTGATTGACGTGTATTTGGTTAGACACTCATCCCATCAAGTCAATATTTTCAGTTCTTGACAAAGTAAGCTCCCAAAGATACAACTTTCCCTTCCATGACAAGATGATAGCTAAATCTATGAGTCACTAACATTGCAAGTAATTTAACCACATCGTTTAAAACATTTCAAAAACCTTCATCAGGAACAATTTCTTCCTTGTCTTATTTTTAGGTATTTTTAGGCATAAGTGAAGTAAGTGGCTGCGTGGATTCTCTATGACTACCAGGGAGCCCCAAAGAGGATTTTTTTTTACATATATTTGTATTTTTAAAATTCAGAAAAGCCATGAAGCAAAGAAAATGGAGAGAAAGCTGAATATGAATGAAGTAGTTTTGTAAGATAAAGATATCATGTGTTAGCGTTTTGGACTTCTCACTTTTTTTCTGAACCTTTAGGACATATTCTTCCAAAATAATAGCTTATTACTGTATTATTGATTAATTGATATATTGCTATTCCCTACTTATTTCAACAATTTCAAAGAGGAAATGGAAAACCTATAACTATCTATGAATAACTATCAACTTATTGCCATTCCAATGGGGCATGTTTTCAGTTTCAATGAGACTATTATAAAACTAGGTCTATGAAGTCGTCCCCGACAGCAATGGTTTATCGCCTGCTTGGTGCGAGAAATCCCCCTGATTCAATGCTTCACATTAAATTTGAAGTTATGGACGTATTATTATTATTTTTTTAAATAATAATGTGTTTTTTAATCACATTTTAGAAGGAGTAACATGTGATACAAATATGATCTTATTTGGACTCAATTAGACTAGATTAGGTAGTTATGTCTGAAAAACAGTTTTTTTCATAAAAAAGCTGCCCCTCGTGAGTAAAATATGAAGTATTAGAGTAAAATATGATATATACGAGATAGATCTCCTCGAGTTGATTCATAGACACCAACTTTGGTCTAAATTGGACCAATGGTTGAGAAACTTTTGGAGATAAAGCTCCCCCTAGTGTCAGAAATCTACAACTTAACTTCCCCCAAAACCAATCCACTTCTTCATCACACTATGTGGGTCTATGTTGGTATAAAATTTAAAAATGATCCATGAAATACTTTTTGTGTTATCGCGTTAACACAAAGTATCTGCAGTTTTCATAATATCACAAACTTTTCAGGGATATAAAGATCAAAAACGTGACACAAAGTCCCTACTTACCAGGATCTGAGGATCATCATCAACTGTCATAGCAGCCTCCACTTTTTCTGATACTGTTTCTTCTTCTTGAATTGTATCATCCTCCTCTTGGATTGTATTATCTTCTTCTTTCCCTTCGTCGTCACCATCATCATCACTTTCGAGCTCATGCGGTCTTGCGTGTCTTCGTTTTGCTCCCTCAGATGCAGGTTTAAACCCGTCGTCCTCCTCTTTCACATCTGAAACCAGAAAAGAACAAAACAAAGCTGACTCAAGCTGCAGTCTCTACGAGGTAAATTATAGTGATAGAGGGTTAATGGTATTATAATCACTGACCAGATGAGATGATTTCATGAGTAGAACATGGCACATCGTCGATCCCTTCTGATGCAGCTGGATCACTGGCTCTTTTCCTTTTTACCTTCATAGCGTAAATTTATTTTACATTATTACTGCAGTATTACTAGAGGTCAGGTGTTGAAGGGTTTTGTCTGACAGTAAGCAGGATCATTTACCTTGAAAGATGGCAGTGGAGGTTTTTTACCCTCTCCTCTGGTGTGACTGAGGGGATTTATTAGTTTGCTCCCTTTTTCCACACTTGTTCCCCCACTTTTCAAATGGGAAACTTGAAACTAAAAAACAACCAAAAAACAATATCATTCATTGATTTCATTGACTACTTCAGGAAATACCAGGCATGAGATATTCGCACAGGTGCATTTCACTTCTTTTTTTTCAGTGATGTTCTTAATTGTAATTCTTGTTTAAAAAAATTCCTTCAAAAAAGGAAACTATGATAAAATGCTTCAATTCCTAAACATGATAGGGCACTTCTAAAGTGTATGTGAAATGTCTTGATAAAGTTTTTGAGTAATTCCTCAGATATATCAGAAAACAAAAAGATCAACTTGCAACGATTGAAACAAAACAATTAGAAATGATAATGGTGCCTGAATAGGGATTGGCAGCTCTTCAGTATTTGCTTCTTGTATGATAAAGTTTCAATAAGTGGTTGTGAGTTAAGCTCCTGAAATGAAACCAACCACCAGAGTGCTGCAACATTTTTAGGGATGTTTTGTGGGGGAAAAAATTATGGATTGTGAGTTATGCCACAGAAATGAATGAATAATGAACAATTTAAAGAAGGTACCTTTGTTTTCTTCTCCTCACAGTTCCACCAGTCCTCGAATGCCTTGAATGCCGTACCTTCTATCATTCTACGTGTGATGTCCTTCTTAATAATTAATTTGAGTTCATCCACAATGACTTCTAGAACTTTTTCTACTGTAACCTTGTGAAGGTTTTCTCTCACAAGCCGGTAGTCTGGTGGCGGCATAAAAGGGTTAAACCTGGGAAAAGGTGGGGCGGGCAAGTGAGGTGAAAGGAAAGGTAACGGTGGCCCTTTATCCAAAGATCCTGGAGGCTGTATGGATAACGGGTGCACAGGGGGTGGCAACGTCAAAGATGGAGGAGGTCCAATAAAAGTTGGTGGAGGAGGAATGGGGATTTGATGACCTGGAGGTGGGATCCATCCTGGAGGTGGGATAGGAATGGTGCCATTTGGCAGGCGAGGTGGGACAGGTGGAATAGCTGGGAGAAAAGGAGGAATGGGATAAGGGAACGAAGCAACTGGTGGCTGAGACTGAGGCCTAATGGCAAGAGGAGCTTTGGAGATGAGGAGCTGAGTGGTGCTGTCGAGAGAAGAAAAGGGAGGAGGATGAGGGAGAGAGCTGATCTCCTTAGTGGGTGACAAAGCTGCGAATGCTCCGTCAGCCGATTCCTCCTTATCCTCATTCGTTCCACAATGTTCCTGAGTAAGACAAAAAAATATACATCTGTATGACTGATTCAAAACCTGTACAACAATACTTTACCGTGTACAACAACATAGTAAATACTACTTTAAAGGAGCAGTTCATTCTGTTTTCATCAAACAACTTTTCTTTTTACTTGACTTTTCAATTTTAGGTATTTCGATTCAAACACAGATATCTAGAAGGATTACCTTGAGACATGGCAATGACAGGAAGGTTTCAGCATCATTTTCGCTATTTGCTTGACTTGTCCTTTCAAAATGTGTGACATCTGACGGAGCAGGTGGCTGTGGTTGTCTCATTAGAGGCAAAACAGCTTGAGGGGTTTCGTCCTCCTCGTTTTCGATGAGATCACCTGAGAGAGGGCTGCTGTACGCTAAGCAGGGTGAAGTTGGGCTGTCACGAGGGAGAATATCAGCTTCTGAGTTGAAGTATGAGGGATCGGTATTCTGGCTGTTTATAAGCAAACTTTCAATGCGGGAGTCCAAACTCTCCACCTCCGGCTGGGGGCTGCGAGAGGCCGGAGATAACTCTGTTATGCGTGCATGCTCACCAGCTGGCATGGAAGCTGCTGTGAAATTAATACTCAGGATGCTGAAAGTGCTGAAGTTCATATTAGATGTTGTGGTGACTACATCTCTGGACTCCTGACAGGGGGAAGCCTGGTTAAAATAAGCTTCTCTACTACTGTGAGCAGAGGTTTGTGCATTGTGATCCCATGGTGCGAGCTGGTCCCTGTTAGTTTGGGTAGCGAGAGATCGCAGAGGTTGTGGTTGCTTCAAAATCAAACTGACATCTGTGACCTCACAGGATCCCCTTTGATGCCTCACAGGCTTACGATGGCAGAGCTCCCCTCTTAAAGGCCTGTGAACACTAGAAGCAGACGGCTCCGCTTGGAGGACCGGAGTCGCCTGAAGACTTGAGTAGCAGGAGTCCTGAGAAAGAGGGGTTGCCGAGAAACAAGGTGTGTGAGGGGTTCCCTGGGAGCGTGGTGTCATCCCAAAGCTGCAAGGTGTGTCCTGATAAATACTGGAGTAGGCTGTGTCCAGAGAGAGGGGGGTGGCGATGATGGGGCTGGAGACACTGGCCTGAAGCTGCGTAGCTTCGCTGCTCTATATGAGAGGGAATATAAAGACAAAACAAAACAACTCCACAGAATTATTATTATTTAAAAAGAAACAGCTAATTAGCAGAATGCCCAAGTATTTAAACCCCTCCTTCTTTCTCCGGTTTTTAGGCATGTCTCGTACTGAATTGTGCTACATTTTCAAATAAAATTTAACATAAGACAATAACGACCTGTGTTATCACAAATGCAAGTCAAATCATCACTTAAATTTACCATTTTCGGAAACAGGAAGTTAGCTCAAAGGTCCCACTAGTACCACACTATGAAAATAGCTAAAAAGAAGAATTACATTTAAATTCTAGAGTGGCAAAGTCTGGACCTGGACCTGAAAAGAGCAGCTCATGCTCATGCACACAAGCACTTTTGCAAAATACAGCGGGGGGGGGGGGGGGGTTAAACCTTTTCACTTCAAGTATTGGATAACCTTTTACCTTAATGACACAATTATTATTTAAAACTTGCACATTGTGTTTTTCATTGTTTTCTATCAAATTAAGTTTGAAGACCCAACATAGTTTAGCGTGAGGTACTAACAAAAATGGGGTCCAAAATTTTTTCACAGCGCTGTAAATACAGAATATGCCGTTCCTTCATTGTTTGACCCATCAAAGGCAGTTTTAAAATCCATACCAGTAAACTGTCAATTAAGCTTTGAAGCGTTCGCTCATTGCTGCCCACTGGCAACGTCCAAGGAGTATAGTATCCACTCAAGAGGAGCTGGAGGTATCGCGTCCTGTTTGCACCTGAGGAAAGGAGGAAGTTGCACATGCACTAAGTGAATAAACACTGAAATTTATACTATTTATGCCATTTTGCTATTCTTACCTCTAGGATCAATTTCCACATGAATTACGTTCCCCATGACGGACGTCTGATGGAGGCCCTGAACGGCGTCTTTCGCAGCCCTCACTGTGTCGAAGACGACTTTTGCAATACCTAAATGCTTCTTGTTTTTGGGGTTGTAAAATACTTCCACTTCTTCAGCATTCCCATATTTTTTGCACATATTAGTCAAGAATGCCTCCCTTACATTGTCATTCAGCTTGGAAATTGTTACTTCTTTGGGAGGAACAGTGCCGACGTACCATTCATCAACCTGAAAGGTTATACGTAAACAACAATTGTTACGACAGGAGACAGTAGTAGCATGCTCTCTGTTGTCTACAATATTAGCCATAACATTATAACAACCTTCCTAATATTATGTAGTTCCAACTTGACCAGCATGAACTTTTTTAAACAACTTGTGTGACAGTGGCTCCTCTATGGAAGCGGACAACAACAAGCTGGCCTTAATTCCCCACGTTTCCTGTTTACCAGTTCACCAGTTGCCCTTCCTTAGACCACCTTAACTTTCCTGCAGACCAGGAATACCCAACAAGTTCTGCAATTTTGGAAACACACTGACAGGTGCCATTATAACGAAATACTCACTTAACCTGTCAGTGGTTATAATGTTATGGCTGATTGCTGTGTTTTGCCAGTAAACATTCTACACAACGTGGTTGAATCATGTTGCTTCCACGTGTAAATAAAATACATACATTAATACTCCACTGCTGATGCTTACCTTAAATTTAGAGACCAGAAGGTCAGACTTGTTGGATTTGCTCCGCAGGCGACAGATGCGCGGATCTCTGACTCTATCCACAGGAAGCAGACCTACAGGTAAGTCCTCCACCTGTTCAGGTAAACAACATCCATCTTCATCGTGGAAAACAACCCCGCATGTTAGCAGTTGCCGAGAGGAGAGGAATAAATAGATGATTCGAAAGGCTTACTGGTATGTTAAAGTGACGTCCATCATAACGGTACACTTTGTAAAGCCCTTTGGTCAATGCGGGATCAAACATTAATTTGAAACTTCTCCAGGTGTGAGGCGGTGTCCCTCTTTCCATCACATTAGGCCAAATCTGGAAAGAGAAGCGGGTAAACACCGGATGATGATCACCTATGGCGGACGTGAGGCCAGATGGAGGTTATCACGCCCCGACAGGTGATGGAGAGCAACACCTGGAAAATTATCCCCCCTCAAAGGACAAACACTGATGAAAACAAACACTTAAAGTGTAGAGAAACATTTTAAATACGATACCGGAACCAAATTTTTACCTTTGACGCAGCAACATTGTGGAGAAGATGGATTTACTTTCGCCGTTTTCACACTCGGTATCCAGGTAGGAGGATGTATCCATCCGCCGGCAGAGAGCGCGCGCGAGAGAGAGAGAGACATAGAGACAGGGAGAGAGAGGGACATAGAGAGAGAGAGAGACAGAGTGACGGAGAGAAAGAGAGAGAGGCTCTCTATAGATCCTCCAGCGGAATAACACATGTTTTTGCCCTAACTTAAAAGGAAATAAAATCCCGTTTCCACTGAAAAGCATTTATTATATATTCGTATACATAAGTTAAATCACATTTTTTAAATAAATCATTAACATTAACTGAGTAAAACCAGAAAAGTGGCAAAGTGGTATAAGTAAGAGATAGTGTAAATATTTAGAAGGTACAGAGACATACTATGGAATAAGAAATAAGAAGTACTATAGACATATATATATAAATATATATATATAGCTACATAAACACTCACACTGGTATATAGAATAGATATACATTTATGATAAATATATAAAAATTAAATAAAGATTAAGCGTAAAACTATATTCAAATATCTGTATCTATAGATAAGTATAAGGAAAGAGTCCAATTACCAAAAACAAATATAAGTTACAATAGCCCAGTCTCTAATAAACAGATGCCCTATTTCACTAATACACACATGGTGTGTAGTATTTGTATTTGAATGAATGGTAGTAGTATATATTGAATATAATTTTAAGGGCAACCACAAAGTAAGTGTGAAATGTCTCTGAAAACTGTCTTATATTTATGAGACATAAACAGACCCATTGTTTATATGCCTTCAGGCAGACAGATGGAGGGATGGACAAGTGTAACCCTATATACCCCCTTTGGATATGGTTCCTTTAGTGGAAAAAAACTAACATTTAAATGAAACACACAAGTCATCTGAGATGTGTTTTATTCTCATGCCGGTAAGCGACTCATAAAGCGGCATCTTAATGAGCTGCAAACACCACAAACCTGTGCATTAATAGAATCAGTAGAGTCTCTGTATATACAGTTGAAAACAGCAAACCAAAAATTGCATAGAGAAAAATATATTTGCAGTTGACCTGAATAAACTCCAAACAGTCACTCAGAGAATAATAACCATTAAGTTACTAACCCCACATTTCTCCTTGTTCTCTCTTCACATATCCTCATATGGTTGTTGCCAATTTTAGGAGCTTTGTGGTCTATAGCGTTAGCAACCCTCTGCACAGACCATGCGTAACTAAAGCATTAACAGTTTAAAATTCAGTTCAAAATGAGCTGTGTAATATTTGTGATAACATCTATTATAAAATTTTAATATAGTAACATCACATCCACTTCTAAATATGTATACATTTCTTTGAAGAAGTATATTTGTGCCGATATCATAATAAGGACAACATAAGAAACGTAAATTTCAATGTTCAAAGACACGTACAATAATTCAGCACTATGGCACAGATCTAGAAGTATACAGCATGCAGTGCTGGGAAAAAAAAGTATTTGAAGATTGGTTTAACGCTACCAGGTCTGGTCAATCAAATCATCTCAAATTTTTTTCAAAGCACTGTATAACATTCACAGCATTATCTATCTAAATAAAGTGTGACCATAGTCAAGCTTGTAAACAAACAAAAAAAAGGATATAAAACAAATCCAAACACAATTCAATACGTACATGTGTTCTAATGATACATTCAACAAAGCAAAAGCCAATAACCGTTTTCAATGATTATAGTATGTTCAATTTGCAAAAGAAAGAAAAGGAGTTCTCAAAGACAGAACGCACCATTGGGCTCATTTTCATTCTTGCACTATAAAATATGCAGTTAAACAGTTAAGTTAAAAGCACTCCGTGGTAGTATTTATTTTGTGTTATTTTGCCTCAGAATGCATACCTTCGAAAATGAGGACTGTGCAAAATATGCTCAGACGACTAAAGGCAATGGTGAATAAAAGCAGTAAACATCTGACAAAATAACTGATAACGAAAATTAAAAAGTCCTACGAGCAACCATAAGACACATTTGACAAAACGTACGTACTCCTATGAAAAAATGTTTTTTGCATAATTGGGATTTTAAAGCTCGCAGGAAGTCTTTATCTGACATTAAAGTCACTTGTATTTTAACATCTGTATTCATAAAAACGCTCCCTACAGATCCAGACCCATGTGGTACAACATAAAAGCTATTGGCAGACACTACACAGGAGGGGGGTGACACCTAACTGGTCTCACTCCCAGGGTACCCCTTTAATAGCATGAAAAACAACACATTTTTAAAAGCTAAAGCACCCAAGAGGCTTGGAGGTCCGGGGTTGAGAGCTAGGCCGCACACAACCTTCACCCAGGAGACTGGAGTTGGCATCTCATATGAAAGCAAACACACATCACTCATTTTTCCCACGCAGTTTTGTGCCTAAACTTCCCGTAAGTGCTGTTTCATGTAAAAAGGGCCGTCTCATCCTCTGGCAAATTGTAAATAAAGGACGAGGTGGGATGCATACCAGCTAATGCCCATCTATACTCGTTGTCGAAGAGGAAAACTGGATACGCGCGGAGCTTTACGAGAATTACAACCTCCTCCAAGTCGCCATTTTTGCTGTCAATTGTTTTGACTTTTCACTGCCGTCTTGTGGATGTACTGACATCAACTCACAGGACGCCAGAAATGATTTGTATTTTGGCTGATATGACGTTCTACCTTCGTACATGCATGAAGTATAAATGAGCCTTTTCGGTCAGCAGTGCAGAATAAAACTGAGTTGCGTAAACTAAACAGTGAAAGCCCAATGCAGCATCACATTTTGCCACCTGAACAGCAGATTTCACTTTAAAATGAAAATAAATGTAACAATAGTACCACCCTCATGGAGTCAAATTCATAGTACTTTCCTTTTCTAGCGACTGTGGAAGGCGCTGATGTGCAATCTGAGTGATTTCTATTTCACATCATTCTGACCGGACATGGATGTTCTTTGGTTGTATAATATGATAGATTCCCCTCATACTGTTCAAAGCTAAGTCCTGTTTTTCTTGTGTAATTCACAACTAAATAGTAACATATGTTTAATAAATGAACGTTATGTTTCTGGTGTAATTCATTGGGTGTTATTTAAAAGATCAGATCAAGTGGTTATCCCCATCTGAGTGACAGCACACTCAAATCCTGAAGTGGCTTGAGCCATAAAATATATAATAATTATAATTATTACTCATTATTATATAATGTTTAACTATCATATTAATAGAATTTTGGTGCCTGACAGCAAAAGATTTACCTTTCCCTCCGAGGGTAAACAATTTTCTTACTATATTAAGGTTGTAAACCGGCGTTATCCAAGATTTGACTTAGTCGAAATCTGCAATACTTTTCAACAGTTTCACTATAAGTATCGGAGCACTGTTCAAAAAAATACAAAATAAAGCTCTTTTTTTTTTGATGAATGTCCGCTGCTGTAGAATTAGTCGCTCTAATCATGGGAAATGAACGACAGCCTTTAGGTCGTCATTCTCCGCTCGATGGTCCAGCTGGTTCTGGAGCCGAATGACCTGCTCCAGCTCCCGGATCTGTCGGTCTGTCTTGTGACTGACGAGCGTGCGATAAAAGTGGACGGCGAACACAATGAAAACGATCCCAAATGGCACCATGATGCAAGTGGATGCAATGGCTGCTGCTTCACCAGAACTTATGGTGCCATTGTTTTCCTCCGTGTTGCTTTTCAGGGGTAAGAACTTGACCCAGCACAGGAGCATCACCTCCGTCAGGAAGAGGAGGGTGCCGATGACAGTGGAGAAAGCCCAGGCCAGTTCTATGTGGCGGTGCATGCGCTCGTGGGGAGACTCGTTGACAGAGTTCAGGTTGTGGACGTTGCTGACGGCCTCCAAATTAGGGAGGATGCAGGTGCTGATCATGAGGGCAAAGAGGTGGACAGCCACCAGGACGGTGGTGCAGGCACTGAAGGCTATCAGCAACCCTGGGGGATACTTATAATCCCGCTCCAGCTGCACCTCAACCATGGCAACCTGGGAAAATTATGCAAGAAAAGGAAGAAATGTCTCTGTATTAAACTTTATTTGCAACTACCCTAAAAAAAAAGGCAAAGTGAAGAATCTGCAGTATTTGATTATGTTTAATTGTTTTTATGCAGATGTTTGGTGTTATTGAAATGTTTCACCACCAACACCAAGATTTATTCACCGGACACGGTCGTAACCGTGAGTGCCATGGGGAGGGAAATTGGAATCCTGAACTACAGGGTGAGAAATATTATGTTGACGTCAAATAAATTACTTCAACTTGAATTTTATCTTATTCCACACTACTCATGGATTTGATTGTAAATGAAAGGATATAAAAATGATTTTATTTATACGTGAGCACAACCCACAAACTATAGCTAAATCAATAGATTTGAATATTTTAGCTCGCATGTGTTTAATTAAGTACTGGCATAGTAGGGCCATAAATTATGTAAGCTCTGCACACCAAAGGAAGAGAGAATGTCATCCACTGATATATTTGTAATGCATTTCTTTCCCAGGAGTTGTGGTGGGTGGTCATTTTAATTATAAGGGGTGTTGCTTGTTGGTGGAGGTATGCAATGAGCGCCCCTTCTCATGTTCCTCCTTTAATCTTATATACTTTAAATAAATAACTACGGACGTCTATAAATATACAAGCATTATAAATATACATGTCGGGACTTACTTTATATGTTAAGAAGTAAAAAACTAAGGCAATGATTATAAAAAAAAGGAACACGATATCTCATAGCATTGCCCTTCCAGGCGCTGTGGTTTGTTATTGCGGAAGTTTAGAAAAACTGTTTCCTTCTGTTGCTCCGTTTTTATTGCTGATAATAAATGTATTTTCGCACAATGTCACGCGTGCCATGCAGAGGACTAAATTTTAAACTTTCAAACCACAACCTTATGAACTTCAAAGCCACTAAAGGTGAATATAATAAATAAATAATATATAATAAATATTAGCACTTTGAGATTTGATCCAAATGTAAAGTGCCTTACAAATTAAACGTATTATGATTATTATTATTCATATTAGTGCACCTGAGCGGTCATTGGGCCTCTGTAAATGTCATGATCGATGCCCTCCTGCGCCACATACATGCGCTTCACACGTTTGGCCTAAGTAGAGTAAACATTCTAATCGCTAGTTCAGTATCAGGATTATGTACTCACCATCGCAAACCCGGACAGAAGAGCCGATGTGCGGCTGGTGGCTTTTAATTTGGCTCGACTCAGGTAGAGTTTTCTCCATGACAGCGCCTGCATGGAGTGTTCGCTCAGACTCATCCCGAAAGTTGCTCAAAGTCACAAAACTCTCTCTTAATTAAATAAAAAAATAAGTAAAGGATAGATTACTGTAAATAGGATTGATTAAGTGGATGGAGCTCTGTAGGTGAAAGGCGCACGAGGAAGAAAAAGTCGGATTCGTAGTAAACAGACAGATATGAGTTGAGTGTAACAGCTGACTGTCTTTGAAGAAACTTACCCACAATGCACCGCTCTCCACCGCCCCTGCGGCACGTCGCCTCCTCCTGGTGCCAGTAATCACACGGATAAGACCTCCTGCTGTGAAATGTCTCCTACCGACACCCGTGTTGAGCAAACAACCACATTTCAATGATTTTCAGTGTGGAAAGATTGTGATGAAATTTGTACGCAAGACGATAAGATCCGTACCTGGCTACGTGATTTAAAAAAAAAAAAAAAAAAATTTAATTCTTACTTTATTTTCTGATTTCTGACTTTAAACTCAAGAATTCCAAAATATGTATAATGTAGTTCTATTCTGAGAATTATGAGATAAATTTAACAAAACCCTCTAAAAACTGTTATTTCTCATGCATTATAAATTAAATGTATTATTATTATTATTATTATTTATACGGAAGAAGATTAGGGCCACGTATAACTACGCGAATTTTTGGGGGGGAAGTCTTATCGTAGCGATATGTGAAAATTTGGTGACTTGTTCTGAGTTTAAAGTCAGAATTCTGAGAATTAGCTCCAAATTTTGAGAATAAAGTCAGAATTCCCCCCACAAAAAATCACATAGCCCTAATCCTCTTTTGTACATTCAGATGTCTTACAATGTCGAATATAATTCTTATTTAGTACTTGCATCTAATTGATTTTATTTAAATAATCATATTTTGACCAATGTATTTATTTCAAATGTCATAGAATCAACAACAGCTGAAACTAATCATGTTAAGAAAATTGGAACAAGAGTTAAACATGTCTCGCTGTAGAATAAGAAGGAATCATTTGGTGAAATGTGTGAGATTGGTTTTCATACGATATAAAGGAAATTACATTGATTTGAATGAGATGTGCGTTTAAAACATAAGGATAATTAGAACTTTACATAAATCTAATTTTTACTTGTTCATTCATGTTTTAATATGGAGATATGCTTCCCATTAAATGTTGTAAAAAGTTGTTTATGATAATAGTAAGTAATCATAAAGCGTGGCAATTTATACAATATTTAGATTTATGTTAAGAAACATAAATGTAAATATTTCTTTGAGCGCAGAAAGAGAGTTTTGTCAGCTTATGTGTGTTTGCTCATGCAACAATAGTATTTATAGCCCAACCAATTAGAGACAGTAGGATGAGGTAATATCATCATCAATGTTTGGTTGTATTATGCCTTTAAGAAACTTTTTTTTTAATCTTAAAAAGTAGTCATTTATTTTTTTATACAATTTTGTGTAATCCGCCTCAAATTTTGAAGTGAATTTAGTCAAGTCAATTCATCTTTATAGCACACTTCTAATACAGCACAGTACTTCATAGCATATAACAAATTAAACCACAAATTAATGTAGACAGACGGTAAATTAATAAGGATTTGAATAACACAACCTCTGATAAGGAAACAACTCCAACATTTGTTCTGTGAGGCATAAAATTAAGAAACAGATAAAACACTTTCATGAGATTCAAGAAATAAAGGGGGCAAGAGATTATATGTCAGTGGTTGCAATATCTACTGTAAATAAAGGATTATAAAGAATGGATCTAGAACTGGAAAACATGGATAGAACAAGATCTAGTTTTTAATAAAATACTTGAATACTAGTCGTCATATAACCTGATCTGGAGGGAGAGATCTCTCCAAAGTTTAAGGTTGCCACTGAGAATGTCAAGTCAGCCAGGTCTGGATCTACCACAGCTCGAAGCTGCTGGTCCAGTGACCTCAGCTGGAGATTTGGGACATAGGAATATGGCTAAATTGAGGCTAGTCCATCTAGGAATGAAAAAAAATACAAACAAAACCTTGTAGATAATTCTATATTGAACTATGTGTCGAAGCCAGGATAGGTGGGATAAGCCAGTCAAACGTTCAGCAGTTGGGTTTTTTCAGTAGTATGTGAATTCCATATTGCTTTTTAACATTCTTCAACATAGTGGGATAAGGGTCCTTATTAAATATATGTATATATATATATGTATTTTGGCAAATCATGAAAATAAGAAATAATAATCAGCAAATCTAATTGAAATAACAGCCAGGAACTAGTTTAATCTTGATGTTCTATCACTATGACCACTTGCATCCAAATCTGGGTCATAATTTGGGGAACCCAAATACTAAGAATGATAATGGAGGTGAGTAGAGACATGTCATTGTTTCAAATTTGTTGCTGAAATAATGTGGATTTATAGACAAACGGCTTCACATTTCTGTGAAAAATAAACATAGATAATAGATAGATCTGGATCCATCATTATCATGAAATCATTGTTTTTTGTTGCTGCTTTGCCTTTCTCCCTTTAAAGGAGCGGACGCTATTTGAATACGTTTTCATTTTATGTTTCCACAATAAAACAGATTAGCAAGTTAATTTAACAACTTTGGCGAAATATAATAATATACATTAACTCAAACATTGTAGGCACAATCTTGAGTTACTTGAATGTAATGCTACTTCACACTTCCTTAAATACAGCTAAATGTGTATTAAAATACGTAATAGTTATAATAATTTTAGTCAACTGATATGTCAGCTTAAATTAATTCAACGACATGTTTCTTTTACTAACCCCATTCCAAAAAAGTTTGCCCTCTTTAAAAGTGTGAGTGTCATTTTTTCCTAAACCTTCCAATATCCAATTCATTTGAAAACAATGCAAATACAATGAATCTAAAGTTCATCACCTTCAGTGAGATTTGTAAATTTATGCTTATTCTGATTTTTATGCCGGGAAAAAATGTATATAGAAAAGTGGGATGGGATCAACAAAAGACTGGGACAGCCGTGGAATGCTGATAATACCTTTTCACAGGTAAAGACGTTCACGGTAACAGCTGATAGTGTCATTATTCAACAGGAGAGGACACCCTTAAGAGGCCCTGTTGTTTAAAAGTAAAGCTGGTGACATTCGCCACTTTGGGAAAATCTACAGAGAGTTCATCTATTGAAGAACTTTTCTCAGCATTTTCAGGATCTCACCATACACAGTCCATAATATATCCCAAGGTTTCTGATAATCTGGAGAAATAACTGCTGATATATATTCATATATTGGCTCCGGAACATTTGGAAAGCTATTACCAGTGAGTGCAGTTTGTTGCTGCAAATGCAAGTTCAAACTCTGTTGTTTGGAACACAAGCCATATACTGTATCAACAACAACTGGAAATGCCGCCAACCTCTATTCGCCTGAGCTTGCCTGAAATGGACTGACGTGAAGTGGAATTGTGTCCTTTAGTGTGACGAGTCAACATTATACATAGTTTTTGGAGAACATAGAGAGAAGCAAAAAAACCACTGAGATTGCTACCAGCACAAAACTCAAAAGCCTGAATCTGTGATGGTATGAGGGGTGTTATTGCCCATTAATTGTGAAAAGTGCTTATGGATTTTTGGTAAACATATGTTCATGTAACTTAATAGTAAATAAGCCTGTGTCCCAACTTACTTAGAAAACGTGTTGCAGGCATCAAATCTGAATTTTCTCAATATGAACCTTCAATATCTTGTCTTTGTATTGTATCCAAGGTTAAAGATGTTTGGCCAATTTTTATATTCAGGTTTTTTTTTACATTTAACATAAAGTGCAGGGTTTTTTTTTAAATTTTATTTTGTAATTCTGGCTCACTGCAAAAGTGCTGTCCCAACTTTATTGTTTAATTCCACCACTTGATGCCGCCAAAGTCCGACTGTAAAAATGACGGCTTTACATGATTCATCATTATATCATCATGCTTTTATCATGCAGCTCAGCCATGAGGAAGCCAACGACACACTCTTCTTGTTGTGTTTTCTTTGGATCTAAAATGACGCAAAAAGTTTGGGGTTAAAGTGCTCTAATGGTGAAATGACCAAAGCCATTTTCTTATTTACCTAATATTTAGGCGAAATATCTGCTAACGAGCCTTGTTCAATCAATAATTACTCTTCACACTTCCGTGGGCAGTTTTAATACTGAATAAACCTGTTGGCTTTCTACCTTCTATCTGGTAATCAACAGCTGAAACACCTGCTCAGGTGAAACAAGCCAAAAATGTTTACCTTTTTCCGCCATAAATATAAAAGGTGTAAAACTCCTGCTGAACAAAATCTTAAAATCTTTAGTAGAATACTAATAATTTGAGAATCAAGATTTTAAATTGATTAAATTAACATATAAATAATTTAACCATGTTGCTGACTCACACGTCCCATAAAAACGAGCAGAAACGAAAACGGAAATGTGAAGGAATGATCTTTCTTGACTCGAGAGTGTATCTTCTTTTCCTGTCAGCATCAATACTGCACTAAAACATATGTTCAAAACTATCGAAATCCCCACCGCTGTTATTGTGGTAACGTGGAGCTACAATAATGTATTTAATCAAATAAAGATTAAATTTGATCTCTGCGTGTAAATGATGAATATAACCAGCCGTCCCGACTATCCTTAGCGAAACCGAACGCGTGGGTACGTTAGCTCAACTGGAAGTTGTCGTTTCCCGTGATTCATGAACACAACACAATGATTGGATGCGAAGGAGTTGGAGGGGGTTGAGCTCGCAGCTTGTTTCAGCCATGTTAGTTTCTGTTCACGAACTATGAGACAGAGGAGCCATGGCCTTGTCATTGAGCGGAGACGATGAGGAATATGATTCAGAGTCTGAGCAGGTTAGAGCTCATACATTTCATCATGTGACCTCTCTCTTTGTGTTTTTATTTCACTGCACGCGTTTAAAGAAACCTTTGTTTGTGAGCGGGACGGTGTTTCTGTTCAGGTTAGCGCTTGGTTTTGTGCCGCTCTTCTTCTGTGGTGGACTGGCATCTAGAAATAATAAATGTGTCCTTCAAATCGCCTTCTATCGTTAACTGACTTATAGAGGCGAGGGTGGAAATGTAATTATTGTAAACATAGCTGACTTACTTAGAATAGAAGCTCTGGCCGTCCAAACACTCCGTGTCCTCTCCACCTTGGACACCATCTATTGTGTTGACCAATCTGTTCAGACCACCTCTTCATGGGGCTGCTACATCCAGGGATGTTACAAACTCCAGAACCTCATGAGGCTGTAGAACTTCCTGCTAGCAAAAGCTGTGCATTTCACGTTTACCGTATTATGTCCTCTCGTTGAATGCATTTCCCCGGTGATTAATTTCCTTTCACTTCCTAAACTTGATCTCACAACTCTGTTCCCTTAAGAAGACTTTAGGTTAAAATGTAGTTTAGGCAGGGTTCAAGGAGGGGGATGGGGGCAGGGAACAATGAAGTGGTCCTACTTTTGTTACTTGCCTGTACAGTGGTTCCTAAACTGGGGTCTAGTGACCCCTTAAGCAGCCCAGAAATTCTGCTTTCCTAAAGGCTCTTCTGCACATGTTTGACCCCAGGAGGAAGAGCATTCAGCACCGGTTGTTTTGGTCAAACTCAATATACAGCCATAACATTGTAACCAATGACAGGTGACAGGTAATAACAATTATTAGTGTGTTACAATGGCACCTGTAAGCAGATGGGATACATTGGGCAACAAGTGAACATTTTGTCCCCAAAGATGATGCAGGAAAAATGGGGGCAAGCTTATAAGCGACTTTGACAACGTCCGCTTTGTGATTGCTTGATGATTTGGTCAGAGCATTTCCAGTACTGCAGCTCTTCATTTCTGCAGTTCTGCAGTGGCAGTTGGCAACAAGATCATGTGTTCCTAGGTTCTTAGATGCTTTTTTGGAGCGAAGGCTGGCCCATGTTGTCCGTTCCCCAGGAGAGCTGCTCCTGTGCAAAGTACTGATTAAGTTAATGCTGGTACTAATAGGTGTAATAGGAAAACTGTTCGTGGTAGAACTGTTTTGTTTGCAAAATCTGGCCGCTGCACGATCTTTGGCAGATTATTGTAATGTTATTTCTGATCTTTGTGTTGCCTTAAATTTCCCTATGGACAAAATGTTTAATTTGTAACAACGTTATTACTCTTTAAGAGGCCCATTGGTTATTTTCTTTATCCACTTCATCCCTAAAACTCAAGACAAAGATAAGAGGTGCTGACATAAAAGCTAGCTGTTTGTGCCATAAATCATTTTTAATTAAAACATTAACCAATAACATAAATCAACCACTTACATCAGATACCAGTTCTTAACCAAGCCAGTTCTTCGGCTAGTTCGGATGCTGCGCTTATTTGGAACGGCTTCTTTGGGTATAGACAACTTATGGCAGCTGTACCGGAATGTCATGATGTACTATATGACCTGTTGGGCCAGTACTCAGTGCACTGTTGCTTCTGCATTTGCTGCTTTCTATTTATTATGTACAATCTCATCTGTCATCAACATTTTTGTCTTTTCACTTCCATCTTGGAATCTCATAAAGTAATGACATAGCTCTCGTCATAGTCATTACGTCATAGTGACGTAATGATGTGGTTCTAGTGGTTCAGTGACGTAACAATGTACCACAAGTCCCTCTCCAGCCAGTGACAAATCAAATTGGGTTCTTCGAAAGTTCACTTGTTCAATCAAAATCAAATCTAGTCTGTCTCTTGCACCAGCCGGGGAACCAGTACTTTTTCACTTTGGTGGAAAAGCGGTATTAGACACTTGAGCCCTGCAACCCCAGATAAATCTGAAGTGCTGACACAAAATCCAGCTCACTGTGCCTTCATAGTATTTCTCCCTAAAACCCCTGCTGTTCATGAGAGGCGAGGATCACTTGTCTGTTTTGGCACACAGGTGAACACATTCTTATTTGTGGGCTAAATGAAATGACAAGTCTTGTGACTTCCTCCCACTGAAGTCCACACTCAGGCTGAGTCAGAAGATATGGGCTCAGAATATAGGCCATGTTTTTGTTCACAGGCCTCAGGAACCAATCCCAAATTCCTGACATATTACTGCACAGAGTTACAATAAAGACGAGTCAGCTGATAGTTGCTTTGGTGTTCTGCAAAGCAGTTGAGGCTGTTCTGACATGTAGACACAGGTTTATGCTACTTAATAATTGTAATAAGAATAAAAAGGCCTGGTTGAGGGTTCTTTTTCAATAGTAGAGATCTAGTTTTTGTTTGATCTGTGTAAGTGACAATGAAACAGGATCATCAGTGAATGGAAGAAAAAATATTTTGGAGGTTAACATTTACTCTCTCACTCAAATGACTTTGTGCAGGGACTCTGCATGTCAGACTGTGGATATACTGTTGGAGAACCGGTTGTGTGAGACAAGATCAGGAACTAATTTGGTAGCTGAAATAAAAACAATGTGTGATGTTGATACACACCCCTGCAGCAGTAGCAGCCCTTCCTCTGATGTCTTCTATATTTCCACAGTTGTCAGAGGAATTTATGGAAAGCTGTCAGATGGATTATTCCCCGGTTTGGATAAAGTCTCCATCAGTAACTGCAGGCAACAAACAACCTATTGTGCTGGAAAAGAAATATATAGCCTAAAGAAAACTATCAAAAAAAAATCCCCAGATTAAATATCAGGAAAACATTAATGATCTACTGAGATGGTTCTTTGTCACAGTCAACAGATTTGAAACCTGCTTTCATCTCTTTCTTTGAAGTAACAATCAGAAACCATGTCTAAGCCTATTGTGACTTGTCCCATTTTTATTTGTTTTACCTGCTTGACCAGCTCCTCCAGCGTTATCTAGAAATACAGTATGCTTATTATTCGTATTAAATGAGTAGTAGAAAGAGAATAAATTACATCAGACAACCACTCACAGGCTCAAACCTCCTCCTGGGAGCTTATTTTTATCCCTCTCTCGCAATCCTCTACTAACAGTTGCCACCAGCAAGGCAAACGTGTTACCAAGGTAACCTCTCGCTGCACTGGTCTGTCTTATGATTTGTCTTATTTTCATAGTTCTTTACAGTTCTGCCATGGCAACAGGGAAGAGACTAAAATACATCTACAAAACACAGAGGTGTAATTGGCATTGTTCGAGTCTTTTCCTGCAAAAATGTTTAAGAGGAGTTAAATCTCTAGGTTTCATTGTCTTACATTTCCTCTCATGAGTCACACTGAGGTGATACATATGTTCACTATTCATCTAGAAATCTTGGAGCTGTGGTGTAGGCTCCAATTTGATCATTCATCTAATAACTATCAGTCATTTAATGTGACTCCATTTCAGTAATGTCTAGTGCTCAAAAAATCAATTATAATAAATAATGAATTAATTTGTAATAATGATGATAATGAACTTTTTTTATAAAACAGCATTTAAAAACAACTGTTTACTAAGTGCTTTGACAGACATGGCAAAGACAGGAAACTGAGAGGTCAACATGACAGGAGAGCAAAACCATAACGCCAAACATAGTTAAAGTTTGAATATTTAGGATACAAGACGCACTGTGGATGATATAAAACACAAAGATAGAGAATAACCACTGAATACTAGAAGACCATCATATCCCACAATCAACTAAAAACCAAAAGAAGGAAAAAAAAATAAAGGAGATATGACACAAATAAAGGCAAATTAAAAAAAGTCATGGATAAACGTAAATAATGAGATTACAATCATGGCATCAAAGCAATAAAACAATGAGCGATGGCGTCCCATTGACCTCCATGGCTGATAACCTTCTTGTAAGATGCGATAGCCTCCTTGTCCAGTTTGTTTTCTTGGTCTCTGATATGAAACAATCGCCCGTGACGACCCCCGGGCTTCTCATCCAGGGCTGAGTACTCCTGGACTGTCTCCATACCCTTCTGTAGTTTTCGGCCTGGGGAGATCATCTGAAGGGAAAGAGGTTTTCTAAGAAAGCAGCATGGATTGTATTCTCCCCTGTGTGTGAGACGTGTCTGATGTTTTGAAATCAGGCCCATTTTGATTAAATGATTCAGTAATTAATTTTTGAGATTCTTTAAATATTCAAAAATCCAACATTACAATCTCATCCGCTTTAATCGATGTGCAGTAAGATTAAACTGAGCTTGCAGCTTACTCTTCTGTAGTTTGATGGCATCCTTTCTCTCAGAATAAACATAATTATCATACTTCAACTTAAGCATATTGGGGGGGAAATCCAGCTAATGTGCTCAGTAGGAGCCTGTAATGACTTGATATTATAAATGTGTGGATCCATTCACATACCGACGGGCCGCTGAAAATAGTGAAGTCTTGAGTAGGATGTACGTGAACCAGGAATAGAATGATCATATGTACCAAACGTGCAACTTGCAGAATAAAACAAAAGTAAAATGTGAGACTAAATCATGGGACAGGGGAGAGCAAAACCATAAAGCCAAACATATTTAAAGTTAGAATATTAAAAACATGAGGATACAAAACGCACTGTGAATGAGGTTAAACACGAAGATAAAGACGCAGTAAAGGCAAAATAACAACCACTGACTACTAAAGACAATCACATCCCAAACCCAACTCAACTAAAAAAGCAAAGGAAGGAAAATAATTAATGAGATACGAAAGAAATAAAAGCAAATTAAAAGAAGATAGAAGACATGGATAAACGTAAACAATGACATTAGAATCATTTCATGAAAGCTTAGAACAATAATTGATGGCGTCCCATTAAACAGCTGAACTTAATAAAATTATATAATAAGGGGATGAACAAATGAAAAGGTTAACTTCACATTAAAGAGTCTGTTTTAAACTCTGCTTTAAGAAATTAAAGCGACAGTGACCTCTTTAAAATCTCCTCAGGGAGGTCGCTCAAAAGCCGATGCACCCCGACCCAAGTGGTACGGTTACCTTTAGATCTGAGCCTTGGCGCTGGCACAGTCCGAAGGGCTCCATCCGGCTCATACGGGTTGTCAATTTCATTATATATATTTGATCCCGCACCCAGACGTGTTTTATGGTGATCAGTATAATCTTAAAATCAATTCTAAAATCAACAGGGAGCCGATGTACCGAGGCCAGGATATTGGTTATGTGACGTCCCCTTAGACAAGCAGTCATTTCTGGTTTATACCAGAAAAGCGGGAGCTACTTTAGTCGGGAGAAATTTGAGGCATTTGGTCGGTGAAAAAGAAATAAATGCAAAAATTAAATGTTTACTTTGTTTCTCAACTTTCATTGACCCTTGTGTTGCTATTGAACAAAAAAAAAAGTGCTTTAAAAGGTGTCTGCTTTGACCAGTGGGTTACTTTTTCTTAATATTGCGATATTTTGTTCTGACTTTACATTTTGACAGAATGATGAGGCCCAATAACGCTGCACCAGTCCCCCCTTGAACAGACTGTGTAAAAGGGGGTACCCTCTATGGAAAACTCTCCAATCACATTCACTTTTTCTTTTCACAGCAGCGGGCAGCCAATCGGCCAAAGCCCAAAATGGGGACGACGTCAACCGTTAAGCTGCCGTCCAACCGCAGCTCATCCGGAGCAAGACGCCGGAGGACGCGTTGCCGAAAGTGCGAGGCGTGCCTCCGGACTGAATGTGGAGAGTGTCACTTCTGCAAGGACATGAAGAAGTTTGGAGGGCCTGGTCGAATGAAACAGTCTTGCATCATGAGACAGTGCATTGCAGTATGTCAGCAGACATGTTCAAAGTTCTTCTTTATTTTATCACAACATAAAGTTCTTTGACTCGAATCCTCCCTGTTCTTAATGTTGGGTCTCTCGTCCTACAGCCAGTTCTGCCCCACACAGCTGTGTGTGTTGTGTGTAAAGAGGCGGGGAAGGAGGACACACTGGAGGAAGAGGAGGACAAGTTCAACTTCATGCTCATGGAATGCTCCATCTGCAACGAGATCGTCCACCCCAACTGTCTGAAGGTACGTAGGGCCAGGCTAAGATCCACAGAACCTAAGCTGAGTCACTCCTTTCTGGCGAAGTAGTTTGCCAGGATCTCGTATCATAATGGGAGTGACTCAGACGGTTGGACTGTAAGGCACGGAATGTAACAAGGTTGTGCAAGTATTGTTGTTGTTTACGTAATGCTGAATACACTCATTGCTCTTAAAATGGTTCAGAAGTTTTTATTGCTTCAATGTGTCGCCGCTATGTTTTAGCATTTGACTCCTACCACATGCTGAAGGCAGGAAAACACTCGGAGAGGAAGCATACCTCCGCCAATGCCACTGTCATTAAAACTCCAGAAATCAGGAAGTCATTTATAGTGTAAGCCACTACAAAAGCTCATGGGAAATATTAATCAGAGACGTATAATCCATGACTTAAAACGCTCTGTTAATTTAAAAACATTTTATCACATGCCACAACAATCCTCCATACCAAACAATCAAAGGGGGGGGCTTCCTTTTACCATCATCACAAGGTTTTTCTTTTTCACAAGGGAGCTGTTAATTTCATAAATGAAGCTGTAAGATTTATATGGGTCAGCCTTAACTTTATAACCACTTTAATCCTGCAGTCCTAAAGTAGTGATGGCTAGACCACTGGGTCACAACATCTCAAGAACCGCATTACTTGTTGGGTGTTCCCAGTCTGCAGTGGTTAGTCCCTTCCAAAGTGGTCTAAGGAAGGAAAGCTCGTGAGTCAACGACAGGGTCATGCACGCCAGAGGCTCGCTGATGCTTGTGGGGAGCGAGTGCTAATCCGTGTTGTCTGATCCCGCAGGATAGCTACTGTAGCATAAATTGCTTAAGAACTTAATGCTGGTTCTGATAGAACGGTTTCCGACTAGACAGTGCATCACGGAGCTGGTTTCAGCAGCAAATGGGAGACTTAGACAATATTAGGCGTATGGTTTTAATTTTATGGCTGTTCAGTGTATATTATATGTGTCGTCAAATCCCACTGCCACAAGTATTTTATTATTTATACTTAACTATTACATTGTAGTGGTTCTGATAACATGCCCCGAACACTGGAGAATATATTGTTTTGGTGTCCTGGATTTAAAATATATTTTTATTTTTATGGCTTCCAAAGGAGCCATGCGGGGTTAACTTTCTCCGTCCATCCGTCAGCTTAGAATAGTATACAATAGAACTTTATTGTCATTGTTGCAGAACAATGATAAGCGGTTTAGCAACTCTTGGATTGGCCCTTGGTAACGTGCAAAATACAATAATACAAAAGAGCACAAGAAAACAACACAAGGACATAGCATTCTTGCTATGCCCTTATTCTGCAAAAGAGTTGCCCTGTATGTTATGATCCTGTATGGAATTACGGCTCCAGGTGCACTGTTACACCTGAAGCAGTAAATTCTTAGTGAATGTAGGGAAATAAAAAATGTCAGGAAATCTCGATAGTTTAATTTGATAATGGGAACGGTTTATCCGCATGTCCCAGAAAACGATGAACACAGTTCAATGAAATGTTTTTTCATTTTGAAGTGATTTTCATATCAGTTCTCTCTTTCACCTCTATCAGAGGTTACCGTCTAACCGCATCTGAACTTTATGCTCTCTGTGCCCTTAAAAAAATTCTCTCTAATTATCTTTTGATTAATTTTACAAATATGCCACAATATGCCTAAGTCTAAACTTGAGCAAAGAAAATTATTCCTGGGATCCTCCTGCTGATGGGCCTCAGAATAGAATTAATGTGGGCTCAGGCCAAAACCTCCACAGAATTTCTTGGAAATCCTTTATTAACTTTTTTAGATATATTTTACCCACACACACACAGGCGATGACATAACCTTGGCCAAACAAAAACACTGATAAATGCAATTGTTGAATGAGAAAAAAATTTGCTCCTATCCTTAAAATAAAGTCAAGAGGTTGGATCGTTCTGACGGCAGGGATTAAAAACATGTTTTGTGTTGAAGCCTAAACAAAAAGAGAAGCAGCGCACACCCCGTTTGTTGCCGTTGTGTTAAAAATACAACAGGTTTTTCTAGCACAGGCTTGGGCAACCCGTTTCTTCAGAAAGTGCTGATGGTTTTGCAGCAGGCACAGGCTCAAGTTTTACTTTTAATTATTTTCATGCATAATACACGACCATTTAGACTGACAGTCATGCTGAAGCATTTGACTCCACTTCCCTTTCCTATCGAATGAAGCCAGAGTCAATATGCAAACTATGGCTGAGGTTAAATTGAGTCAACCTGCCCAACAGACTTTCACTTTCACTTCCCTTTTGTGTCTTCTTAAATAAACTACACTCAAGGCTCTATCAGCAGCTCCTTGTTGCTGAAGTTCATTTCCTCTTTTCTTTATCAGGTGAGCGATGCCTCAGGTGTTGTGAACGATGAGCTTCCTAACTGCTGGGAATGTCCCAAATGTAACCACGCTGGGAAAAGTGGAAAAGTGAGTACAGATATGTGTGAGTCACAGGAGTGAGGTTATGTAAGGACTTAGTGAGATTGAGCACAATATATCTGGGATATCTTTCAGTGAAACTCACTTTCATTATTGTCTCGGGTTGGTCAGCTCGCTACTTCCACTTCCTACTTAACTGGTTTATGCAAATTGTTCACATTTCACTGTCAGGCACAGAAGATGGACTTCTGTACTTTGTTTTGGTCTCAGAGATAAAGTTATTCAACCTTAGGTAGACCTATGACACAGTTGGTTTTCCTTGTCACGATAGGCAAAAGGTATAAAGTTGTCTCGCAATTTTTGTCCCCTCTGGTATTGAAGCAAAAAAGGGGTCCGGGGTTTAAGTACGCTTCCAACCTCCCTGGCTCTCTGCTGAGGGAGCAGAAGCCTGTAAAGGAGGAGGGAGACGTTTCTTCGGCACCCAAGAAGAGACCAGACAGAGACGAGACACCCAGATTCAGACCAGAGGAGTCTCTGCATCGACAGCCACCACTGCTCTCACCCTGTAACCTGCCCCGACCCCGGCCTGAGGACAAACTGAGGAAGAAGAGGAAACTGTTTGATGATGACGAAGAAGAGGATCTGGCATTGAGGAAGAAGGTTCATATCATTTCGAGTAGATGCAAGTGATGGAGGGTTAATTTCACTTGAAAAAACAAATGGAAGCATTCCTTATACACGCATTTTCTTACTGTCTTTTATTTCTTCCAGGAAAAGTCAGACGACCCTTATTTTTCCAAACTTCTGCACCAAATCAAGACAGAGGAGGAAGATGAGGAGAAGGATACTGGAGAGGGAAGAGAACCTCATTTTCGAAGTAATGTAGAGAGGAGGGGCCGTTACGGAGATGCAGAAGAAGAGGGAGAGGACAGAGACTCAAAGAGTGGTCTTTTAAATCCCTTCATTAAAACACCTGTTGGTGACAGCGACCAGTCCCTCTGCAGTTCTCCGCAAGCCGGCCCCAGCAGCGAGGGCGGAAGTGAGACGCAGGAAAAAGGGCCACGTCCAAAAGCTCGCCGTAAGCGGCGTCTGCCCAATAGAGAGCTGAGTCGAGAGCTGAGCAAAGCTCTGAACCAGGAAATCCAGAAGACGGAGGACTGCCTTGCAACCGAGAATCGTCAACCCCTTAAGGTGGAGCCAGAAACGGAAAACGAGGAACCAAAGAGGTTGTTCCGTAACGGCAATGAACTCAGTGATCAGAGGCCCCACCTGAAGACCAAAGAAATGAACGGGGCCCCCTGGGAGCTACGCCACTTCTACCCGAGTCAGATCACTCCACTTGGCTTCAACAGGAGCACGCCAACCAACCGGCCGGTACCCCCACAATCCCCACCCAAGTGTGTCCAAATGGAGCGGCATGTCATCAGGCCCCCTCCCATAAGCCCACCTCCTGACAGACTTCCCCTAAAGGATGGGAAAACACACGTGATACAGCGCGAGGTCTGGATGAAGATCTTCGGCTACCTTACGCACCCGGAGCTGTGTGTCTGCATGAGAGTCTGCAAGACGTGGAACAGATGGTAAATCCACAATACACTGCCAAATGTTAAGTTCACAGGTTTATAATCCACAACTGAGACATCAAAAAGAAAAAAGATCAAAAGTTGCTGTACAGAGAAACAGTTTTTTTTTTATTGTTTGTTTGTTTGCTCTGTGTTATAAGATAAAGACATAACAGGAACCATAAATCTCTCTTTCTGATGTCCAGGTGTTGTGACAAAAGACTCTGGACCAAGATCGATCTCAATCGCTGCACCTCCATCACACCACTAATGCTGAGCGGGATTGTCCGCCGGCAGCCAGTATTCCTGGACCTCAGCTGGACCAACATCTCCAAAAAGCAATTAAGCTGGCTTATTAATCGATTACCAGGTGTGTCTCTGAGTGGATCCTGTTCCATAAACCAGGATGATTCTCTTTGATATTTTTGCATCAGTATTTTAAATTATTATTAAAGAGCATCTGGTCTTTCAGGTCTGCGTATGTTGAAGTTGTCGGGGTGCTCTTGGGCTGCTGTGTCAGCGCTCTGCACCTCCAGCTGCCCTCTGCTACGCAGCCTGGATGTCCAGTGGGTGGAGGGACTCAAAGATGCACAGATGAGGGACCTCCTCTCTCCCCCTACAGACAACAGACCCGGTTGGTGAAACGGATGGATTTTTTTCCTGCCTCCCATGATAACACGAATGAATGCTGTGCAGTACTTAAAACATATCACTCATTGACGTTCTTAATGTGGCTACAGGACAGCTGGATAACCGCTGCAAGTTGCGGAATGTGGAGGACCTGCGGCTGGCCGGGCTGGACATCACTGACACGTCTTTACGTCTCATCAGTCGGCAGATGCCTTTGCTGTCCAATCTGGACCTGAGCTACTGCAACCATATCAACGACCAGTCGGTTAACCTGCTGACCGCAGCAGGGACCACAACCAGGGACTCCCTCACAGAAATCAACCTGTCAGGTCAGAACTGGGACCTAAGAACAGCCGTGTAGAGACGATTGCATATTGGACCTGCAGACCGTAGCCGTATTACACACAGATTACACACAGACACCAACACATCACCCCCGTTCTTCATTCCCTTCATTGGCTTCCCATCTCCACCAGGATTGATTATAAGATCTCTCTCCTCACTCACCCCCCTACCTAAAAATAACTACTCACCCCACTGACCCCAACACGATCCCTCCGTTCTACCCACTCATACCGCCTCCTCCTTCCCCGGACTAAGCTCAGCACCATGGGCGATCGGACCTTCTGTTCTGCTGCCCCTCGTCTGTGGAATGCCTTCCCTGACCATCTGAGGGCTCCACAGACGAATGACACGTTTAAAAAAGGACTTAAAACTTTCTTTTTTAGCAGAACCTATAACTTTAATTAACATTGCTGCTTTTTGGTCAGGTTTTTATATAGTTATTATTTTAATTTTTATTGATGCTTTTATCTGCTTTTACATTGTAGCAGTTTGAGATTTGATCCAAATGTAAAGTGCATTATAAATTAAATGTATTATTATTATTATTATTATTATTAGATTACTGCTGTGTCATTTAAATAGTGGTATCCACAATCAAAAGGGGCGTGGCTTTCTACACAGAAGCTTTACCATCGGATGTGACCTCTTTTATATGCGCCTAGCAACGCGTTATAGACTTATAGGCGTTCTAGACCCAACTGAATCATTTACTTTCACAATTACATTGCGTCTGATCTCATCCTCTCCAAATATCTCTAAAACAGATCTTAGGTTGATTTTCCTCCTCTGTGAGTTAGCTGCTACTAGCTGCTTATTAACTCTTGTGGTACAGAGCTGCACATATAACGCGTCAACAAAAGTCATACCTCCGGCCAGATGTTTGATGTCAATGCTTCCATTGCTGCATCAGAAGTGGAATATCTTCGGTCGCATGTTACAGAATAGAGGGCGAATAAAGGATTGCCAACCCTGCGATATAAGGGCCGTGTAAATGGGGCTGATACCCAAATGCTTGTTGTTGTACTGTCACATATGCAGAACACAACAGGAGGTTGCAAATGCATGATAGCTCATCTGATTGAGGCGAAGTATCGGTTCTAATGAGAAAAAGAAGGAGGACTTCTTTTGTTGATGTTGATATTGAATATATTGGGACATATCTGCAAAATCAACAAGAATAGGAGAAAGAAAAATTTGTCTCAATGTGCTATGTAGTGAACATGCTTGCTAGGAATTCTGCAGACAATGATCTGCTCTTTTCACACATTGGCAGTCCAGCTGATGAGGATGTCTGCTTTCAAACATAGAGCCCGCCCAAGTGCTGTGCGGAGAACCTCACAGTAACAGCACACATGTAAAAGGGGATAAGGGTATGTGCATTATGTCCTCAAGAATCCATTAGGTCTGCAAAAGATAATGGATAGAAACTAGAAAAATATTAGCATTTAGAATTTGAATGGCACTCAGAGATTATACCTCCATACAGGCCAAAATCCTGTTTAGCTTGCTTTGCCAATGCCACACCTCTCCACAAAGTCTGCTGGAAACTGGTCCAGTGGCTTTTGTCTAATTAAGCTTTCCCTGACGTCTTGAAGTTAAGTGATCAAAATTCAAAAGGGTTCATCACATATCCCTTTTTTCTTCCACTAAGTTTAACGTAAATCCATCCGGTAGTTTTTGTGAAACTGCTTACAAGAAAACCAGCAAAAAAAAAAAAACGGCGGTGAAAAGTAGGTGTGTCTTCTATCATATTGAGATTGATTCATGGATCAGCCACAACATTAGTACCGCACGGAGGTTCTGGTGTTGTGGCTGATTGCTGTATTAACATTGTGAGCAGACTTATCCACAAACACTCCCTCATTCGGTTCATTGACTACTTTTTACAATAAAGCCCTTCATAAGGAGGATGCAATTTATTAAAACAAATAGTTATAAAGCAATCAAGGACTGCATACCTGCCGCCAGCGCCATTGTCTCCACTCACCATTCCTAAACCTGCACAGTTTGGAAATGGTTTTGATGCAAGGTGAAATAATCATCACCATCAATATTGGTATCTTTGTAGACTGGATATTTCCTTTTATCCTGTTGAAGCTTAGATTGTTGTGCCACACTGCTCTATAATGTTGCTCCATAAAGTTCTTTACATACGAGTGAGGCAGTGGGATGAAGCGTTGTTGTGAAGTTCAAACCACATTGTATCCACAACCGGGAGACTAAAAAAGCAGCTAGTAGCTAACTCAAAAAAGAAGAAATGAAGAAGAAACTTGTGGTAGGGCGAGATCCAACGGCATGTATCAGGAGAGGAAGTAAATGATTGCTGTTATTTCATCATTTCATCATTTTATTTGTGAATCCTCACACTTGGTGCAGATGTTGAGTCCTTTCTTTGCAAAGCACCAGCGTACTCTGTAATAACAAACAGGGGTGGTGTTTAATGGCCATTGTTGAATCACAAAGCAGGTGAAGAGAAAAGTCTTTGTGTCAATGTTTGATCTCGGATGACAATGTCACCGTTCTCTGCTTCATGCCAAAAAATATAAGTAACAACCCTCAATTCCTTGATCCTGTCATTTGGAATAGTGCTTATCACTAGTAGTTGATTTTCTGTATTGGTGGCATCAGATCTTTGTCATATTACAATTTTTACAAAATCCATGCGACCTGACTGACCTTCAGGATCTCCGCTACGTCTCTTCCTCTCTCTCTGTTAACCGTAAATACAGTCTCCCAGATTGTGATCTTGAAAAACCAATAAATTAATGTTACACAAAAAGTCAATTCCTGCACAAAGTTTCATCAAAATCTGTTGACATCTTTAAAGGATTAGGACATAAAAAAAGGGAATACCGGCGATCACAAAACCTCCCCGCAAACCAGATCCCGTCGGCATTTTTACACTTGTAATCTGAGGAGAAGTTTTATATTCTGTGCAAACCCTTCTGAATTCATCGTAGTGACTTGCCTCTGGGGTTCTGTACTTTTTTTGGTGTTCCGCATTAAAAATCAGAAAATTCAATTATTAGTTGATTTTCTACGCGCATTCTTATTTTTTTGAACATCCAACTTGTGACTGAGTTAATTTTTTTTCTCTATTCTCTTTCCCTTCAGTTTGTAACCGGGTTACAGACCATTCCCTAAACTTCTTCAAGCGGTGCGGCAGCATCTGCCAGATCGACCTCCGCTTCTGCAAGCAGGTGACCAAGACGGCGTGCGAGAGGTTTATCGCAGAGATGTCAGTGAGCGTCCCGTTCAGACTGCAGGAGGACAAACTGCTGCAGAAGTCCAGCTAGTTCCTGGCAGGACAGATATGATGGAGAAGATCTCTTTGCACTTAATGGAACATTTAGCTTGTTTTGTTTTTTTAAGGGGAGCTGTGATAAAAGTCCCTGAATCGATGTGGCAGTAAACAAACAGAGAGGAGAGGCAGATTTCTGAGGAGGCGATGAGCAGTCCCTGGACAGATACAGAGGAAATGCATGTATTTGTGTCGAGACTGTACCTTTTTAAAGACGTGCTTGTAATTGGCTGTAGGGTTGTTTATTTTTATTCTTTAAATAACTGAAAAACAGTATTTTTTTATACAAATATCATTTCATGAGTTTAAAGCATCTGAGCACATAGAAACTCAACTTCAGTCACTCCCTTCCTCAGCCTCCACATAACAGCGCCCTCTATGTGCCAAAATCTGTATTTGACAGTTATCTTCCAATATCAGACAGAAATATCATGTAAATATCAGACTAAATTATCATGAGACATTTCCAAATATTCAGATTATATCTCTAGAATCATACGACGGTGTTAACAGATTTCCTTATGTCTTCACTCACCTTCATACTTTTATGAATTATTGATGTTTGATGGGGTATTTGCCAATATTTCAACATTTATTTATTGATTTATTTGTTTTCCTTTTTAGTACAGTTTGTATTTATTCTGTACCTCGACGTGGATGCCTCGGAGCCGGGTCAGGTAATGCTTGCATAATTTATCATGAGCTTGTCGAAGCGTCCGGTCGGTCAGTCGGTTGGTGAGGAAACTGACAGTCGGACTCGTCTGAGAGTGTTTCATCTATAACTCCATTCAGTCGGTGTCGTGTGTATTTTGGGGTGTGTCGTGCAGTAACCTATCACCTCAGGTGAATGTGATGTTTATATTTGTAAATCCAAAAACTAAGTGCTCATACCCATATGCATTAAAAGAGTCTCATTTGTAATACTGCTGAGTCGTGTTTTCACCCGTCCATATTGTAATGAATGCTAGCGGAAACGAGGGCCGACCGGTGACGTTCATGGGCCCCAGAGGATGTTTCCTGTAGACTGATGCTGGGCCATTGTGAGGTTGATGTATTGTTTCTGATGATACACAAAAAGTTATTTCTTCATGTGTTTCCATTCAAGTATGATACATGACAGTATTGCATTTCAGATAATGCATTACTGTCCACTAGAGGGGTTACTGTAAATGAAACTACAATATGTTTCTACACATGAAGGGCATCCAGAGGGTACTTTATCACACTTTGTCCACATTTTTCTCCACTTGAAGGGCACCCTGGAAGACAAATCTGTACTTTGGGGTACAGCTGATGGTTATCTTGTTTTGTCCACTAGAGGGGCACCATAGATGAAAATATATCCCTTTTTTACTTACTCGAGGGGCACCTCGCAGGACAACAGTATTTCCCATCACACGACTGACGGATGCCCAGAAGGAACTTCATCACATCCCTCAGCAGTCCCTCACCCCAGAGTGCCCTTTTTTTTCTAAAAGGGTACCCTAAAGCCCCATGAGATGTCTTTTACTTCCCATTAAATTGGAAGTATTCCTATTTTAAACACAACTGTTAACGTTTGTAAACAAACAATCAAATTGACTCTAAATTTAACGTCTCCAGCTCCGATGTATAAAAGAAAATGTGTTAAGAAAACAAAGTCTAATCAGAATCCAAGATATAAATTAGTGCACAGTAAGTAAACTTACTCCAGCACTGAGGAAATTGTATTTAGCGTGACTATTTCTATTTTGTGTTATTTTCTAATTCTAATGCATTTCATACAATGTTCTTATTCCGTTACTGTTCATTCTTAATGTTCAGGGGAGTTTATCTTAAATATCTTACAACACAGCAGATATCAGCCAAATCATGAAAACAGATTAGTGTAGAGCAGCTTCTTTCCTCCCTGAGGATTCCTCTCAACCAGAATAAACTCAAGTTTCTATTTTACTCTCTGTCTGCTGTCGAAGGGCTCCAAGGAATTTCTCAGAGCCAGCCGGGAAATAGTTCAGATAGTATTTCTTCAAAACAAAAAAAAAAGCTTAATAAACACAATAGAATAAATAAAACAAAGCTACAATGAACAATCAACGTTATTTTGTGCTTGAGAGACATTCCCTAGTTAGTATTTTAGCCACAAATATGAACACCGCTTGAGATGCAGGAGTATACAAAAACAGACTTTAATTAAAATCTTTAATTACCAAAATAAAAATTTCAATATTCCCAGATACAAAGATCAGAGCTCACACACCCCCTGCAGATGGAAAGTGCAACCGGTTCCGCTACCTTAGATGACATCTTTACTAATAGCAGCAATGTTGACTTTATGGGTGCAGAACAGAGCTGGATACTTTAAAGAGAACAGGATTAGGAGAGAGGAAAACCAAGATATTGTGTTTATAAAAGAAAAACAACCAAAGACGTTGTCATGCTGTGGTTCGGGATAGTTTAAGCGGGGGATATGCTGATTATACACTCCACAGGAAAGCTCTGGAATAATAAACTAACCCAATCCTGGGCTCATCTCAACAATCTCATATTACACATTTAAAATCAAATGGAAAAAAATATAGATATATGCATCTCATATGGATCAATATACTCAAATTTACATCCGCATTCATTGTTTCTATATACGCTCTATTATACCACAGGTGTCAGTAAACAGGTGGCTACATCTTTGAATAGTTAGTTCCATACATTACTCTTATGTGTGAAAATCAACTGAAAACAAAAAAAAAAAACGCATTAAGACACTTCATTCCATCCCCGACAACATGCGTCAAAAAAACCAAAAACATTCAGTTTCACGTCCACAGTGGAGCTTCATATCTGGTTGTGTGTGTTAGCACCGGTTTGTGTCATCACTAAAGTGCTGAGGCGGGACAGAGCAGAGTGTAGAGGTTTGCTGTTGCGTTAAGAAGTCACATGAAGTGTGATGCATCAGAATCAGTGTGTGTGTGTGTGTGTGTGTGTGTGTAAGAACACAGTTGAGTGACCAGTATCCTTGGCAGAGATCCTGCTTATTTGAAATAAGCTTGAAGAAAACAAGCGTGAGGATTTTCATTCCTCCACAGACTTAAGTGGCGCTCAAAATGCCAGCAGTCTATCAAACTCTTGTCGGGGCAAGAGCTGAAGAAGAAGCAGATATGTTACCTCAGCGTCCATAACTTGCCCGTTTGTAACGGGCTGTGAGCAGTGCTGAACTCGATGGTCACAACGGTATCAGATTTTCCCAGTATGATCTCAAAATATCATATATAGTATAATAAAATAATAACTATTATGGTTTTTGTTACTATGTATGCTTTGGAAATAAATGAAATATGATCGATTCTTAGTACAAACAAAATAAGGAAGAAAAAGGATCTTAAAATGGAATCTTTCCAAACAAATCAATAAATTGTACTTCCTTTTAAAACAACATAAAGGGGGAGAAACAAAAGTGACATTTTTTTTTCTTTTTGTAATAATTTCCTGAGCTCAGATCTTCAAAGCAGCATGTGTTTAGACTTCTCTGGTGTTATGATAATTACAATAAACACAAGTAACAAATAGTATTGTTAAATGACTGAAACTTGGTAGCACCAGTGGTGGAGGAAGTGTCACATCCTTCTTTTCAATGCAGAATGGAGCTGCTTCATCAAACGTCACAAATAGTTCTTCTGCGGTGGATACGTATAATTAATTTGATTTGAGTGCATTTTTTGATAAATATTTAAAGATCAATATTTAAATGGCATCTTAGGGTGAAGCCTTTATGTACACATAAGAGTAAACTGCTCGTCTTCGCCGCGTACAGGCTCGTCATGTTTTGTGTCTGACAAAAGAAATGATCCTGAAGAGACACAGTAAGAAACCATAGAAAATGTCTGTTTCACTCTAGTTTCAGTGTCTCTGCATTTTCAGTTCCAGTTAACAAAGGAAAGCGTTAATTTTGACTTGGAGCCACACTTTGAACACAGGGATGTTTGCAAACATGGAAGAACAAGCTGTACGTGTTTCCTCTGTGAGCAGACACTTATTAATCCTCGTTGGTTTTTCAGATATCCAAATTAGTCCCACTGTTCTGGTTTAACTTTCTTTTTGAGGGGTTGCAGATCAGTAATATCTGGCTTCTCCCTGCAGGCATGTGGTGCGCGTTGCTGAGTCTCTCCAGGTGTAACTGAGATCCTTGTGAAAGATTCTCCCTTTGATTTTATAAAAATGGTAATGAGCAGACGTGCATGTGTGATAACCATCAAAATCTACAGCATGAAACCTGTAACCGCTGCAACCCTGCAAAACAAACAGTGTGAGCTAAGTGTTTCCAGATATAACGATGTAAATAATCAACAGCAGCACCGTCGCTGCAGAAGAAAGGAGGTGTTACTTGGCACCTGGTGGACTCGATCCCTTTCATGTGTTGAGGTTCGCTCCTCTGTGTAACTACGATATGAGGTCTCTCACAGCAGTTGTAAACGGAAGCGAAGAAAGCTCAGCCGCGCCGCGAGCCATCTACATTTGCTAGGCAGATATTAGGCTTAGAGTTGTGTCTGACCAGAGTGAACGGCAGACCGCAGCAAATTCTTTGCCTAGAAAAACTCAAAGAAAAGGAAACCCAACGCCTGGGAATGAACAGACTGGAGATGTGATTGGAGTGATGACCCCACAGGAAGCTACCATCCTATGGTAGCTCACCGGTGAAACTCAAAGAGCCAAATTCTGGAGAAAAAATCATTCCTCATAATATTTCAAGTGCGCAAATTATGTGAGAATTTTGGGGATGCAAACATGGGAACATTCACAAATTAAGTCTATCGGGACTTCAAACGTTCGGAGCTGCAGGCTCGATTTAAGGTCTGTCTAAGCTGCTGCTGAAGCAGCGCCGCATTAGGACTTGAAGACGTGTACAGCCCTCACGACGTACTGCCTGCAGATTGGACACTCGTTCATCCTCTTGCCACACTTGGTGCAGGTGACCATGTGACCGCACTCCAATAGAACGCAGTCTATCATAGCGTCCATGCAGATCCTGCAGAGGTTGTCGTCTTGGACCATCAGCCGACCTTTCCCGCCGTCTGCAACGCGAAGACACGCAGAGGTGAGAAAGCAGCAGCCTAACGATACACCATATCTTACCCCAGCATGCCTTGTCTGAGTAAAGTCATGCTGAGATACCACTGACAGGTTTAAACGTGTGTCTAGATGTTTCTATGAAAAGCATGCAGTCATTACCACAGGACACATGCTGGTAAGAGGGTGAATAAACACAGTCATGTGTGTGAATAGCTGCACATTTTGAACATATGAACAGATAAATGAGGAGTCACAGCCATCACCCTGGATGGAAAATGAAAAATTCAGTTGCTTTCATGAACAAGATAATGAGACGTTCACTTCCACCCCACTGTGAAAGTCGTTCCACCGGAGGACCACATATGAATATTGGAATGCTGGAGAACGAATAGGAACAGATTCACGTTCAAAGGCAGATGTGGTGTGTTCACGCAAAACATGACACATTTTCCATAAGGCCCGACTACAAACAAGATCAGTGCACAGTTGAGAAGAAATGCGACAACACTTTTCATTTGTATCATGCCGTGACGAGAAAGTCTGTCAGGGTTTTTGATTCTCCAGACATCAGAAGGATTTTGAAGCAGGAGTGGAGGACAATTTAGGCTAGCAATACTTGTGAGTAAACTCGAATGAGCCCGCGGTGACGTGATCGCAAGTAAAATGAATGGCGTTATGTGGGCAATATGTTTAGTTTTAACCAGCATCAGCATGATGGGCAGGCATGTGATCACAACCCCAGTGGCAAAGAATCTACGAGCCTTACCTCCGATGGCCCCATTGCAGACAGGAGAGGTAGGAGGGAAGGCCACCACTTTATTGTGGAAGCGGTAAAACAAGCAAGAGACATTTCAGCACGAGTCTGAGTGATGTCACTCATTTAAATGACCCTGCTTATTTGGATTGGCTAGACTACACAAAGGTCGACCATAACATTAAAACCAACTGCCTGATATTGTCTTGATCCGTCTTTTTGATACCAAAACAACTCTTTGATGCATTGTGTGTTCTGACACCTTTCAGACAGAACCAACATTAGCTTATTCAGCAATTAAGGAAACAAAAGTTCTTCTTTGGGATCCCACAATACTGGCTATCCTTCACATCCCGTGTGGATTGATGACTAGTGACTGAATCAGCTGGACCTTTTGGTTTTGTGTCTAACCCCATTCCAAGTCAGAGAGTTAATATTAGCTGAAGCTCTGACTTTTTTCGCTGTGACACAATTGTTGTTACCATGGTTATAGCTTGTCTGTGATTGCTCATGTCGGCAACAAACTGTTGATTTCCATGCATGGTTTTTGATAGTTTGTAACTTTCCCGAAGATAAGTTTTGCTCGACGTCTTCCATTATTCAAGCTTGGCTACTACATGAGAATTTCCCCCTTGAAATTCATCAAGTAACCTATTCTGCATTCTTGGCCTCATTGCGCTGTCATGTAAATAACATCCTCAAATATTTCAAAATGATAGGCCTACACAGAGATACAGACTGTAGATCCTTTATTTTGTATTTATTCTTACACTATCCACACTCAACTTTGGTAGGTACTAACCACCGCAGACTGGAAACGTCCAACAAGGCCTGCCGATATAGGCATGCTATGACCCAGTTGTGTAACAATGATAATTTGATCCAGGTCACATTTGCTCAGATTCTTATGCTTGACCATGTTTCCTGCTTCCATCCCATCAACGACAAAATATTCACCTGCTGCCAAATACATCCACCCACAGACAGTTGCCATTATAACGAGATAATCAATGTTATTCACCCCATCTGTCAGTGGTTATAATGTTATGGTTAATTGGTGTAAAATAATGACATGAGAATCGAATTAAATTTTCTGTGTCACAATAAAATGTGGCATCAAATTCTGGTGCGGAGATGTGTCATATTCTTACCTGTGGTTACAGTACTGCTCACATTTCCAACTGCAAGAAAAAGAAATGTACATTACTACAGCAACTTTGTAAACCCTCAAAATGACCCTTATGAACTCCGGGAGGAGAAAAAGGAAAACCTGTGATGTTGACTGGACTCATATGGAGTGAATAGTCACTTCATCACCTCTTTTCTACATTTGCCCTCATAGTTCTTTGTGCTCTGCCACCAAACAGATGTGTGTAGCTTTGTACGTGTTTCCTGCATCGGTGAGTCAGTAAAGATTCTTGAACCAGACAGAGAAATCAATGCACTGCATCACACATCAAGTAGCAGGTGGGTAACGGAAACAAAATGGTTAACGAAGGTGTCGTGGCGAATGACCTACTTTGCAGTGAGAGCAAAGCACAGAAAGAAAAAAAGAGTCTTCTACAGGAAGTCAAAAGTTAGGTTTTGGTTTGCGACAAAAAAAACAAAACAAAACAAATAACAGGTAGGATGAGAGAGAGTAGGGGGAATAGGAGAGGAACACCAAATTGGTAAGGCGATGACATCACACATTGGCTAGTCTATCAATCATTAAGTACAGGGAGACTCAGCTATGTCGAAGGTGACGACAGGACTTAGGCATGTCATGAAAAGTTCTCCAGCATGGTGGCAAAGTTGCAAAACGAAAAAAAATTTACAAAAAAAAGAAAAAAAGAAAGCTTGTTTGGATTTTGAGGTGTGAAAATACCCACAAATGTTTAAGTTTAGTGTGGTCTTTAAGTGAGCTGAATATATTTTACTATCACACTATCAATAATTAAAAACATTTAAGATTGTTTGTAGTTGGAGGCAACCTAAATAAGTATAAATACAATTAACTGGGACGTTTTATAGCACACAGCTGAACAATAGACGTAAACAGTGTTTCTGATTCAGTTAGTACCCACATGATTTCCTGTTCTCCTGTGTCTCTCTGTACAGCCTGCTCACGCGCTCCACCAGCTCCCACTTCTCGCAGCACCCTGAATAATTGACAAAGTTCCTGGCCAGGATTTCCTTCAACTGCCGGACAGACAGACCTTCGATGTCCCTCAAGCTGGAGATGTCCGAGAGCGATGCTCTGGCTCGACGCCGCGTCTGAGGACTGACCTGAAGTTGCGAGACAGAATAAAATCACACCTTTAGAACTTCATGACAAACTGGTTGAAGTGCTTTAATTTCGTAATAACGTATGATGCTTGCACAAAAAAAATTGGTTCCTATGTTTCACAATGGGTATTACATGTTTTGAGTTCAAAGACATATGCAAAGTAGTAAGTTGACTGTATCAAATTTAAATGAAAATACAGCTAACATTTACCAGAATCCCCATGTACTGCGTTTTGTAGAAAGAATTCTGCACCACTTGAAAACGGGAATAAAAAATCATAAACCAGAGTGACTATGGAATCAGATATTCAGCATTTTTCTGGTACATTGGGTTACTTGCCTGATTGAGAACAACACGTAAGCTGCTTGTTGAAACTTTCTATCAAAACCACATCTATATTGCATTATTTGGACACATATAATGTATTATCCATTGTTTTATGGTCACACAATGGTTCTTTATGCATTATTTCAAGAGTCATAAAACACCATAAATGTAGCTTGCAAAGAATTAATGTGGCTTCTGTTAATCACTGATATTCACATTACTAAACTGCTGCCTGATCAAAATGATTTGTGCTAGATGTGATGATTTTGAAAAGTCTTGATAAATGCTTCCATTTGTCTGCATAAAAACAGCTAGATGAAACATGAATGTCATATTTCATCGCTATTTCCATGTTCGTTTTCCAGTGTTGGATGGTGGACTGGTGTTCTGTGATGACGTCATCTGATTGTGCTTATTCTGCAATGGGTTAAACACTAAATCGGTCTTTAGTGCCGCTGGGTGTTTACCGTTAGATGCGTATAATTTTTAAATGAGGGACTTTTGAGATGAACATCGTGGATCATTCAGAGGTCAAACCCCACAACAATGCAGTGGGCACATTTTGGTCTTTAGCCATGGAGGAGGTGATTTGTTGAATTTAAAGAAAAAGTCATCGGTCAAATCTGCTACTACCATAAATCTAAAAAAGAAGTCATATATGCACTGTTATGGGCCTGTGCAGCACCATAAGTTATCAGTGTCCATGTTGAATAAAGTGGGTTAGATACTGAAAGAATGTGGATGTTTTATCATAATGCTTCATTGTATGTGTGTGATACATTTTCATTCAGTTGGAAATGCATGATAAGTAGTTATGATCGAACAAACCATTTTAAGTCCTAGGTCTAAGACACTTACGAAGATTTAGTCATAACATTATAACTACCTGCCTAATGTTGTGTCAGTACAGACACAACAGGAGAAAGCCATTTCAGAAAGCGTGCCTAGAAAAAATCCCTGCGGTGGAGTACAATCTCTGGGTAATCCATCGTCTCAATGACTTTTGACTTAAAGCCAATTCTACACACGGACACTTCATTTTCAACTCACAATATTGCCTCCTATGGACATTAAAAAAAAAATTGCCAAGCATCATCATAGCTATCATCAAGTATTTCTACTTAATATAATACTCAAGTGTCAACCGGAGGGGAAATGGATGTGTCTGCACTTCACAATAAAATGACTTCATTAGGACAGCAAGAATTGTGAGTCACCTCAGGAGTGTGTTCACTGGGGTCCAAGTTGAGGAGAGACACAGAAGTGGCATCACCCATATCCTGCAACACAACAGCAAGAGACATACATTAGTATGCAGTCCAGGGCGGGCAGAAGGCCACTAACTAAGGATTAGGATTAGATGCTCTTTAGACAGATAATTGATGCCTTCCAACAATTTCTCATACCTTCCATTTATATAAAAGTACTATATCATGTAGAATGCCGAATACATATATTTAGGTAGGCCGCTTGGAGGTGACCTCTCCTTTTTATTACCCGTTATGGCGCTTCTTAGCTCCGAGATTCCTGAAATATTGACCAACTGTAGTAAATCCAGGATGAAAGGAAGAACGTTAAACCTAATTTTTTTTCTAGATCTGCTGACATGCAAAGCCTTTTCTAAGCCTCTTCAGTGGAAACTGAACAAACACTATAAATAGTCTGAAATACAACAATACTGAAAGTTTAGATTTATTCAAAACTATGACCCAAAAAATTCCTCTGGAGACCTAGGTATATATATTTTCATTAACAACCTGCACAGACCACTTATACAAAAAATTTCCAGAATGAAAAAGAACATATTTGTTACTAAACAGAGTTCAGAAAGGAAAAACCTCCACAAAGATATGTCAGCCGCCCCATTATGTCACAGCACCTAAATCAACAGTCCCATGACAGTGTCCCTCATCATATCATTGCAGGACCATGAATACCTACTCCTTGCATGTTTAGTCACTTTGATATATCTCAGTCTGATCGATGGTCAAGAAAAAAATATTTCCCCAACGGATGTTTTCTTCAGGATCTATCAAAGTAATTTTGAGGAATTATGAAACTAAAACTGAGTCAGCAGTTTTAAATTACAGTTTGATCCTAATTTAAGTCTGCAGTTGTATTATAATTTATCATCTCACTTTAAAGAATTTCCTTTGAGTCCTATACATTTAAACATTCTAGATCACCAGGTTTTCCGATGTTACCTGGATCGAAATTAGATTTTGATTTGTGTTCATCTTATACGGCATGTCATCCCTGATCTTTTTTCTCCCGGCGTTGCTGGAATTATCAATGCTGCGAGGCAAAAATCCTGTCGTAAACAGCTTTTAAATAACCTTTGTACTTTTTATACCATTAAAAACAGACATTGTGTTGTTTTAAACAAATGGTATCAAAACAGGATCAACATTCCAATCAATTTGACCACTTTAAAAGCCTTAAGGGATGTCACAATTGGGAAGTTGTAGCTGTCATGACTAATAACTTTGCTGTTCATTCATCTGAAACCCCAAATGTAATAGAATTCTAATCACTGTTTTCTAATAATACATAAGGATAAGAGGATACTTTATTAGAAAAACAAACCATTTACTGGCACTTTCGCTTTCATATTCAGACTCTCGTCTGAAAGCTTCTGCATTAGCTAACCACGTGGATGGATCTGTGGTTCCATCCGTCTGTCCAAGGATATTGAAAATGTTTTGGATTCATAGATAATCGCTTTTCCATGTAAATATAAATGACACAATAAAAATAAATGTAACTACATTCAGGATGCTTACATCAAGAGCTTCTCAGTGTCGCCCCTCAAGAAAGAGACAGTCGGTGGCAAACAGGCTAATTTGATTTTCCACTCTTAAAATGCGCACAATCAGATGACATCATCTACAATAGCCAGTCAAAAAATCAAACGTTGGAAAAGAACCTGGAAACAGTGACGGAGGCATGACATCTGTTTCACCGTTTTTACACAAATGAATGGAAGCAATTTGGTAAACAACTGCAGTTAGCTCACACGATAATAATGGGGTAATTGTCAGAGTTCTGAAAGGTCGAATCAAGGTACGCCATGATGTACAGAGATCTGAACAAATTAAAGACCTGTGTAGGCTCTTTAAATAACTAAACTACAGACCCCTGGCAGTGCAAATCGACAATCATTCTCACCCAGTCATTAATTAATTTTGTTAACTAGCTTTTCAGAACAAACAACAAGTAATGACTGGTTTCAAAACTTAATAGGTTACTTGAGATACTTCTACATATAATAAAACAGATATGACAGATGTTTGTGATTAAATAAAAAAGGACTAAAAGTGATACATAAAGTAGGTCATGACCTGGTTGGTATCAGAGCTATCACTCCTGCTGAGCGGCTCCTCCTGAGAGGCGACGAAAGCAGAGAGCTCTGAGGTGGATTGCGTGGTAGAAGGGGTTGGTGTATACAGGGACCGTGAGTGGAGGCTTCCTGCGTCTGGGTCTTCCCTTTCCTCAATTCCTTGGTGACAGAGCACCAAGTCCACCAGGTCTTCTTTTTCCCTGCAGGTATCTGTGGGGATGTTACGGAGGAGCAAGTACTGTCGCAGGTCCCTGACTCGTAAGCGCATGAGCCGTGGCCGCTGAAAAGCGGTTGCTTTCAACAAATGGCACGTTCCACAAATGCGCAAGTTCTCCTGAAGCACGGAGCATAGAGAGCAGAAGTTCTTCTTGCAGTCACAGCAAATATACTGCAGGAACATGATGTAAAAAATAAAAGGATGAAAATTAGGGACTTCTGGGACTTATTTACAGATTCAACAATGTGTCAACCCACCTTCCTATGACGGTAGTAAATGCGATACAAATCTAGCTGAAAACATAAAAAGTCAACACCAAACACCGAAAGACGAGGAATGCAGTCATTTCTCAATCACTCACATCTGCTGCTCTCCCTCTCCAGGCTCAGATACAGGTGGCAGCTCATTTTAAGTATGTTACAAACATCAAATACTAATAAATGCAAGATGTGGGTTTCAACTGGGCCGGGGAGCGAATAAAGCTAATGGTTCCAACAGAATGAAAGCCACACACAAATATGAAGATGATATTACAGAGTGAGTGTGATGTCCATCTGTCTCTACAATAGGCTAGAGCGGTATGATGTTGAATCGGTGGCCTGTGGGTGAAAATTAAATTAACTTAAGCTTGCATATCCTCACAAAGCTGAGTATTGATTCAGCTCTTAGAAGAATCTGATTCTTTGCATGACTTTAAATCATGTATGCTGCGAGGTAGTGCCTGCACAAATCAGACTTGCTTGTCAAACACTTCCCACATTCCCACAAATGCTTGATTGGAATGAGAGCTCAGAAATTTGGAGGCCAAGTCAACACCCTGAACTCATTGCTGTGTTCCTTAAACCATTCTGAAACCTTTTTTTGCGGTGTGGCTGGGTGTATTTTCCCCTTAAAGAGGCCGCCGCAGCTGGAGAATACAGTTTTTGCAAGTAAGTGCTCTTAGACTGTATCAATGTTTAGGTAGATGGTAAATGTATAAGTAGGAAACACATGAATGGCAGAGCACAAGGCTGTGCAGGAGAACATTACCCAGAGCCTCAGACTGCCTCACCCGACTTTCCTTCTTCCCTCAGTGCATCATGGTGCCATTGCTTGTCTCACCTGTCACCTTATATATCCCACACAGACAAGTACTAATGTAACATGATAATTAATGTTAATGACAGATGTCCATTTCATCTGTCCATGGTTATAATTTTGTCACTAATTTAAAAATAAATAGATGACCTTCCAATGCAGAGTAAAGCATTTAATTAGTTCTCGACCTGAGATACTGATCTACTATGCCCATCGGCTTCTGGACATGCAACCTTCTCGTTGAGCCGGATGACAAATTAATATGTAATGCTACACATAGATCATCCATACCTACCTTCCTCCTGAAGACTGAGAAGGTCTGACCACAGGCCCTGCACACAACACCGGGACTCCCTGAGCTGGTGGGCGGGTATGTGGAGTATCCTGCACTGGGGGCAAACCTGAAAGGTCCAGCACCAGTCCCAAATACAGGCTGCTGGCCTCTGACGACCCCTGTACCCATGACTTCATTCAGCAAACCACAGCATGAAGCCCACATCGCCGAGGCACCTGCCTGACAGTCACAAAACACACATTTCAGTGTCGTGATCTGCTCACTGACACGGACAGTAGTCAAGCATAAAAAAATGTATATATGCAGATGTGTACCACAGAAACAAGTTATGCTGATGTGTGTAAACAGGTAACAGATGATGCCTATTGACAGTGAATTGATGAAAAGGTAGTTTAAAGCAGTAAGAAGCAGCTAGCAGTGTCATAACTCATTCAGCTATATTACACGGTTTAACTGCTTGCTAACAAGCTAGCGTTAATGTTGCAAGAATACAGAAAAGACGGAAAATAATTATTCAGGCATATTAACTTAAATAATTTCATTTATTACATTACTTTCAAACTAATATTAAAAACAAAACTGGCGAGAGTTGCAGCCTTTCTATCCGACTGTTAGGATGGTTTAGCCAGCATCACGCCAGCTCGCTTCATACGTAGACGAGGCTAACATTAGCTGGTATAATAATAGCTATAACTAAAGCTTAGCTAAAATTGGAACATGGGCTCTATAAAGAAATCTCAACCTTCATCGCAGCTCCGGTATTTCCACTAGCGGAGTAACCATTGCAGTATGGAGCATCACTTATTGATCCAAACAGCCTGGATGGTAATTTGAGGATCCTACTACTGCTGCTGTGACGAGAGCATCGACTAGAAAGGGAGGGAGCATCTCAGGAGGAGGAGGAGTTCTTCTTCTGTGGTTTTTAAAGGCAGCGCGCATTCTTGTTGTTGCACTGCCTCTACCCTCTGGCTCATAGCATAACGTCCTCTGGTGCAGTTTTAAAATTACAGCAGCTCCAACCGTTGTAAAGTGACCCTGGCAATTAAATTAAATGTTGTAAAAATAAAAGAATATACAAAATACAAATCATTCAAATAAAGTTCGACGTGCTAGCTAGTGTACTTCTATTGCATCTTGATCTCTAGTGAGAACCAGGAATAGGTGGAAGAACACCTGGAGAGGTGGAGATATGCGCTGGAGAGAAGAGGAATGAAAAGGTAAGTGTTACTCCTCTGTTTAGGGAGACATTTGTGTTTGGTCCCACTCTTCCATTCCCAAGAATGAGCCTTCAAAATTATCACACATCATTTTTTTTTTCTTTCCAGATACTGATTAAGGACCCAAAACAATAAAAATTATCAATAAAATGTTACCTATTCTTACTTTACAAAAGAAAATTCAAACTAAAAATTATTATCTGACCTAATGCCTACATCAAAAACAGGGGAAAGTTTCAAAACACAAAAGGCGTTTTCAGTTCTAGCAAATGCTCGGGGCTTTATACAAAATTAGACTAGGTAGAACTCTATACAAACTACTTACTTAATTAACCAAAAGATAACAATTTAGGAATAAAATTAACCACCATCAATAATTACTGAATTACTATTTACACAAAATCCACAGCTAATGAAATTTAGGGTTAACTAATCAATACTCATAACCAAGGTATTCTCTGGTACCTATCTAACCATTCACATGAATGGTTCTCAAACAAAGGCAACAGCACAGGTAGGTGGAATAGGTGGAACTGGGGGTGAGAGAATTGGTCAGCATTAGCTGATATTTTAAGGTTTCTTCCCTTTAATCAGATGCCAGAATCTTGGTGATTTGACCCTAGCAAGAAGACACCACCTCCTATAAGCTGCTATGAGCTTGAGTCACCCGTTCAACCAGGTAGGCAGTGTCTGAGACTACGCACAAAGCTATAATGCACTGTTTAGGGGAGAAGAGGGCTACCTGTTATCAAAAACCCTATTCAATAAATAACAATAATATCAATAAGATAAGATAAACCTTTATTAGTCCCACAATGGGGAAATTACAAATTACTTCAGTCATAACCCAAAACAGTAGGGAGACCTGCTATGCTGTATTGCTTAGAGAATGTAGCACTGACCAAAAGACAGGATACAGAGCCGGAGGTGGCAGATTTGAAGATGCTAAGATTGTCTTTGGGAGTGGCGAAGAAAGACAGGATTAGAAACGAGGAAATCAGAGGGACAGTCCAGATAAGCCGTCTTGGGAGTCAAAGAGAGGCCAGACGGAGATGGTTTGTACATGTGAAGAATACAGGATCTATAGAAGGACGCTGGAGATGAAGCTGCCATGCAAGAGAAAAAGGGGAAGACCAAAGATGGGGTTTCTGAATGGGTTGGGAGATGACATGCAGTTGGTTGGTGTGATAGAGGAAGATGCATGGGGCAGGGCAAGATGGAAAACAGATGATTGGCTGCGGTGACCCCTCAAGGGGACAACTGAGAAAAGAAGAAGATGCACACATACTTAAGAATGATAAAGATTATAGACTTGTGTTTCTGACGTTTTCATCGGACACAAGAGTAGCCCATACGTACTTATGTAAGGCTCTGGCAGTGCCCCACTTCACACAAAGGTTTGTCCTTCAACAGTTCTCCAGAGTTCTGGCATTGGACGAGATACAGAAAAAACTTCCTCTGACGGTATGTTTGGATGTTACATCGTGGAAGAGCTGGACTACCTGTCAATGTACAACCTGAATGGGCTGCAGATACCGCAAACTAGCGAGAAGTCAGTCAGGCAGCATGAGGAGAAAGAAATGGTCAGTGGCCACAATCTGCAAAACCGTTCCCTTTTTGGGGGGTTGTCATGCTGTTGCCTGTCCTGTCAAACTTTTGTCGCTTCCATTTAAACCAAACCAGGTGTGTGTGGGACTGTGCGTGTGGTACAGCATTCCTACAGCTCAGGATGTCAAACTATCAATTCCCAGTTTTAAAGGAACGATTCAAATTTTTATCGTTAAATTACGAATTCATAATCGAAGTTATTTTATTTAGCAATGTAGCAATTATACTCCGTCGTGTAATACAATGTGTGAAAATAACAAAAATACTTCCAATGATAGAACTTCCGGTTACTTCTTCCCTATTGATGAGCACGCGTGATTATACGTCATGACGTCACTAACGCGTCAACGTCTTTTGATTTTTCAGCGGGTCTGTAGAAAACATGGAAACCACCGCCACTGACAGTATGATGATCATGTATGAGGATGAGTCGGTGGATGTCCATTACGGCAACGGAGCCCGGCTTCAGCTGTCGCCGTGTGGTTGTGAGTTCCTGCTGGAGAAACCAATGGAGTCTTCCGCACATCCTCTGCAACGCACAGAGAGAGTCCGACAGAGGACCAGATTTACCATCAGCATCTACAAGGTGTGCACGATAAGCTTCTGTTCTTGAAACAGGAGGCACATCAAACTGAACAAGGTCATTCCCTGACAAATTTAGCCGTCTGTCGTTACCTAGCTTAAAGAACACCGTTGTGTGAAAACCACCTGTTCTACAACAAAATAGTATTAACCTCAAAATTTTAAACGCTGTTGTTGTTAAACACCTTTGTAACAATATAATCAAACCTGTCAGTGGTTATGATGTCATGGTTGATCAGTGTACATTTACGGTGCATTCAGAGGTGTACTGTCTATTTACAGGATCTGATGGTGGCTGTTCTGGCATTTAGGAACAAATTTGCTAATCGTCCATATCTACCAGAAGAACTCATCCCAGTTGACCACAAAAAGGTACTTAATAACCGCGATACATACCCAGCCCTCCATCAACCCCTCATATTATATTTTGGGAATTACATTAGCGTTCTTTGCATTTCCTCCTGCAGCCTTTCTTCAGCATTGACTCCGATGTACAGTGGCCTGAGTGGTCCTCATGTGACACTGAGCTCGACCATGGAGGGGAGACCATCGTCAAGTCAGAGGATGGCAAAGCTGTGTTCACACTGTCACCCTCAGGTGAAGAATTCTCAGTCAAGTTCACATGCAGTCTCAGTCGGACACAGTATCAGCAGCACCTAAGTGAGCAGGCATTCAGCGATTCTGACGGCAGCCCAGGCAATCAGCAGCAAGTGGGTGATCTGATCTTTCAGACCACAAATGACGAGGCCAAAGAAGTTTATCGGGGAAGGGAAGGCAGAAGGAATGAGCCTATAAGTTCAAGGTCTTCCGCACCTCGGCTGAACAACACAGCTCAGCCAAAGGTAATTCTTCTTGGTAATGTTTTTCATGCTTATATCACACCATTGATTCTCTTCCTTTCCTAGCCAGAGAGTATGTACCAATCCACTACAGTGAACCAGCATCACTCCAGCTGTGCCGTCGCCTCCATCTGGTTCTACCCTCTGTCCTTGGCCCGTCATCTGTGGATGGCTCGCCTTTCTAAGTCTGAAGACGTCAGAGCAGGGGGAATGAAGGATCTCAACCAGGGACATGGGGGATTAAACTTGCCTGCTGAAAAAAGACAGTCCCACCTGCCTCAGGCCCTGCCTCTCACATGTCTATCACCTCACTGGCACAGGTTGAATGAAAAAAAAACACGTAGAACGCTGTCAAAATAATGTTTGTCAACTAATTATATGTTTTCATATTTGTATATTTTAGGTGGAGAGTTAAAGACCCCATTGCCAAATCAGAGCATACAGATCATCATATTCCAGCAGAGCTGGTAAAAGTGATGTGGTGTCATGGAGTCACGTACAGGTAGAACATGAATGAGATCCTCTAAGACGACATTCTAAATTTATTATTTAAAATTTGATTATTCCTAAATAGTGATATATAAGACAGTTGGAAGTAAGATTATCTATGTTTAATAAGTTTTCTTGCAAAATATACTTTTAATCCGCTGTTAGCAATAACCAAAGCAAATTGTAACAGGTCTGTTTTAATTTCAACATTATAAAAAAAATGCTACTTTCACTAACTACCGCAGTCTCAAAATGATTCGACCCGCTGAATATCATCCTGCCTAAAATGGACATGGATATTAAAACACTGAGCCAACATTCATGCACCGACTTTAGCAGTAGAGTTATGAAGTTTTATTCTGCTATGGGCTAATTTTACATCAGGGCTCCATGTCTGAAATCAAAGACATTCACCACTGCTGACACAAATTAAAAGTCACTCCAGCAACCCCCAAACCATCTACATAAGTAAGTAACTTTCAGTGGAGGGGGGAGTGGAGCCTATACTGAAAAGACAGCCTTAAAGTAGCATGACGGTGGCTTGGTGATGCCCTGGAACTGCTTTTCTTCAAATGAGGGGTGGAGTTCTGAAGTGTGTAGAGGGTAAAATAGATACCCTCAAGCATTAGGAAAAGAAAAGGTCTTGCTATCTGTGAAGAAGCTGCAGCTTGGTCATCATTGGACATTCTAAAAGGTCACTGATCCAAAGCATATCACAATATCAACAAAGGCGGAGTTTCAGAAGAACATTATAACTTAGCTATCTAAATAGGTTGATAGGAATCCTGTAGGACATCTTGGGTGGGATTTCAAAAGTGTGGTTGGAGCAGGTAATCAGAGAAATATAAAGGAAGTTTACCCAAGAAAAATAGACTAAGAATAATCCCTTATTGTGTGTGTGTATGTGTTCCCGTGTGTTCGCACACACTGGCTGTCAGAGGGACACAGTATGAACATTAAAATAACAATTTTGCATACTCTTTAAAATAAATATATTACATACAGTAATATATAGGATATTTGTTGTGAAATAAGGTCTCAGATTTGAACCATCCCTGAGGAGCATTTTGGACTGGGTTGTTGCAAAGATTTTGCATATTTTGAAAGTATGCTGTGACTGAAAAAGGTTGAGAAACGCTGATATAGGTTACCTATTTGGCCTGTGGGAATGGACACTCAGTTTAGTTGCTGAGTTAGGGGGGTTAGGTTATCGCCTTGTAAAATTGGAAATGTTATAAATTATTTGTTTATTTGTTTTTAAAAATAAGGATACATCATATATTGTGCCCATCTGTCCCAGTGTTGAGATCTGTAATGGGAACATGCAAGACGAATGTTTGAACAGGCACTGTGTTTACCTGTATGTGTTCTGTGCAGAGTACTGAGCGGAGCTGTCTCAGTTGTAGAGGTATCCCCTGGAGACGGATCAGTCATCCGGTCTAACGGTGTCCTGAACACTTATTTTATACATCACAGACCTGATTTACAGTCGGGGCAGGTAACTACAGCTCCACATATTATCATATAGCCGTCATAAAACCAAATCTTGCAAATTTAAAACAAAGAAGATTTCTGCAGCTACTAAAGCATTAAATGCCAAATTAACAGTTTGTGTGAATCCCACAGGTGGAGGAAGTCACATACCATTTAAACAACCTCCCGCCTGACGTTCCGGGGCAGCTCTATTCTATATGCTCTATAGTGACTCGTGCAAGCAGGTAATCCACTGCTTTGTCCCCACTTGAAGTTTATGACTTTGCAATCAGTATGTCTGTCAGACCGTCTGTCTGTTGGTAAATGCCCAGTTTCTCGAGCATTGGTTGAAAGTGCCTTTTGCTTTTTTGGGAATTTTCAAAATTTGTTTTATATAGAAAATTGAACTTCCGTCTCAGATGAGGTTGGGATTTTCCATAGCATATCCCAAACCCATTCAATATTTTTTTCGAAACTTTTGACCTATTACACCCATACATTATAGATGTGTTTTGTAAAAATAGTTTGACCTTGCTCTCTAATGAGGGTATTATAATTAAAACATTTTTTTTGGACAGACATCACCCATGTGCTGAAGATGAACCCTTTGATATCAGAAGTTTTTAAATGAATAGTTTGAAATTAATTTAATTTGTTAGACTATTGTTTCCCATACATACAAATAATCTCCCATGAGGTGTCTTTTGATATTTTGGTAAAAATAAAATAAATTCTGTAGTGGTAAAATGTTTTTGAAATTAGTGTTTGATTGCTTTTGGTATCGGAGCATGTATTGAAAATATTAGCTCTATTTTTAGCTTACGCATTTAGTGGCATGCTTTCACTGAAATACTGTATTAACAATGGGATGGATGCTATACTGACAAATCATGTGATGGCAGTATAAAAAGTGTCCATGAGTTTGCTCACCATTTATTGCTAATTGATGTGACCCTACCAATAAACGATGTGGCAAAAGCATATCTTCCAATAGCTCTTCTCCTATCAGCCCTTGACCACCACACCGCTGTTTTACAGGATCCTTACTTGTTACAACGAGGCTAAGCGATCGCTGAAGCTCCCGGCCCTTCCCAGCTGCTTGCATGAGGTCAAAGAAGTAGTTTACTGTTGATATTACAACTCCTGATATCTACAGTTTTTGAGCTTCTAATTTGGGATTTGGTTTCCAGGGAGGACATTTCTGCAAGCCAGCAACGACTGAAGAAAACCTGTCCAATCTTGTATCTGTTGAGCAGCATGTGAATGACACACAGATGGTAGAAAATTGGTGAGTAATTTGTATAATCACTCTTGTTCTCCTGAAATCTGAATATGATGTAAGACTTAAAGCAATGTTTCTTGAAAGGGGTCACACATACCACAAGGATGCAGCACGTAACAGCAGGGCGATATTTGAGATTTTTATAATGTTAGTAAAAAATATTTAAAAAATTACTATTTTAAGTTAATGAAAATGTGATAATTAGTCCAATAAACCAATTTGTACAAGTAATACACCAATTTTAAATGTGAGTTTAAACTGCTGTTTAAAACAATGGAAGCAAAATAAATGACAGAAATTTGTCAGTTATAACATGCTGTATAATTCTTATAGCATGTTGGCAGGAAATGGGTTTTATCCTGACTTTGAGGATGGCCCGTAAACATTTAACGGTTGCATGTGTTTGACAGTAACAAGTCAGTAACAAGTTGCATCCTTGTATAAAGGTGTCATATCTGTCATAGAAATATTTCCCCCATGGGGGTACTTGTCTTTAAAGATTATTTTAAAGGTTTACACTATAGGAAGATGTTTAAATGAGAACCACTGGCTAATTGTATGTAATTTTTCTCCATCAAATTCAGGTCAGATGTTGTAGCTGCCGAACTGGAGAAGATAAAACGATTCAACTGTATCCTTTAACATGAGAGGAAAGCACGAAGGCGTCCGGACTTCAGTGGTCAGGATCATTTATGCAATGTTTCTTTAAATGTGTTGATAAAATACTGTAGAGATAGAGCTGCACAATTAATAATGATTTATTCCCAATAATAATTTTTTAATTAATTTACAGTATGCAGCAACATTTACTTTTTAAATGCTCCACTCATACATCGTTTAGCTGCAAAAGAAGTCAAGCGAAATCAACATATCAAGCCAATCGTCAGTGGAAGATGGTGTCCACCTAGCAGGATTTGTAGAAAACAATTGTTGTATCCATGTTCCAGAGTCTAAAAGTCTTATCACCTGCTTCCTTTACCAGGGAACATCTTTCCATTTAGTTGCATTGCAATCCATTTTAAAATATGTAGTTATCCTGCTTACAAACACAAACCAATGGCATCATTTACATGGACATGTACTGTCACTGCACAAAAATAACGCTGACGAAGGTGTGCTGTGCATTCTTTAACACTGTGCTCAGTTTTACTGGAGAACAACCACCTTCTGGGAAGTGAGAAAAAATGTGCAGAGGAAAGAAGCCCTGCCAAAGCAGAGACTCATGAAGCCGTGAATGAGAACTACATCGCTGAAGCGCTCCAGAGAACTTCCAAAGCCATAGAGGACATTGATGCTCTCATATCTGCAGCCACATTTAGGGGAACAAGTCCCGTTTAAGAGAGGAGCCCCCAATGCATGAGCTGTTAAAACCGTTTCCACATATTTATCTTAATGTCAAAGCTGTTTAATTTAAGTTTATTTATATCTGGAACCGTGCTCAAATAATGTAGTCTCTTTGCACCAGATCTAAGATAACACTTTATTAGACCCAATTGGATACCTTGGCGTAGGCCTAGTTATAGCCCCAAAAAGCCACTAAGGCTCTGTGTTGTAAGTCATTCCCCTAATTGGCCTCCTTTTAGTTAAATGGTATCAAAAACTACCAAAAAGACTTTTTTCGCAAAAAAAACGTTCCCCCTACTATTTTGAGAGAACAAAAAGATACACTATAAGACTATTATTAAGAGAAACATAGTTCAAAATCTTAAAATACGTTTATTAATTTTTCTTCAACTCAAATGAAAAATATATGGTGATGCAATGCAGGTTCTCCAGATTGACGGGGCGGGTTTTACATGCTTTATTGGCTTTATAAAAAAAAGCAGTTTATGTGAGGAGAAGAGCCATGTTAAGATGAAATTTCAGATTTAAGTTAAAATCTTCGCTCCAAGATCAATTAATATTCAGTTTTCAAAAGTGATTATTATTTTTATATGATTAAGTTTATATAAAATTTTACCTATCAAACCAACAGCATGGGTCACACTGATTTTTGTGATTAATATAGTATTTGACATTGGCATTTGTCATCTAAGGAAATACTGGTGTTTGACTTTATTCGTTGTTTCAAACCAAAGCAATAAAATATGAATTCATGTTTTGCAGTAAATAAATTGTCTCCTGGTTTATTGTGTATCTTTTTCTATCCATCATAAAAAATATTCCATATAGGACTTAATTAATTTGAATATTAGTTGGTAAATTAACACCATATTCCTCTCACACTAAAAGCCCGAGACGTAACAGGCTGACACTGGTGTGACGACACACATTTACAACTGATAGAATGGTTAATGGCTGTGTTAAATTTATAGTGTCAACTAGTTATGACAGGGAGGAACCAAAAGTCAGATTCTGCTTACGGCCCCATAGACGCTTGGTTTGGCCCTGGCAAAAGGGTGAAAGTCATCCAGATTTTGTGATTAAAAGAGGATATCACTACATTTGTGATTGGTTCTGAAATCAAAGAAAACAATAAAGTAACGTCTAAAATAGCAGCCGTGTCTGACGATATGTAGTACATGAATACTGAAGCCCACCCTAAGAATAAGCATTCTATTGTACTTTAATGAAACAATTGATAATAGTTCCGAAGAGTTGTCATTAACTATTATTACTTGGTGTTCTATCATCACATCAATGAAGTGAGTGTGATAAAAGCTTAGAACCTGGAAGTTTCATTTTTTTTCACGCTGTTTAATTGTGTCCAACCAAAATAACCAGCCTTTCCCCGTAGTTGAAGAAGATCGAATTGTAAAAGATCTGAGTGTCTCCACTAAGGCAGCAGTTGTCTGCCATAAATGATAACTAAAAGTGTTTGGCTTCTGCCAGACTAAAAGGAAAAAAATCAGAAGAGTCAAAATCCTTTTCACTCTTTTTAAAAAGCTAAATACCTTTGTTGTCACAGCATGGTTATTTGGACCTGAAAAACACAAACTCTGACACGCCTCGACTTCAAGTCTTTATCAGGGAGTAAAACAGATCTCAAAGAAAAGTTTTATAGCTGTTATAACCAATAAGTATTTCATCTGTATATATGGGTTTAGCCTGGACAAGAAGTAGGCAAACAATAATCAGTCAACATTCAGTTGCTTGGTTCCTGCTTCTATCAGTTAGAAGCTTGGTGCCATCTTGCGGTCACCATCTCGGCGCCCTGGTTGATTAGTCTCAAAGCAGGCGGTTGTTGTGCAAAATAAACTTCTGTAGCCACGATAGGATAGCCGAGGTGGGGCACACAGAGTCGGAATAGAGGTGATACTGTAGCATTCCAATGACCTCAGAAGTCGGAGCTGCGAATGACATAATACCCAAATTGATCGGGTTCCAGTTAACAAGTTGGAATACAAGATGGACGCCTACAAAAAAACCTTGTTGTGCTTGCCCTTCGGAATATAAATAATAATAATAATAATACATTTAATTTATAATGCACTTTACATTTGGATCAAATCTCAAAGTGCTAAAATAAAAAATAAATAAAAACTTGTAAAAACTTCTGGACAACCATTCTGGTCTCTGCCAAACACCAAACAGCATAGAAAAGTGGTGCAGAAGGTGGAATGTTTGTTTTTCAGTTTAATTAATTGTGTAAAAAAATTCATTCCACAAAGGACAAGGCTCTTTAGACTATCTAACAACTTTAAATGTTTTTTTCCCACTATAATTCGTAATATTAGCCTGCTTAGTTGGATATGTTTAACATACGTTGAAATAAATGTGCTAAAGGTTTCAAATAAGAAAACTTAATTCATTTAGAACCAACTTTGTCTAGCCAGAGCTGCACAAATTATTTAGAAATAATACAGTAAATTGTAGCTAGGGCTATTTTATGTCCATGTCTGAAACATTGCCTGCTACAAGTACTGCTTTGCACCCGACCCCAACATACATTCCTGCAGGTGGTGAGCCCAAGGGCAAGGATACAAGTTGTCAAAATGAGCATCCTTCAAAAAGCGGCGGGGCTCCGCCTTCAAGATAAGCTACAGAGCTCAGACATCCGGAGGGAGCTCGGAGTGGAGCTGCTGAAGTAGCAAGTTAAGGTAGTACGGGCATCTGCTGCAGGACGCCTCCAGAGGGAGGCGTCCCGCAGCGGCATGTCCAACTGGAAGGAGTCCTTTGTGCAGACCCATAACTTTCTATAGGGACTATGTCCCATTTTGGAACGCCTCAGGATCTCCCAGGATGAGCTGGAGAGTGTTGCTGGGGAGATGGACATCTGGAAAACCCTTCATAGCCTGCTGTCGCCGCGACACAACCCCGAATGAGCAGAAGAAAATGGATGGATCGATAACCTTATCACCTTTGACCCGTATCCCACTGAATTGTGACAGACAATAAAATGTTCCATAAACAATAAAAACTAAAAATTACAGAACAAAACATCCGCTCTCTTTGTTAAAAATGAACCACAGAAGAATTGTAAACCTTCAAAAATATTTTCCAAATAAACAGGTAACTAAAGACGTTACTTTACTGCTATTTTAGTGTGAATCGATCAAAGAAAACCCTAAAGAATTGTAAAAAGTGCTCATTAAAGACACATTTGTTCAGTTGCATTATGTGAATGCCTGTCAAGCCTACGGTTCGTATTTGAAATTATTCGCTCAGAGTGAAGATATGAAATCCTTTGTTCACGGTTAGGTGTGTGTGCCGATGTGGGGGGGTTTGCTCAGAACAGGTTAGCTATTTTTAACCAGGTTAGCTATTTTTAACCATTGTTAGTGAGACTAGTTGTTTACATGGCTCATGCCATAGTTTACGCATGAATACTGTAGTAACGTGATAATACTATGTATGTGACAGACTCAAAGAGACTCAGAGAGGCCAGTAGGGCTAATATACCGAATATTACGGGAGTTTCTACTCACCGAGCAGCCATCTTGGATTTTGAGGTTGGTTTGCTGGTGTACCTCTGACTTTCCGAGTCGGATATCTAATATGAGGTGGCGTTCCAGTTTGCACCTCCGACCGGGAACTCGGAAATTCCGGCTTCCCAGTACAACTGGAACACACCAGTTGGCAGCTTCTTCTGGCAAGCTGGAGAAAGAGGTTGACAAGAGAGAGGAGAGCTGTGCTCTCATTGACCTTATGACATCATGGGTCACAGTGACCAACGGTGGCTGGAAGCTGGGTCCATGGGCAGAGTCGACATCCAGTAGGGAACACCGCAGACCACACCACATTTTCAGTCCACAAACAGCCAAACCAGAACTGGTTACATCTTAAAGGCTGGATCATCGTGGCAGGCTCTCTAGCTCGTGGAAAAGTAAGCCGGTTCTCAGAGGGTTGAATGGACTCTTAACTGAGTACGTAGCATTCTGCAGCTACCACCTGGTTTAGTTTTGTGATTACAAAGCTCTATCAGACTCTTTTACTTCTCTTTTCTCATAAAATAGCAGATATGCATCATTCTTCCGCTTGTGACAGACAGATTCACCGGTGGTTGTCTTGACATGCTTGTCATTGTATGTGAGCCAAAGATCTGACAGCCATTCACCTGAATCCTGCGGTTGATAAGCACCATCACAAATGTAGTGGCCTGTGAAGAGAGGGCATTTCATCAAGGTTACATCCAGAGGGGGAGTCCTAGTCTGAAACCTCAAGATTCAACATTACAGTTACTCTTACCAAAGTGAGGTGAGGATCCAACATGGCTGATGATGCTCATGAGAGAGTAGAAAGTCTTGAAGAGAACACAGTTTTAAACAATTAGCTACTCATGTTATTTTTTCTTTTTGACAGTTGGCAATTAATATTTGGCCTACTGGTTTCTTTTTAAATCCCTTATGTCAGTTTATAACACATTCATAAAGACGTCACAAGCAATTATCCTTCTAACGCCCTAACAGAGAACTTATTTCCAAACCGGATGGATCGGAACCCAGGTTCACCACGACCTTGACGGGTATGGTTAACTAGCAGGGTACTGGCAGAAACCATGCAGCTTTTGGTTGGCGAAAAAGAAGATTGAGAGGATGGAAGCATACCCAGAGACAGAGATGAGGAAAAGCAAGAGTATGGGGATGAGAGTAGGAACTTTAAATGTTGGCGTGATGATAGGTGAAGGTAGAGAGCTTGCTGATATAATGGAGGGAAGGAAGGTAGATATATTATATCATTGTGTGAGTGGGGTAGCGTTGATAGAAAGTTGGTGAGCGTGTCAAACAGTGATCAGTACAAAGATAGATATTGGAAGTGTGATGATGTACATTGTCAGAACATTGTATTGTATAGCAGTGAACTGTGCAGTTGGAGTGATGGATGGGTTTAAGGTGGAAGTCGGACTCTACCAAGAATTGACTCTGAGCCCCTTCTTGTTTACCATCTCCATGGGGATGGACAGGCTGACAGAAGTCAGGCAAAAGTCTCTGTGCACTATGATATTATATGTTATTATGATCTGTAGTGAGAGCAGGGAGCAGGTGGAAGACAACCTGGAGAGTTGGAGGTATGCACTGGAGAGAAGAGGAATAAAGGTCAGTCGCAGCAAGACTGAATACATGTGTGTGAATGAATGGGAGGCAGGTGGAGGGGTGACGATGCAAAGAGTAGAGGGGGAGAAGGTTCAGATGTACTTGGTGTCCACTGTTAAGAGCAACGGGGAGTGTGAAAAAGAGGTGAAGAAGCAAGTGCAGGCAGGGTGGAGTGGGTGGAGAAGAGTGTCAGGAGTTATCATTGACAGAAGAGTAGCAGCTAGAGTGAAGTGAAAAGTTGACAAGAGAAGTAAGACAAACTCTGCTGTATGGTTTAGGGTAAGGAAAGGAAAGGATTAGAAACAACCCCTAAAGGGAACAGGCGAAGGAAGAAGAAACTCTCAGGCTAGTTTTTGTTCAGCAATGCTCTTGGTAAATAAGTTACATTTTTGATTGCACATAATCATTACCATGTCACTGATGCCAGATACAGGAACCACCACCAGATCCTTTGATAGTGTGATGGGAATCGTCACCTTTGTTAGACTCATTTTAGACAGGCTGAATTCAAACCTCTGGAGCTGGAAGATTAACACACTGTTGACAAAAGATAGTTGGAAGAGGAAGTGATATTAGATCCTACATTGATAGAGAGGGAGGATAACTTAGGGGTAAGATAATCTTACTCACTTTGGTAGAGTTGAGAATGCCCACTTCTCTGATAACTCTCTAGCACCACATTCACAAAGACACTCCAACTGGCTCTCCTGCAGGACAGAACACGAGAATGAAACATGTTAATGTGTTAATCTTTTTTCAAATATTAAATCAGTCAGTCATGAATTACATTGTCAATATTTCATGGAATGTCACATGGAACGTTGGAGATACAATCACGGTAAAATCTGCGAAAATGAGAGTGTCGTACCTCCAGATATTCCTGGAGACACTTGCTAACTGAGCCTCCAGGTACAAGGTTCAGGGATAGGCTATTGAAGTCTTCTTGCGTCATAGACACCCTACCACATCTGCAAAATTAAGGCACAATTTATAAGATACAGATTTCAGGACATTAGATATAATATTCTGACCGAATTGTGTGTGACAAAAAATCCTGCACATTGTCAACATAGGGAATTTCTACACCTTTACTGTGGCTGTGTATTCATTCATACCCCTGGCAGGTCTTGGTACTCAACATCTTGAATGTAATGTGAGCTTCGACTGGGCAGGTATAAGTGATGCCCTTCATTTCTGCTATTGCATACAGCTCAGAGGACATAGAACTCATCTTAGTAAGTACAGCGCTGAGGAACTCGTGGGCGTCCTGCACAGAAATACAGAGAAAAGATCATTTCAAAATATTCGGCTTTGACTAAAACTTGTTCAACAAAGATGAAAATTCACTGTAGTGTTCATTTAAAATAAAAAGTACACTAACATTCTGAATGTTGTTGTAAAACTCTGGGATAAGGTCAGCAACAATATGTTTGAAAGCAGATAGGGCAAATCTTTTCGTTTTCTTGCCCTTGCAGAGGCGGCAGTCGGCAATCGTTACAAACCATCTGGAGAGAACAAAAGTGGAAAGTGCAGGTGATTAATAATATATACTGTATGGCATGGCTTTGGTTTAAGTTTATTTCTATGTTGTTCTGAAAGTTTAGTCTGTTGTCTGTCTTTTGGATTTATAAGACTTGGTTAGCGAGTCCATCACCTGATAAGATCAAAGACTTGATCCCTGCCTGTCTGAACTCAGCCCTAGCCTGCTAGCTCCCTGCTAGCGCCATTTCTGGTGTCAACTAGTCATGGGCCTTCTTAGCTTGTTGTCAGCAAGCCACCAGTCAGCTAGCAGCCTCCCAACTCAAAACCTTACTCCATGTAGCCCTATCCTTCAGCCGATTACTCTCCTATTACTTGCCTCCTGCCAGTATTAACTCCTTAGTTGGCTTACTTTATCCCTGGTGCTAACCTCATCACAACAAATCTAGTTGGCAAGCTAACCCCCAAAAGAAGCGTAGCTCCCGCAGATGGCGAGCCTCAACACAGACTTGAGGTCCTGAGACTCAGTCATCCAGTGACCCTCAGTTACCAGGCACCCAAGAAACAGCCATACTGCCCCCCCAGGAGGTTTGCATAAGAGACCCAACACAAGTCATGTGTACCTGAGACTAGACTAGACTGTCCCCAGTTACCCAGTTCCCTTATTTCACAGAAACTATTGCTCACTGTATGGAATAAGTATAGCATTTGTTAATGCTATACCTAATGCCACCCCGCAACGTAGCGTAGAAACCAAAGAGTCACCGAAGTAAGTGTGTAACAAAGTGCTCTACCTCATGATGTCGGATTTGGGATGAGAAATCCAAACTCTGCGCTGGTTGTAGACCTCCTGACAAAAATGAGTGAGTGTCAGGAGGGCTTGCAGTGTGGAATTCATGTAACACGTCTGGCCCGTGTTGGGGAGCCTTAAACAATAGAAAAGATCCAAGTGAGACTGAGGCTTTTTTTTATTCACAGTGTGAAAATCATCTGTATTTTTGGATTCATAAAACTAAACTTTGCATCATTGTATAAACATGTAAGTTTGAAAATAATATATGGTTATTCAGGGTGTGTATGAGTTTCTAAAAAGGGGCTTACCCAAGGTAGGCTAGCTCTTTTACGGAGCGGAATGTGATATTGTTAAATTCCTCCTGTAGACTTCCACTGTAACCAGAAGTAATTAGTTTCCTGAACACAGGAGGGTCGATGAGAAAGATATCTCTATTGACGCCCAGCTCCGTTGTGTCTGTTGGTGACGAGACTGGAATATTGGGAATAGCTGGGGCCTCCTGGACAATGGCTTCTCCTCCATCAGCCTCCTCAGGGAAGTCGATACTGTTGATAAATGGGAACACAGATGGTGATTTTGGTGTTAGTTCAGTCACGGTAATGAAGGAAAGCAGGAGAAAATATTAAAAGAGTAAGAGTACAATCTCCAAGATTCAATTCTAATTCACGTCAAAGCTGTGAGAATCGGTTAAAGAATATCATACTTCCTTTCTGCATCACAGGATGGCAGGATTGGGTCCTCAGCCACATCTTCTTTGACTGGAGTCTTTTCGGCTTTCTGCTGAGTATAAAAACACAAACAGTAGAAACAAAAATGACCACTATTTGGGCCAGTAGTTATTATTTGTATTATTTTTTATATTTGGCTCTGATAAGCACACCCTCCACCAGAACCATCTGAAGGCCTTATTGACCTTATTGTTCCTGGCCTCAGTTGGTGGTGATATTGTGGCTGTAGAGGTGGCTATAGCATCTTGGACTTCAGCTTCTCCACCAAGAGACTCCTTGATACAGAAGATCCTGTCAATAAAAATAAATACAGAAGGTGTTGTTACTGTGTGGTCCAGTCACAGTAAGGACCCTAGGTGGTTAAAAAAGGGACTGGAAAATGTCTCAAGAATTTATGTCTGGTAGTGCGAAATGAAGCATTTGTAGGAACCTTGACTATTTCACTGTAAGATAGATAAAAAGGAGCAGAAAATCATTTGAAATTTTGGGGAGATTGATTCATCTATAATGGAGCTACAGCAACTTCCTGCCTACAATTAAAAGCAATTATTTCTTTGTGGCATGTACCTTGATGTCTATGATGTCTTTGTTATGTGACTTAATGTCTCTTTGTTTTTGATGTCAAGGAGAAATTGTTGTTATATTAGGCAGGGATGTCTTTGGACCTGGACATTATTGACTATGTGAATCCAATTTGGAGATTGGAAGGTCACCAGTTCAACCCCCGGCAAGTCTAGATATCGTAGGGTCCTTGAGCAAGACCCTGAACCAAATATGCTCCCCGGGTGCTTCATAGGGGCTGCCCACTGCTCATTCAGGGATGGGTCAAATGCAGAGAAATAATTTGACTAAGTTGTACTCTGTATGACTACAAAGGGTAATTAGGGCCAGGCATAATAAGAAAAGAAGGAGAGGAGGAAGATTTTATTTTTACATATTTCATTTTGAGGAAAACAGTCGATCTGTTTAGGAAAAAGTGAAAATAATTAGAATAAAGTCCAAGTAAATCTAAATATTTTTTTTCTTTATTCAGCATTTCGAAAATAAATATGGATTTATGTGACAAGCTGACGCCATACCGCATTGCCATCATTGTTTGTATTGATGGTTTTAGTCGCCACGTTGTGTGGGTGGAAGCTTACAGAACCAACAATGACCCCAAAATAATAGCAGACTTCTTCATCACATCCATCGGCGATTGGGAGGATGCCCAGAGTGACTGCGCGCTGACGGAGATACAGAAATTACAACAAAACAACTTCTTCCTCTCGTTCTTTTTTCTTATGCCTGACCCTTGTATTCTTTTTATGTCTGTTTGGATTAATTAAGGATACATTTCATTTCTGGATGAAGACTGCCCCCAGTTAATTAATTTAATTATTCTTATAGGTAAGATGTTTATACAAAAAGTTCAATCCAGCAGTGGCTTGAATTTCAGTTTTTTTTCAAATAGAGTTAAAAACCAATTGCTTTTGGAAAAAATGAATTACATTCCAGATTGTCCATTTCACTGTATAATCAAATTAAACAACAAAATGTGTGCTACTTTCATTCTGTGCACACTCAAGCACACAGAATAAAAACAGTGAAAGGAACACCAGTACAATATTCAAGATTCACATCGGCGCTGTAGGAAACATTTAAAGAATGTCATACTTCTCTTCTGCATCAGAAGATGGCAGGATTTTGTCTTCAACCACATCTACTTTGAACTGAGTCTCTTCGGAGGAGGCTGGAGTGTTGGGAGTGGGCGAAGCCTCCTGGACACTAAGGAAGACGATACCAGCCTCCTCAGTGAAGACGATACTGTTGATAAGTTGGAACACATGGTCATTTTACTGTATGCTTTGGTCACGGTTATGAAAACAAGTAGTAGAAGAAACTAATAGTAGCAAAAGGGAAAACTATAAAATAGTCAAGATTCATCTCAAATTCACATCAAAGCTGTGAGAAACAGTCCAAGAATGTCATACGTCTTTTCTTCATCAGAGGACGGCAGGACTGTGTCTTCCGCCACATTTACTTTGACTGGAGTATTTTCAGTCTTCTGTTGAGAAACATACAAACATAAACAAAAGACACTAGAATGAAATTTGGGGCCGTGGTTATTATCCGTGTTATTATTTGGCTCTGTTACATACCTTCAAGCAATGCCGGCAGGGGGCCCTGGATTCGTCCTTCCTACTTCCAGTTGGTAGTGAGACTGTGGCAGCAGAGGTGCCCAGCGTGTCAGGGTCCACAGCTTGCTGTTTTAGATCCACCGCATTAACACTGATAATAAAGATAAAAATGTAGATCAGTCGCCCCGCACATTTAAGAAACCATCGTGCTACCCATCCATCCCACTACGTATCCACACGAATATCTCAATGCCTTTAATTACGATTTTTTTTTTTCTCAACTATTACTTTACATTGCACTTAGAAAAGAGGTTGGCAGCTGAGCATTTTGCAGCTGTCCTGCACATGGAATGTAACAACCTGTAGTTCATGCATATATATGTATGCAGGACTAGACAGTAAGCATTGAAGATCCATATTATTAAAACCAACTGCCTTATATTGTGCAAGTCCCCATTGCAAAAAAAACCCGTGCGATTAACTGTGTGTGACACCTTTCAATCAAAACCAGCATTAACATTTTCAGACTTCTGTGTTACAGTGGCTCTTCCAATGAGAAGTGCCATTGTAATGAGAGAGTGGTTACCACAATATAAGCCAGGGGATTTTAATGTTTTCGCTGAGCATTGCATTAATGTGTATTTGAGTCTATTGTTCGACAAATGAAAGCAGTGGGCTATGAAGAGCATTTAAAGCTTTCCTAAAATACGCAAAAAAAAACTGACGAAATGGACCCTGCGCACATATTTCGTATTTTCATGGGCATAATACCATTAAGGGTGAAACAAAAATATTCATTGAACTGAGCATGAATAATAAAATCATGAAACATATTCGTACCTCTTGTGTGGGCTGGAACACTTTTTGTGTAGAACTTTGTCTCGGTACGGGGATTTTTTCTGTTTAAACTTTAGAAATAAAAACCGTAGCTGATCAAATTTGCAGACACATGCAAAGAAATATGCAGTAGAAAATGTATCAAGAAATGTTAAAGTGTGCCTGATTCTTGGTGTAAATCTCAATAGTAATGTTGTAAATAGTAAGTAATTTACTTTTTTCTGGCAAAGGTTCTGAATTTGCCAAGTTGACAGGGTAGCGACAAGTTAGATGTCTTATCTGCAACTTTTAGCCCACATGTGATGTTTAGGCCTGACTGGACCATGGACAGTGGGGTTTTAGCAACTTCTGACCACAACCACATAGCTCTGACCACATCTATATAGAACTGACCACACCCATGTAGCGCCGCCTTTACTGCTTCTTCAATAAACTGACTGATGAGGTCATGTGATCCATGTGTGTCATTACACACCTGCAGTTAAACAGATGAGAGCTGCAGCAGGCAGACAGGAAAACGACCAAAATCCAACCTCTAACGAACTGAGGGTCTGGGATAAACTGTACGTTCTATTGCTGAAATGATCGCCGAATAGCTATCCAAAGAAGTTGCTGAACATATAATTTGGTCGTATGAGTTTCAAAATACTAACTTCAGAGAGAGTTTAAAAAAAATTAAGAGTTAAGATTTCAAGAAAATCATCACTAACATTTACAATGGAAGTCAATGGAGCAGTTTGAGGGACCACACGGTGCTCTAGGTCCTCTACAGCCCAAATGATTAAGTTGTTTGCTTCTATTTTGGTATTAAACAAAGCAACACCAATTTTCTAACATTTTGATATTAAATGGATGGGAAGTAAGAATTTGGGGTTTTATGGGTAAGTTTTTCAGAAAATTTCCGAGAAACCTATTTCAGCTCCTCTTAACTCTGAGGTCATGTGACCACAGTCTAGTGATACCATTTAGATGCCAACTCAGAAAAAGAAAGTAACGACAAAAATAATTGACGTTACCTGTTTCAACTATTAATGACTTTTCTACGTTAAGGGAGGAAAAATTTATATGACTTCAAAGAAGGAAGAGTTTGAAATCTTCACACATTGAATTCCCATTATTTCTTATGGAAATGTGTCGCAGTTTTTTGCAATTATAAAAACTGTTATGCGAATCATTACTAGATGTCAGCACACCATTCCTGATCAATTCACAGGTTTTGACGTCTGTCGTGTGCATGCCAACCGCTGCGAGTGGAACTATGTGCAGAAGAATATATGGAAGAAGAACTGGAATAAGTCAAAGCATCATAGGTTTAAGATGAAATAAGTATGGAGAGGAATATTCAATGGACACAGGCACACAGAATTTAAAAAAAATTCTGAAGATTTTAAGAGCCAATCCAGTCAAACAAAAATACTTACTTTTTGGATAGTAGAAAATCAGGTGCGTACCTTATTATGAAAGGTGAAAAACATCCCTGCAGAGTTATTTATTCAATACTTAGTTGGATGTTAGGCGAAAGTGCAACGGTCTTGTAAAACACTCCTTACAAGCACAAAGCAACAATCTCGGCTAAGAATTTAAACATCTAAGATTCGAAACTTCATTATCGCTCCCTGTCCATCTTTATTGATGCATTTGGCTTTGATGCCCAGACTTCATAGGATTCAAAGGAGTCCCATTGGCCAACCTGTCCCCTCTTCAATCACTTTGCTCTGGCTACCAAGTGCTCGACTTTGAGATTTGAGGTGGGGTTTGGAATTGGGGCTGCGGGCAAAGACTTCATCAGGGCTCATCAGATGGGCTCCCTCCTTGACTGGTTTTCTAAAGATAGGCCCAGGCACAGGCACAGGCACAGGTTTTCACACTGACACATTGTACAAATGACCTGGGCGAGAAGCGAGGTAGACCCTGTACAAGTGTCTAGTTCATCACAGGCCAACACATGGAGACAAACAACGATTTTCACTCATGTTCACACCAACGGGATATTTAGAGTCATAATTCACAATATTGCAAGTTTTGAATGTGGAAGGAAGCTATGTGGCAACAAGAGTTGTATTGCATTCAACTCGTTAATCCATTTCAAGAACCAAAACAATATGTCAAGATAAGGAACATTTTGTTTTCACAAGAGATTTACAAAATGAATAAAAAAATCAGAACTCACATTTTCACATTATTGGCCAAATTTTCTCTTTCCAAGTGACTTTATTGCAAATAAGATGGGACCATCATCCAACAGAAAGTTGGGTATTTGCTTTAATATTTAATTTTAAACACTTTAGTATTAAATGCAAATACATTTAAAGGGTGAATTTAATAATTCATGTAAATATCAGACCCCCAGAGGTTTGTCCTATCAGCTGGGGGACAGCTTTGGACATGTACTGGAGACACAGAAATAAAGATTTTTTTTTATCATGTTAAAGCCATTGAAGTTTATTTATTTGAGGGACAGTGCATAAATACATAAATCTATAAAAGAAATCTATACATCGCACTTATCAAAAAAAAAGTCACAAAGTTACTAAAACAGCATGGGGACCTTAAAATAGCAATTCAATAAACCATAAAATAGATAAGATGCATTGTCAATGACATAAAAATAAAATATTTATATTGAAAAACATTTAAAAAAAACATGTAGAAGAATCAATAAAGGATCATTTAAAAACTTTTTTTCCAAATTATTTGTAGCATTGGTTTAAAAGAAAAGAAAGAAATCTACAAACTCCTGATCCTCAAGAGCTCAGGGGGCCTCATTTATAATCACTGCTTGGACACAAAAAATGGCGTACGCCTCTTTCTGCGCAATCCGAAAGTGAATTTAATATGAGAATGTGCGGTCCTCCATGCCACATGCGTACGCACTGAAACTGGAGACATTGGGAATTGAAGACTCAAACGTTTGAAAGGCTGAAACGAAGAAACGGTATGAAATGAAACCAGTGTCTAAAATTTTAAAATCACTCAAAGGCACCCCTCAGATGTTTCTGTAATTGTCAAACAAAATTTCTGTTCTTGAAATTTCTCAAACATGAAAACATTAAAAATGCAGCCTAAACCGTCCGACAAACAACGAGATATTATCTCATGGCCACATGATAATAACTCATTCCCACGCCTTATAAAGTCGTGGCCAAGAGATTAATTTTTTCTTCAATGTCGACAGAAGCGATAGCTTCGTACGTTTTCTGACTACAGGCTACTGCAGGACTACAGGATATTTGATGACCAGGAATTAAGCCGTTTCTGTAGAATTTGGATGTATTTGGGGGGAACCAAAGAAAAAAATTTGAGATGTGTTGTCATTGAACCTATTTTTATTTTCCTCAAACCATTCCTGAACCATTTTTGCTTCGTGGTAGGGTGCTCTGTCCTATTGAAATAGGCCATTAATACTTACATTTTTCTTCTTCCAAATACATTGAATTTATGACCAAAATATTAACTTGCTTTCTAAAATGTCCAATCCAATATCCATTGCCATTGTAATGAGATAATGTTGTAATGTTATACACTGTATCTAAAATGTTCACATCAACAGTCGGTGATGTTACGTTGTAGCTTATCAGTGTTTATATTTTACAATGATGACATCTAGAGGGGGATTTAGGACACATATTACTCAAGTGAACTGGGTTAAACGTTACCAACTGTTTTAAATTCTATTTCAAATGATATCTAGAAAGAAAAATCAGAGAGCGCAAATTTCCACCATGGGCCAGAACCTACCTCTGAACCTACTTTGTTTTTTCTTCCCTCATTCTCTTCATGTGTTCAGCACATTGTTTTAGTCTCTGTTCCACTCTCCTGGACTTTGAGCAGGGCATTTTGTTCAAGATTTAGACTTTAAAAGAGATAGTTGTGTCTTTTCCTATTCTTCTCCAGTATAAAACATCAAAGGAATAAAGCACAACAGTACCCAGGGCTTAGGAAAAATTCATGCCGATATCTCCATTAATGTATTAATAATAATAATAATACATTTAATTTATAATGCACTTTACATTTGGATCAAATCTCAAAGTGCTACAAAGTAAAAGCAGATAAAAGCATCAAGAAAAAATAAAATAATAACTATATAAAAACATGACCAAAAAGCAGCAATATTAATTAAAGTAATAGGTTTTGCTAAAAAGGTCCTTTTTTAAATGTGTCAGTCGTCTGTGGAGCCCTCAGATGGTCAGGGAGGGCATTCCACAGACGAGGGGCAGCAGAACAGAAGGCCCTATCACCCATGGTGCTGAGCTTAGTCCGGGGAAGGAGGAGGCGGTATGAGTGGGTAGAACGGAGGGATCGTGTTGAGGTCCGTGGGGTGAGTAGTTCTTTTAGGTAGGGGGGTGCATTGTCATGGATGCACTGGTGAGTGAGGAGTGAGATCATATGATCGAAATGTATGAGTCATCACTAGTTATTGGATGAATGTGGTTCTCACAATATGATTTCAGCATTTAACATCTGCAACAGTCACATGCTGCACAGGCCTACATATTATGGATAATAGTAAACCTCTGAGAGGGGTCATGTGTAGGTCCTACTTAAAGTTGCACACCTTACGTACATTTTGCTGTTTATCCTTTAATAACTTAACCTATGTACGGTTTGCAATACCGGATTAAATTTGTTGTGGAGAAATTTCAAAGTGTCGTGTCACTTCTGTTTTTACATATGTAATGGTTCTGAACACTTCCTCCACCACCAGTAGGAGGTTTTCTACAGCCAAGGTACGAAAAACCCCGTTACTCTCGCGACGATCTACGAAGTTTCCGGTGTTGTGTATGTTCTTGGAAACATGGCGGCCAGCTTCCGCGGCCGTCCTATTCGGAGTCATCGGATGCGAGGTAAGACTGAAAAACATGATTTAGTTTTATCACTGATAGCGGAATATGACAAATAAAATCCAAAGACACGTGCTGAACCTCGGGGCAATCACAGAACATACCCCCTGTGTTTGTTTTCAACAGGGCGAAATGACAGCGGGGAAGAGAACGTACCGCTGGATCTGAGCAGAGGTAACCAGAGGCTTCATCACATCACCCTGAAAGCGATTATTGTTCAAAATGGATGAGGAGCCTTTCTCCGAATACAATTTTTAATTAGTGAATAACTAATGAGTCAGTACGCCTGTCATGTCATTGTGTTTTTTTTTGTCGTTGTCAGTGCTACCCTCCTGTTTGGTCTAACAACATTGCATAGCGATATCATAATAACAGGCGGTAGCTCGCTAGCTAACTAGCTGGGTTAGCTTTAGCTAACTGCCAGGGCTAAACAGCCATGACGACGCTCTGTTGTTGCGAGTGGGCAAGAGAGACTGTTATTTAGCCAACAAATCAAAGGGACTGTAGTCATGCATTGGTCATCGTGCACTGTGAGAAATTGAGTTTCAAGGCTGATAACTGAGTAGCATTTAGCTAATGCGGGGCACGCAGGGTCGCTTTTTTCTAGTGGCACACGGAGTTTCTGAGTCTGCACATATTTAGTCCTCCAGAAGCAGTTTGCTTACATCTTGTACCAATTTTGTCGTGTTTGTCTCAAGTGTGTCATATTGTGTATACCAAGGGATTGCTAAAGGCCGATTGATTGGATACACTTAATCTCTGAACTGTTTATTAATGGATTTGCAAATTTGAGATATAACTGATGAGGATATTGCCCTTTGTTTTTATTCCCGATCAATGTGTCTGCTTCATAACCCCATGGTGTCTGCTGCCAGGGATTCAAGACCATGAAGTCCAAAAAATGTTAAGCAAAGTCCACGACAACTGTGTTTATTGCATACCCTATGGCATGATTAGACATGCTCAACCATGCCAAAATCACTAGGGAAAAGTTGCGTATGTAATCCAAGCAACATTGATTAACTCCTCAATATGGCACCTGTCAATGGGCTAGGAATGTCAAGCATAAATTTAACTTTTTGTCCTGAAGTTGGAAAATGGGCAAGCATAAATATTTGAGCGACTTTCACAGGGGCCAGATTGTGACAGTTAAGTGACTGATTCAGCGCATCTGCTGTTTCTATAGAGTTTAATTAGTACCAATCAAAGTGCTCTAAGGAGTGAGCGAACTGATGAGCCAGTTCGCGAAGACTAGTCCATCTTGGACGATCCCAAGGAGTAGCTTACTAGCACAAATTATTGAAAAACTTCATGCCCTTTCTGACAGGATGGTGTCGGTAAACAAGGTGCATTATAGCTGCTTTGTCAGCCAACAGATGACATACACAATATTAGGCAGGTGTTCTTAATGTTATAGATGGTTTATGTATCTGTTAGATTTACCCTAAATTATATTTTTTAACATTGACTATATAGAGTGGCATAAAAGTTGGTTTAATTTTTTCATTCTTATTTTTTATAAGAACCACATATTTTGTAACATCTGTTTTTTGTAGCAAATCTGTTAACAAATCTGTTTTTTTAGGAGAACATTATAGTTAGCACATAGTAGTTGGAAAAGAACAAAACACTTCTCCTCTTAAGTCTTGCTTTTACTTGTCTAGCCTTTGTTTTGACTGTACACACTAAATTAGTTTTACCAGCTAAACCAACTTCCTTCCGGCAACGCGTCGTTTATGGTTCATTGACAGATATTATGGCAATATGGCTTGAAGCTTGTCTTAGTTACATTGTGGTTTTTTTTGTCTCCTGCAGAGCCATCAGAGAACTTGCGAGAAATCCTCCAGAATGTGGCCAAACCGCATGGAGTCAGTAACATGCGAAAATTGGGCCACCTGAACAATTTCATAAAGGTAAAGCAATCAAATGATGATGCAGTTATTCTTGTGGTGTTGTTGTAGTTGTTGCTTGTTTGTTTTTTCATTTTAACCCGTGTTGATAACTGTGAAATAGTGTAAGTGCCAATATTGTCAAGTTATTACCTATCATCCCCAGCATGAAGAACTTGTTGAAGTTGTGGATACAAACATACAGCTTTCAAAATTGTGACTCACTGTTCAGCTATCTCTGAAGATTGACTAGCCATGCTCCCTCCTTCTCTGTTGTGTCACACCGACCTCTCCTTGATCCTCCTCTCATGGGTCTTTGTGCCAGCAGGCCTTGCTGTGCCTGTCATGGTGATGCTGACAGTGAATGTAACAGAAGCTGCAGGGATGCGAAAGCACTCTGATGTAATGTGCACCAAAAGCAGCACTCTGACTTTGAAACCTTAGATTTTAATGTTTGGTTATTGTTTTTAAAACCATTAACACTCTAATTTGTAAAATTCCAACTTTATCTGCCTCTCAATTTATATATCAGCTAGTTTTGAATGGATGGATGATTTTCTAGTACAGAGTGTATGATGTGCAGCTAGATCTCCAGTGTCAATGGAAACACATTAATTATGTTCACGTTAACTGTACCGTAAAACAGATAATCCTTGATAGTTGGAGATATCAGAGCACAGGTTTTAGAACAGAGGTTTGGCTTGTTGAGGGCAAGGTGAACAACTGGACTGTGTCTGTTAACAGCAGCTCAAAGCAGCGATACACAGATTTTAAGGTTGATGATGGATATAAGGAGAAAGTATAAATGTTTCTATTGTTCTCTAAAGAGGTCAACGTAGATAGAAAACAAAATTATTAGAAATGATTTCAACAGTGGTTTTAAGTATTTTTTGTGTGTGAACATGGTGTGTAATGGACTCGTGACCACTTGGGTGTTCTTCTGCTTTCCATGTTATACTTGCACACTCACCGTGATTATTACCTTTGCCAAGGAGGTTATGTTTTCACTCCTGTGTGTTTGTCTGTTTGTGAGCAAGAAACTACTGGATGGATTTGCATGAATTGTCTTTCAGAGGTACATTTTGTCATATTTTAGAGCTGATTGAATTTTGTGACATTATGTGTTTCACAGCATTTAAAATGAAAAAAGAAAAAGAAGCTGTTTGGAGTAGTGATGTCACACTGTCATGCCTTGTCGGAGGTTTACACTCTCTGAGTGCTTTTTGTAGTTAATTAATGTAGTCACCATTCCTGGACGTAGATTTCTCTTTATTTTTTTTCTGATAATGTCTGAGCGACCTGCAGCCTTTAAAAAGTTATATACGTATTTGACAAATGTTTGTGTATCAGGTCACTGGTGAGAGTTGGACATGAACAACTAGTGCTGCATCAAGCTGTGTGTGGGCCTGAGTTGTGTGTCTCTAATCCCTACAACTAACTATCTTGTTTACAACTGATATGAGGGTGAAAGCCATGACGTGTGTCTCTGTGTATATGTCTGTTAAAGAACCATGCTTCTGATTCCTTATAAGGGTCCCAGGTTGTTGAGGCTGACCTAATCCCCCCTGGAGGGTGTCACATGACCCTCTCCTCATCTCCTCTCCTCTTCTCCTGCCTGTTTGGTTTATGACATTACAACTGATTTGAAACCCCCTACGCACTTATCCGATACTACTCTGTGTCTGCTCCTAAACAGCAGTAGGTGGGTTTACATGGGACACTTTTCTCCTTTCCGAATTAAACCTTACCGAATTGCATTGTCGGTCGCATGTTGGCATGACTTGTGATCTTTTCCGACTCGCTGTTTACATGTATCAACTCACCTAATCGGATAGGATTTCACACATGCGCAGACGATCCACATTCCCGTTTATAAGGTGGCGATAATGCTTCGGCAAGCTTGGTGCCGACCGCCAACAAGCGCACATAAGAAGAATATGACAAAGAAGTGACATTTCGCCCATCTAATCTTCCAAAAATGTTAAAATATTTCAAAGTTGCAATGAATAAATCACTCTCCAAAACAGACCGGTACTGTTTTTATGATATTTAATTCCTTTGTGCATAAACTATAATGATTTTGGTGAGGATTGCTCTGGAGTAGTAATTCATGATCAAGTTTCATCTCCTGGCCTTCTGTGTGCAAAAGGAGTTAAAATTGCTCTAACTATTGCTTCTTTCCCGTTAATACCCTCTTCTTCCGTGTTTCCAAAACATTTTCATTCCATCGGATGCACTCATACACAACAAATCGTGGATATGACCCGAGCAAACACCCACTCCTGGACCTGTGAACCTGTTGGCCTCAGTGTTGTTGGAATTCAACCCCCATCTACTTCTAATTAAAGCATTACATTTTTCCAGTCATGATCACTTACTCCAAAAAAGTCAGCATGCAGCAGACAAGTGGAAAAACACAACAAACACACCTTCATGGCTCACCAGCACCCACTTAGATTGATGCTTAGGATGATGCTAATTTGAGGTAGCTGGTCTCCCTTATGATGACCGCGGGTGGACCTAGTTCTAACACAATTCCTGTGCTAAACATAGTTCTGTCCTTGACAAAAGACCTGGTTAAACATTCCTTGTATGAACAAATTACGGCTGTGTGATATTTGAGAAAAAAATTATTCCCTATCATGTTTTTCTGCCCTATAAATAAAATCATTTTTAACTCGATATACAATTTTCGTCGTAATTCTGAAAATGTTTACTTGTACCTCATTAAGTTTAGGTTCCTGCCACCCCTCCGCTTTGGGTTTCATCTCTATGACTTGGACACAAGCATGGACAGGTGGAGAAATATTGGGACAAAAGAACAACTTTCTTAATATATTTTACAAACAGACCACTGTTTTAGAGTTTGTTTACATTTACATGTAATCTATCATCTCCAACAGTGTTAAAATGTATTCTTAGTCTACAGTCCTGTTCAAGTTTGGACCTCACTATGATTTCTTCTATTTTGTTGTATATTTCATAGAAAAATGTGTTTGGTCTTGAGACAAAATTAAACCGAAGACAATCACCGCAAACTGCATAAACACAAAGTATATGTTTTAAACGATCATTTATTTAATCAGACACAGTTATTCATCAACCAAAACCAGTTTATAAAAGTGTTCAACCCCTGAAATTAATAGCAAGGCAGCTGTTACCACTTTTAAGAACCACAATGGCAACCAAACGATTTCTTATAGCCCCTGCGATCATTGTCTTGCTGCATAATTCATTGTGCTTGTGATTCAACTTGGACTGATGACCTGACATTCTCCTTCAGAATTTTCTGTTTGTGGAGAGCGAATCATATTTTGCTCAATTATGACAGCCTGTCCTGGCCTGAAAGCAGCAACGCCTCAGCACAACATCACACTAACACATCCTTAATTGACCGTATGGGAAATGTCTCTTTTGCCGTGTTTGGTTTAGGCTGATGTAATGGGACGCTGTTTTCCACACAGTTTAATCCTCCACTCGTCAATACATTAAATGCTCTTAGGATCATAAAGGTAGGTTGTGCCAACTTTCCGATGAGCCCTGTTCTTCTGAGTTAGCAGTGACTTTTGCCTGACCATTCTCTCATGGCTGCCATATTAGCCCCAGTACTTGTTGATACCAGTGCCATGAACACTTAACTCTCATGTTTCTTGAGATGAGAGAGGCCTGTATTTCCTTCTATGTGTTCTTAGGATCTTTTTTGGCTTTGTGATTGAACCTTCACCATGTTCTTTGAGGAATAATAGATGGGCGGCCATTTCTTGAAAGATTCGTTATTGTTTCAAGCCCTCTCCATTTGTAGATAATGTTTCTCTGTTCATTAACGATTGTAAATAACCTTCTTCCTCATCTCCTCTGGAAATTCTTTTGATTTTGGCATAGATTGTTACTAGTGAGATCTACGTGCCAACTACCTGCTTCTGAAAATGGTCTTTTTAATAGACAGTTTGATTGAGAAGGGCTGAAGTGGTCAGGTCTGAGAGTGCCTAGTCTGGATGCAACCAGTCATTAATACAGTTTGGTAGTTTTTTCAATTTAGTTTGTAGGGAAACAAATACTTCTTCACACAGGCCTTGTTTGGAATAGAATATCTTTTTGGCACAAGTAATACAATTACGATTTTAAAACCTCTATTTTATGTTCACAGATTTAATTGAGAATGACAAATAAATAACATGAAACCTTTGAACTAATTTGTCTTCCTTGGCATTGAGTTTCCTACAATGTGATGATTTTGATGTCAATGCTGAAATTATAGATTTTGCAGCTGAAAAGGTATTTTATTGTATTTTTTTTATCCTGTCTGTGTTGCAGCTGCTATGCAGTGTTGGCCACCGTGAGGAAAACTTTGGGTTTACATACGAAGAAATAATCATTTGGTGAGTTTTGTCAGCTACCACTAGTTTATTGTTTGCATGTTCTTTCTATCAATATGCATGTGCTTTATTCCTCATTCTTTGACTTTTTATTCATGCTGCTGAGATAGATTGTTTGTAGATCAGTCCCTGTGACTATTCAGTTGCAGATTTTGCATTTAGAACATAATTTAGAGAAATTTTCAGAATGGAATCAGAGATGAAATTGCTGAACAATTCTCCGTTGTGGCAATTGGTGAACAATTTCAAGGTCAAAAGAAGATGCAAGGAATCATACATAAGGAGAATCAAAAACCCTTTGTCATATCCATTTAGCAACGTTGGACTAATTGAATATATTTCAACCCGCAGTCTGCGACTAGCCCTACTCAATGAGGCTAAAGAAGTACGGGCTGCAGGGTTGCGGTCACTCCGCTACCTCATTAGAGACACAACCGTGCTGCAGAAGGTCCTCAGACTACAAGTGGACTATTTGATAGCCAGGTGAGATCCTGCTCTGGTCATTTAATGGTTTAAATGTGTGCTAGTTCTTTTGAAAAGAAGTAGGTTTTTCTCCTCCTGGCACATTATCTTTCTCCTTCATATTTGCTGTTATTTAATAACAAAGCAGTGTTAATTTTTTGTGTTCTTTCATAGATGTATTGACATCCAGCAGAGCAATGAGGGAGAGAGAACTCAGGCTCTGAGACTAGTCCGAAAGGTAAAATATATCTGTTTCTTTAAAATTTGTGCAACTTCCCACCCAATCTTTATAAAGTTGATTTAGTCACTCTTGTATCTCTCGAGAACTTTGCCACAGTGGTCACGGAGTATTACCAGAACGATGGATGTGTTATCAGCAGTGTCGCTGTATGGGTCTACAGGGAGGGCTATTAATAGCTCTTTCAGTTGTTTACAGTAAATGCTATTCGCACACATACGCTCACATTCATGTACACCCTCGTAGAATCAGGGTCTGGTTTCAGGAAAGTACTATTGGCCATCCAAGCACTAATACAACCCCTGTTTCATTTCATGACATGTAACCAGCCTTCTGTCATAAAATCCATTTCTGTGATCACATCCAGTATTATCAATGATGACATTGTTAATCTTTAAAATACAAGACATTCAGTTAAAGTTATGTGTTTTCAAAAATGGATTTCTTTTGCTTATTTGCTTATTTTTCAGGACTTGTTCAATGATTTGTTTTCCTCCTCTCCTTTCTTCTGTAGATTATCACTGTTAATGCGATGCTGTTCCCCTCCTCTATTGCAAACTCGCTCATTGCTGTTGGCACCGACGGGCTACAGGAGAGAGATCGCATGGTCCGTGCAGCCATTGCTATTGTGTGTGAGCTAGGTGAGTTTTGATGCCAATCTGTATTAAACAAGAGTCTCTTGGTTGTCTTTCTGTTAAGTTTGTTTCCATCTTTGCAAATGGACTTCTGATTACAGACATGCAGAGGATCATAACAGCTGCATGAGAGAAGGAGAAATGAAGGGGTTTGTTTCACCAGCAATTAACGGAAAGGCAGGAAAGAGGAGGGAAAGAGGTTTAAATCAATGCTTATCAGTCTGTCCCAACACAGAATTCCTTAGAGCCTTACAGATCTCATCTGTACCATGCACCCTTATCTCTGAAGGGCTTAAACAAAGAACTGAAAAAACTAACCCTAACATGCATATAAAGCAATTAATTAGACATATGTATTTCAAATATACATAATGATGAGATTTCCCACCACAGAGTACATTTGGAATTAGGTTATACAGTTCAGAGCCATGGAATCCACACACAACAGTGGTTTTTCGATGAGTTGTGGATAAGCTCAACTCAAAAATTTAGAACAGCTTGTGATTTAAAATGCAATATTGAATACACAATCTTGTCTATAACTGGGGAATAAAAACCTATCCACAACCTCAAGCAGATTTCAATAAAATATCACACATGCTTTTCAGGGTGTCTGAAGGAGTGCACCCCATAATTAATTTCTGAAACTTGTGTTTATCTCCTATTTTTAGCTCAATTTTATAGTTGAGAAAATAAAACCCTATAACTTCCCAGCAGTGGCTTAAACACTTTTATGCTTATTACTAGATTTTTCTTTTTGGTGCACAGGTAGCCCATAACACCCATAAAATGCAAACGGCTGGTGTCACTACACCTATACAATTCAAGTAATATAAAGACTTTGCTGTGCAAATGTGCTGCATGAAACACATACGTGGAGGTGTAATTCCTAAACCACATGAAACCACGAGCCAATACTAGTCCGGTGCGAATGGCTTATGACTGTTAATTTCATAAGATGCAAAAAAAGAACAATTTGCATCCATTGACATGATTATCATGGATCACATCGATGCAAAAGTCAAGCACCATATTGCTGTAAGAACCTCCTGGATTTGAACCAAATTATAAAGGAGCGCTCATTATCTTTGAGGAAGATATCCGAAGGATATCAGGTCAAAACTGCCACTAGAACAAATCTAACAAGCTCTTTGCGGGTCTATACAGCTTTCAGAGGAGAGTCTAAATATTAACCTGCCAGTGCCATCAAAAGGCCTTTCTTCTATTTTCTTTACCTTGGAATATACTGATGATAATATAATGGCGTTATAAAGTAAGCGAAAGAAGCTGAGCTAAAATTTTAAGATTCCGTCAGTCCTACTGATCAGAAAAAGAAATGGCTTTGGAGAGGAGCCGCAGAAAAGAAACCCTGCACAAGCAGCAGAAAGGATGTTAACTTGGTAGTGCCAGAAAAGCCTGTTTAATATTTCTTCTGTCACTGACTTGCTGTGTCTGCAGCTCTGAAGAACCCGGAGGTGGTGGCCAAACGGGGAGGCCTCAGCACCATCCTGAAGAGTGTGATTGACTGTCAGCTGAGCCGCATCAATGAAGCTTTGATCACCACCGTCCTGCATCTCCTCAACCACCCACGTACACGTCAATACGTGCGTGTAGATGTCGAACTTGAGGTACAGGCACAGATTCAAGCAAAATTGCTGCTTGTAAATGAGCCGGTTCGCTGGGAGCCATTTTAATCTGGATCACCAGCCAAGAGTTGCACATCTATTTTTACGCATGGGGCGTACAGTCATTACTTTTCTCTAAAGCGTCATTGTCTGTAAACATACACCTGACAGAGAGACAGTCATCATCTACATGGGTGTCATATGAGCTCTAAATCATGTTAATTATTGCAGAATGTGATGATTTAAGAATACATCACTTAGTTTTGAAGAAAACTCCTGATGAGTTTAGTACTCAGCCGTCTTTTTGTATGTCTTCTGCCCTCCAGCAAATCCTCGCGCCTTTCACAGATTTTCACTACAGGCATAACGCAGACACGACTGAGGGCCAGCTCAAGTAAGTGTGTGTGTCTGAGTGTCTGTGGGGCTGGGGTGGTGGGTATGAAGAGTGTCACTGTTACAGTAGAAACAAAAAGATATTGTTCTGACATTTCTCTCTGTTTACTGTTGGCTATGTTCCTATAATGGTAATGCTATGCATTGAGAAAGTTGAGGGTTTGTATTGTGTTTTTGTGAATCGACCTTTGAAATCTGAGCTCTTTGACTCCAGCATGACTTGAGGCTTGAAGATGTAAAAGAGGCTAGGTCAAGATAACCTTTTAATTGTATAAAAAGATCATATTTTCATTACCCTTTGCTCCCTTTGACGCCTTTATGATTGTTTTAAATAGTCTGTAAAAACGAATCATGCCGCAATAATGTTTTTAATGATTTGTTGCCGTATTCAAAGGGAGGACAGAGAGTCCCGTTTCCTGTCGAGCAGAATGGCCATAGTGGCAGCGTTTCGCTCCTGGTCTGGTAAGGACTTGTGAACAAGTAGTTAGTTATGTATAACTTGTGCTTCACTGTTGAATTTAATATATTTGCCTCTTTCTTTACTCAGGGATCATCAACCTATGCAGAGCTGGAAATTCTGGAATTCAGTCTTTAATTGGCTTACTTTGCATACCAAATATGGAAGTTAGGGTGAGTAATGATCCGCAATAAAATTATTGTCACGGGGGCATAAGTCACATTTATTTGTCCCACTAGTCTTCATTCAATCTTATGTTAGTGCTAATTTTTATGACCTGAAGTCCTCCACTCTACACGGTACTGGCAATGTTGTTTTTTTTGTTGTTGTTTTTTTCAAGTTTAGTCACGTCACAGAAAATACAAACATAACTGTTTCCAGTGCAGTATTTTACTGTGTTTCTTTGAAGACTAAGGTACTGCTAAATAATATTTTGCTTGAATATAACTTTAAGAGAGTCATATCTAAGGTATTTATTTTCCCCCCAGAGTAGCATTAGCATTTACCAATAAATATATGCAATTTCATATAATTCTGAGCCCTTGTCACTCTGTGTGTGCTACTAACTAGAAATTAAATCTGTATTTTCTAGGATTTTGGTGACAGCAATAATTAGACACACTGTAATTTAGGCAAATAATTTGCAGCCTTCAAAATATTTTTGGCTTAGTGGTCACTGTTGCCTCACAGATTGACAGTCCTGGATTCAAATCCCCCTGTAGATCTAAGGCACTTCTGCTAGGATTGTATGTTCTCCTTGTGTTTACGTGGGTTCCCTCCGGTTACTTCAGCCTCCTTCTTCAGTCCAAAAACACAGAGTATGGGTGAATTGGTGATTCTAAATTGCTCGTAGCTGTGAATGTGACTCTAAATGGTTGTTTTTCTCTTTGTAACGGCTCTGTGATGAACTTGTGGCTTGTTCAGGGTTTGGTAGGATCCAGGCATAATCTTGCACAGGATGAGCAGTTACACAAAATGAATGGATGAAATGGATCACACAGCGTACAGTCTCAAAGTGCACGAACAGTCGTCTCTCTTACTTGGTTGCATTTCAAATTGTGTGTTTTCATTGCTTTTTTTGACACACTCAACATTGTCAGCTCAAACATCTGTAACCAACCATCAACATATGATGGTAGATACTCTATATTGCACTCGTCTGTTTGTTAATACCAAATGTATATCCCTTGTTCTTCTCCTAATCCATTTTGCCATTATTTGTGAACATGATGCTAATACAGCAATCATCGGTAAACATTCACTTCAGGTTCTCTCTTGGCAGTGCAAGTTCAAAAATGTATTTTTATTTTTTGAGGAACTCTCTGTTGGGCACTTCCTCTCATAGAGTCTCCAGCATACTCCACATTGTTTTTACTCTCAATTCATTTTAGGTGGTGACCATAATGGCTTAGATGCTTTGTGTGGGGCTTATAATTTTCTCTGTACTGTTGTCAGAGAGAAACAAAGAAACCCTTAAGTAATTTGAGCTGAGCAACAGTAACACTGAGATACCAGAAGTGTTCCACAGAGTGCTGGCGTAATGTATCATTTTGCTGTATCACTGACTGCTCTGATATAATGTGCCCTGCAGAAAGGCCTGTTGGAGGTGTTATATGAGATATTCAGGCTCCCGGTGCCTATTTTAACTGAAGACTTTACGGAAGCTCTTCTAAGTGTTGGTGAGTACCATATCTTCAAAATTTCTTCCGCCAGTTGTGCTATACCAAGTCATTCTTGGGGTGGCTTTCTGTATAGCACCTATGTTTTCAATTGCAGTTTGTCCAAACAGTCCATGATCAAGACCAAACGCACACGAAAGGTCGACTGATGGTTCATTTTCATAGATAAATAGAATAATGAAAGTTTGTCGCAGGAAACAGCTAATACACAATCAATTGGCCGATCTCACTAATGTGTATAAAAAAAAAAAGGACAAAGAAACGAAATAGAAAATGTTTTCACTTCATTAATAACTGGATTACCGTTGAACTCAATATGTTAGTCAAAATAATGAATGCTTAAATAAATGTTAAGAGCGCTTTCTATAGCCCTTAACTCCTAAAAACTAATCAATAAACAAGGTGAAAAAATCCTGGAGTCATCCATGCTATCTTTGCACACCATCGGCCACTTCCCCGTCTTCATCTTTTGGCTGCTCCCAAATATAGGTTACCATAGTTTATTCTTCTCCATTTCCATCTGTTCTCTGCATCCTTTTCCATCACACCCGCCACCTTCAGGTCTTCTCTCACCACATTCATCCTTCTCATTCTTTTCTCCCTGGCAGTTTCCTCTTGAATTACCTGTTCCTAAAACATTCTCCATCATTCCTCTGAATGTGTTCCCAATTCCTGAAATCCCATCTCTTTTACCTTATCACCAAACCATCTCACATGCATAGTCCCTTTGATCATCTTATTCCCGATCATGTCCGTCCTTGCAATGTCATACTCTACACGTTAGTTATGTCAACTTCATCTATGCTTCCTGCCTCTTCTTTAACGCCACTGTGTCCAATCAGTACATCATAGATGGTCTCACTACTATCTCATACATCTTTCCTTTTACTCATGCTGGGACCTTCCAGCCTCAAATCACTTCTGTAAACTCCTCTCCATCCTGTCTGCACTCTTTCTATTTCTCATTCTAATCAGTCAATCTGAATAACCAGGCTACCACTGATGCATAGTTTTTCACTGAAATGGTTCAGTAAGTTGAGTCTGAGCTCATCTTTACTATGGTCATGTTCAGATCCCGCCAGGTTCCAGGACACCTGGAGACTGTCTGATGGGTTCGTTGCTGCTGAGGCCAAAGTCGTCCTTCCCCATCGTGCCCGGTCTAGGTGAGAGATGATATGAGAGAGTAGAAATGAAACAATCTTAATAAATAAAACAACTGCCAGCACAGTGATGCATCAGCCATGTAATTATTGCTTTTCTGATTTTTCATTAGACCTGATTTGATGGACAACTACCTGGCATTTGTTCTGTCTGCCTTCATCACTAGCGGGCTGTTAGAAGTGAGTTCATGGTGTTTTGTTCTTTGACATTCCAAATTATGATGATAAAAAATGTTTTTGCTTGAATATACTGTTTAAGGATACCGCGTGTTACAGTTCTTTTTTGTCCACAGGTTTTTAGGTTGATTTATTAAATTATATTTCTTCGTTGCTATAGGGTCTGGTTGAAGTTGTTACTAGTAGTGACGATCAACTTGCTGTCAGAGCCACCATCCTCCTGGGAGAGCTTCTACACATGGTAAAGTTAAAAAGCTGAAGGAGTCTGTGACATAGTTTAAATTTGTTTTTAGTGCACTTATTTACTTTTCAGTTTAGTTTAGTTAGCACTCTGGACACTAACATACCAAAGAGACTATTGAGTGTTCGTAGACTTTTCGTTTTTGCAAGTCCGGTCCAATGTACTCGCTGAAACGCTGTTATGTTATGCAAACTGCTAGAACTTGCATTTAACCATAGGAAGCAGGAAGAGAGCTGTGTAGAAGATTAGCCTTGATGTTTCTTTTTCTTTTTTGTTGAGAGTTAAACATACATTACAGTTATATTACTCCAATTGACACCTGCAAGGGAGAATTTTCATTGCCATTTCTTGTTAATTAAACTTTTGACTTTTCTCAGCCATCTTGTGGGCGAATTTATGTCAACATAATGGGAAGATGGAAGTATATGGCAGGTGGTGAATTAAATGTTGAGATAGATGCGTAAACTCAGTGGCAATGGCTGTCGAGTCAGGTGGGACGTCTAGTGGTAAATTAAAGTATACCTATCAGATTCTCAATATAAAGCTTGTTCGAACATTTTAAACCGATCCAACCATAGACACTGGCAACCAATGTTCAAGGCTAGGAATTTGATGTTTTTAAAAACTGCTGACCAGGGTTAAATTGATTGATAAATCCTTTTTCTTTTTCCAATTCCCGCCCCTCCCTTTTTTAGGCAAACACCATCCTTCCTCATTCCCATAGTCACCACCTGCACTGCCTCCCCACCCTCATCAACATGGCAGCCTCTTTTGATATCCCACAGCAAAAACGACTGTGAGTAAACACAGACATGCAAAAACAACTTTTTTTCCACAGAACAATTGAATATATTCTCTCACAATGTAGTGCATTTATGTCTTAACTTCCCTATGTCATAAATGTGCATTGATTACATGTGCTTCTGTAAAAAGACCACAGTACAAGAATTAACTAAACCCAAGAAAATTTGCAAAATGCTTAATACCCCCCATATTTTTACTTTTTCCAGTCGGGCGAGTGCAGCTGTCAATAATCTGAAGCGCTTCCATGAGAAAAAGAAGAAAGGTTTAATACCACACAGTCTATACCTTGACCACATCATCCGCAAATCTGTGTCTTCACACAACCGCAGAGAATCACACTCCCGAGCCCACAGGGACATCTATGTCGTTAAGGTAAAGGTTTTTAATTCTCAAGATTTCTGTGCCTTATCATAGTAATATATTATGATGGATTTATCCAGGGGAATTAGGTTTCTGCAGTCAATTCCAAGTTTCACTCAGATCAAGCACCCAGTTTCATTCACAGATTAAATAATTCTGTTTCCCTTTTAAAATGATCTAACTTACATGTTGTAACTAACCTCCTGCGAATGCAGGAGTGATCTGGTTGTTGTGAAGCATTTGCGCTTGCAGCGTGTGCAATGTGATGTGCCAGCTGAGTTGGGATCCATTGTTGCATCACTAGCATGACCACCTGCTCCATCAGGAGGTAGAGCATGACAGCGTGTGAAGGAAGATGGTGAACCATGCAGGGGCAAGGGGAGGCCATAGGAATATCTGTTTGAGGCCTACAGCAGTCAAAGTGGCGCAAATAACTTATCTGTCCTGGTATTGGGTGTAAGACCGATAGAACCTTCTAATAGCCGCTTATTACCCAAGTTTAGCTGGGTAGCTGGCCCTCAAAACCATATACATAGGTCTAAACTCACCGGCGGACTGAAGGATATGTCATGTACCGATGCACTTGTTAATATTGGGAATCTCAATGTATGTCATCTGTAGATGACTGATTACCTTTGTAACATCAACGTTTCTTTGTTCAGGACACAGAGGAAGCACTGATGATGAACCTGAGAGATAGTCATATTCTCAACCACAAGCAGAACTTGGAGTGGAACTGGTTGCTCATCGCCACCATCCTTAAGGTCAGGCTGTTGTCATGGAGCTCCACACGCTGAGTTGTTTTCTTTCTCAGTATTCTGGTATTCACATGTTTTTCTCTCACAGTGGCCAAATGTAAACCTCAGGAACAACAAAGATGAACAGATGCACAAGTAAGACTCCTTCAAATCATCACAAGACACCGCAATCGCACAAAGAGTGAGGCGCAATTTTCTTGTTCTCAAATATCTGTTTACTTCCTGTATGATATAGGTTTGTTCGGAGGCTGCTTTACTTTTATAAGCCCAGTAGTAAATTGTATGCAGGTCTGGCATTGGATCACTCAAAGGCCAGACAACTCACTGTGGTTGGCTGTCAGTTTGTGGAGTTTTTAATGGACTCAGATGAGGTTAGAGAAGCCCACCACACACATCCCCATATTACTTTCTTTGCACTTTCTAATTACATCCTCGTTCAAACCTCTTTCCCTCTGTCGCCTCTTCTCACTACAAGGATGGACAGGGTTACCTGGAGGAGCTGGTGAGGGACATGGTGTCATGGTTGTCCTTGTCCTCAGGCCTTAAGCCGGAACGCTGTCTGCAGAGTAACGGTCTGCTCACCACCCTCAGCCAACACTACTTCCTCTTCCTGGGGACACTCTCTGCACACCCACAAGGAGTCAAACTGCTGGAGAAATGTGGCCTGTTTCAGTGGTGAGTTTGTAGAAAGACAACGGCGTGGGAAAGCTTGTTTGTATAATTCTCATGTTTGATTTAGGATTTAACACCCTCTCTGTGTTTTCTGGTTTGTTTTTTGTTTTTTTACACAGCCTGCTAAATCTTTGCTCTGTGAAGAACCAGGATTCTGTGCTGAAACTCGCTGTATCCACACTGGACTACAGCAGAGATGGTCTGGCTAGAGTGATCCTCTCGAAGATCCTCACTGCTGCTACTGATGTAAGAGAATTATATTGTTGTAAAGATATTGTCTGGACCCCAGGAATTAAATATATCTGTATCTATTGTCAAAATAATCACAATTACATAGCAAACTACTGCGAATCACTGCATCGTTCCCACCCCATTATCATCTGCTAAAATCATCCACATGTCCCCCCTTTCTCCCACAATGCTTCTTGTCCTACTGAACAGCCATGCAGGTTATACGGCACCAAACACCTTCGCGTGCTGCTTCGTGCAGGCGTGGAGTTCTTCAGTAGTTGGGGCATGGAGCTACTGGTCACACAGCTCCACGACTACAGCAAGGCTGTTTCGATGGAGGCCCTGGACATACTGGACGAGGCCTGTGAAGATAAGGTGAAATAGGCCGGGCTGAAATGGCACAATGACACTGAGTTCATGACTCTTGTCCCATTGTCTGATTTTTTATGTTTGTGCTGGTCCACAGGCCAATCTCCACGCTTTAATCCAGCTGAAACCAGCTTTGTCCCACCTTGGAGACAAGGGCCTCTTGCTACTCCTTAGGTAGGAGCTCAGTAGAAACACGATAATGGCACCTTTTAATTATTTTATGTAGTCCAGCGGCCTTCCTGATTTCACTCTTTGTTTCTGTTGTTAAGGTTCCTGTCAATTCCTAAAGGTTTCTCCTACCTCAATGAGAGGGGTTACGTGAGCAAACAGCTCGACAAATGGCAGAAGGTACGCTTTGGAAATTGGCGCATATGTTATCGACACAGTACTTATGCCTCTGCACCATCAGTCACCATGGGTGGAGTCAGTGTGTTTTCAGTTTATTCATGTATCTGGCTATTTGTCACTCGGTGTACTAAAAAAATATCAGTGTGTTCCGATTCGTAATCTTTACGCACCGATTTGCAATCTGAGGCACAGATTAGTACACGGAGTGCATGGATTTGTTCGACTTGAAGGAATTCACTGAATTTCAAATTTGTCTGCAACTTCAGAAAACACAGTTTGGCTATTAATTATTCAGAGACACTGTCAGGGCCAGAGATTCTCACTGTCACATCCATCAGTTAGATAAACCATCAATACATTTGACGGACTACACTTGCATATTCTCATAACGGCGAGCACGTTTAGTCAACTGGGGACATGGATCGCTTTTTATCTCATGTGACACTAGGTCGTGCAGATGGTAGTGTTGTTTAGGGTTATTGAATACATTTGTGGTATTGTCCCCACACCAGAGAAGCACTACCCCTTGTAATGCTGGAATAAGATTTTTTAGGATGCGTATAATCAGCAGTCAATATGGAGTACAGATGTCATGGAGAGGAGAGAAGGGGAAAGAGAAAAACAGCAGTTAACAAATACAGCAGTAACATTCGCTGAAATGCCTTGTTAATTGTAGGAATACAACGTGATGTATGTGGACTTGATAGAGGAGCAGCTCAATGAAGCACTTACAACTTATCGCAAACCCGTCGATGGGGACAACTATGTCAGACGCAGCAATCAAAGGTAAGAAGCTGGACTTCACCACCTGACGAGCCACAGAATACGCTGCGGATTGAATGCCTAAATTCGTCTGGTTGTGTCTACAGGTTACAAAGACCAAATGTCTATCTCCCTGTGCACTTGTATGGTCAACTGGTCCATGATAAGACGGGCTGTCATCTATTGGAGTCTCAGGTGACCTCTCAAGTTTACCGCTTGCCTTTCCACAATAAATCCAATGTTTCAGCTGTTTCATCTTTTGAATTATTCCTTCTCTCTGGAGCAGTATAGTCTATAGATTTTTCCTAATATCTATTTTTTTGCCTCTAGAGTGTGGTTCCTGACCTCAGCTATACAGTTCGCTCCCCGATGCTGGACACCTGGGAGGGTATAAAACAGCTGAAGGCTGCTCTGTGGGCACTGGTTAGTATTCCTTGTTTTCGGTTACTTGTCAACGTAACAATAATGGTAACAGTCACAGTAAGAGGGCAATATATAATAAACAGCAATATATATTTCAGGGTAACATTGGCTCCTCAAACTGGGGCCTGAATCTCCTTCAGGAGGAGAATGTCATTCCTGACATCATTGCGTTGGCCCAGCATTGTGAGGTGCTGTCAGTTCGAGGGTAAGTTTACCATTTACCATTTTAGTAAAAAGTGTAGATTATTTCAGCTGATTTCTCAACAGGATTTAATGAATCCATAAAACGTAAAAAGTTTTTCTGTTTTTGCAATGCAAATTTTTTTATGGTTAGGAGTCTTTTCTGAAGGCAAGGTTGGTTCAAAAGATAATTGTATAAATAATTAGTGTCAGTCAGTTAAGTGCATACCTCCACCATGGCTGAACAATACCATACCTTATCAGCCTGTTCTGCTCAGCTTTCACCAATGATCCATCGCTCCTCAAAGTCCTGTAAAAATCAGATCACTACTTTTTTTGCATTATTTTGTAAAATGCAAATTTAATTTACCTTTTTTAAGCATTGTTAAAGAAAGGGGAAAAAGTTCTGTTCCGTCCATCCTTCCAATAGGTGTGGTGGAAATTAATCAAGTAGTTATGCATAATCCTGCAAATTATCAAACATATATGGTGAAAACATGAAATTAAATCAGTTGATTATAATGTTCCATAAAATCATTAAATATATAAAATACATCTGTATGGTTAAATTACACACTTTTTGAAATATATATATATTTCTAGTCATTCCTACGCAAGCTGAATAATTTAATAAAGACTTTAATTCAAATTTGATTCGGTATGTTTGAGGTGCCTAAAATTTATCTTATTTATTTATTTATTTTACAAAATGAATTAAGCAGGGCTGTATTTTAAGTCCTCCCTTTCCATCACAACATAGACAATGGGATATAGTTGTGGGATTGTCCATCGATTCATCCATCCATTATGGATAACCGGTCCATATATAACAGGTTAACAGGTTCTGCTGTAGCATTTTTGCTAACCATCCAACTCGATCCCCAGGACATGTGTTTATGTGCTGGGTGTGATTGCCAAGACAAGGCAGGGTTGTGAGGTGCTGAAGCAGTACGGTTGGGATGCAGTAAGGCACAGTCGCAGGACGCTGTGGCCTGTAACTCCAGAAGAGGTCGATGCACAGTTGACCTCTGAGCTTTCCTCCGTGCCGAGCACATTGAGCTTGAACTCTGAATCCACCAGTTCACGGCACAACAGTGAAAGCGAGTCTCACCCAAGTACGTAATACAAAAAGCTATTAAAGTTATCTTATAATGTTCTACTATTGTTTGAATCAGGTACATTTGATCCACCATGGTAATATATTCTATATTCTCACTTTTAAATTTTTTTCTTTCAGACATGTACATCATGGATGATGACAAGTGTGATATTCTGGACCATGCAGAGGAGCCCTCTTTCTATTTACACTCCAAACCAGTCAAGGATCGCAGCTCCTTCACAATCCTGGCCTCCACACGCTCTGTTCGAAATCGCATCCTTAACACCCTGTCCCTCCCCAGCAAGAAGCTGCGCACCACCAGCGACCCCAAGACTCCATCAGGCTCTCGTACCCCTACTGAACTGAAAACAGGGAGCATGAGGCGGCACAGGACATTGACAGAGCCCTCTCTCTACAGCCCAAACCAGGGTGATGTCTTCAACTCTGTCTTTAATGGCAGTGTAATGCCCAAAAGTCCTACAGTCAGCCTGGAGACTTCGTTTGTGGGCACCAGAGGGGGCTCTGAAGAGCAGCTTGTGGACGGCAGGCTGGCTAGGGGAGGGGGCTCAGGCCTTGGACTCAGTGCACTAGGTGGGCATGGGACTGTTGAGCAGCCCAGCAGAGAGAGGGAGCAGAGCAGCAGAGAGCGTCTAGCAGGAGGAGACGGTGGTTCCTCATCTAGTGGAGGCAATGTGGGTGGAGGCGGCGGAGGTACTCAGTTTAAAAGCCGCAGTCAGAGCTTTAATACGGACACGACAACCAGCGGCATAAGCTCCATGAGCTCCAGCCCCTCCAGGGAGACCGTTGGAAACCCTGAGCATCCAGACCCTGAGCCAGACTCCTCTGACTGTGTGAGCCTGAACACAGTGGTGTCAGCCAAGACTGTCAAAACACTCTCTTCCCTCATCCCTAAGGCTCAGACCAACCACATGTCCGCATCTAAGTCCTCCAATGTCTCTCTGGTACCACCCGGCTCGTCACACACCCTGCCCCGGAGAGCCCAGTCTCTCAAATCTCCCTCCGTGACCACCATCAAGAGCCTGGCTGACTGCAGCTTCATGTACACCAGCCCAAGGGACGCGCATGGCTATGCCACACTGAAGAGGCTGCAGCAGCAGAGGATCCACCCATCTTTGTCTCACAGTGAGGCTTTGGCTTCTCCAGCCAAAGATGTGCTGTTCACCGACACCATCACGATGAAGACAGGCAGCCTGGACTCTAGATTAACACCTCCCAGGTTAGTTATTCATCCTTACATGAGTGTATTTATTACCTTTTGTTGAATATATTATATTAATATATTTCTTTTATTGGTGGAATGAAGCATGTTTTAATTCATGCTGCTGGAAATGACCGCTGTGAGTGTGTTTTCTTTGCACCTTCTGCCATGTTTGTCAGGATGTCAGACAGGAGGGGCACCTGTCCTGCACCCAACGTCATAAGTCCATACCGCAGGCTGTCCAGGACATTGGTACCGCGGTGGGTGGACCTATAGAGTGTCCTCCTCAGTAGAGATGTAGCGTCTAGCACAAATCAAGACAAATGTGTCCTTGCTGTCTTTACTGTAGTAGCAGCTGCAGGTCCGTGCATGCCTGCAGCTTCTGGAGCCTTTGTTTCGACTCGTTTAGTTCATGTTGTGAGTTTTCCCTCATTTAATTTGTCAGTTGTTCCCTCCTTTTAGAGTTGTAACTCCTCCTAGAAAGTGTAAACAGGAAATGATGGGTGTCACAATGTAGAATGGCTACATTGTTTGCTTTGCTATAAAATGTATTTCAAATGTTAAGTCACTCATGTCTGTTTAAATAAATGTAAGGTAAGAATTTAATAAGTGGAGATACTAATCTCTGTCTTCCCCGCCATTATAAAGTATTTTACTCATCTGGTGTATTGATAGTAACTAAATTTTAAACTGATCGACTAAAGCCTCATTTGTGCTTAACATTATGAAGTATACAAGGACTCCATCTGTATCCTGCGTTTGTTTGAATTGTAATTGTTGACACATCTTCATATTTTATGCTGCGTCCATGTACAATGTAGATGTCTGTTTCAAAAGTTTTACCCATCAAAGCCCATATTTTTCTACGTCTCCTTTGTTTTGACATCGAAACATTGCAACCTCAATATCGATCAAAATAGAAAAACCATAAAACTATCATTTTGGTTGTGTAGTCCTATTTCCTGAATCCTTTTAAAGTTGACACGGAGACATCCAAATATGGTAGTGAAGAGTCAAAAGCTTTTACAACAACAAAATTAGTAACGGTCGAGGAGGTTGAGAAAATGTACCTTTTAAATTAAAAGACGGCAAAAGCGGAGGCAGAGATAAATTAGGCTGAGGTTTGAAGCCGCTGACTACACCCCAACATGTGGACAGAGAAAAGTTTTGTTTTTGTTTTTTTAACTTTTTGACTTTTCTCTTCAATTTTTTGTCTGTAGACATCTTTCATATCTTGCTTATTGTATGGCTACACTGCCCTCAGTGTGTTGATTCATTTTGTCTGTATCTGTCTTCGTTTCATAAATTGCTCAAAAATACATACGGAATTTAAGCAGAGCACAGACTAAAAATGACTGTTGATAAGCATAAATGAGTCCAACAGAAAAACAGAAGGCAGGTTTTGCCATAATTAAAACATGGCCTGACAAATGTCTACAGACATTAAAGGAAGACATTTCTTCTGCACAAAATTATCCATTCACATATTGCATTGTAGAAGTGTCCCCACAGACTGACTGACACTGCTGAGTTCATATCGGCGTCTGCTTTAGCCATGCATGGTATAAAACACGAGATGACCAAAATGGTCATCTCGATTGATGATTGATGGTTATTTTTCAAAATTAATCAGCAATGTAATGCTGCAAAACTCGACCACATGTCAGTTGTCGTAGCAAAAATACTGGTCTGCTTTGAGAGCACTCTCTGTTTCCCTGAATATTCTGCTTACAGCACAGATAATACTGCTGGAAAAATAACTGAGGGGATCGCATACCTTTGATGTGTTTACATTTACCTCAGGTCTTCTTTACTTGGTGTTTGTTGGACTCTATCTTTGGGCGAATAGAATGGGTTTGCATGGGCGATATTGGTTTGCCTTTGTGAGCTGGAGTGATGCGGTGAGGTGCTGCACAGGGTCGCAGCTATTGATGTCTTTTAGTCAGTCGGGTCTTTCTTGACTTTGTCATGATGCAGCGGTTTGTGGTGTTTGCAAATGGTTTAAGAAGTTAGTTGTCTTGGTTTGCAGCAAAGACAGCAATATCTGTCATTCAAGTTAACGTGGGAAGCCCAAATTGTGCAGCCCTACACTGATGTGTGTGAGCGTTGTGGATTTAACCAGCAAACGCTGAGAATTATTAGATCTTGTCAAATGAAGAATAAATTGGACCTGCTGTTTCATTGCTTTGACCTGAGAAAACAAAAACATTCTGTGATACAAATGGTTCGTGCCAAATATGGCTATTATTCAGATATTTTATGTTGTATCTCATACTGGGGACCTGTGACCCCTTTTTCCCCAAATATTCTTTCACCATTTTGTTTCCACCTATCACTGCGTCCTTTTTTTCTTTGTGTAAAGCTCTACCTTATTTATCCTTGTGTGTTCAAATGTTTTATAAATACCTTAATTTAAGGCAGAGGACACGTGACACTGCCGTGTGATCTCTGCTGTGCGTTTACCCGCGGTTGCTACTACATTGGCCTCTAGAGCTCAATGTTATCCCAATGTCCTTCTTGCTCTCTGTTCACAAAGTCTCTCTCTTTTTATCCAACATTTACTCCTCATATTCCTTTTCTGTCCCAGTCTCTCCCCCCGGATCCTCTCACGCACCTCTCCTCTTGCCCTCCCTAGGTTCCTGAAGGCACTCAGCTTTGCCTCTCTGGATAAAGAGGAACTCCTTAGTCCCATCAACCAAATCACTCTGCAACGCTGCTCGTCAGTGCGCTCCATGGTATCTAGCGTCACCTTTGGGTGCAACGATGACTATATTGGCCTAGCGCTTCCGATGGACATCAACAACATTTTCCACATCAGAGACTCCGCCTACTTTCAGCAGAGGATCAGCCCGCCGTCTGAAGAGCGGAAAAGGTTCATCTTTGGCGATGGAGATGGCAAGTTAAAATAATATATCCAGACCTTTTAAAAAACTTCCAGAGGTCTCACTTGATATTCCCCCGCCGCAGACTTGGTGCGACCAACTATATGGATCATCATAACCTCCAAAACTTCTAGACAGTATTGACTTAAATGTCACACACACATTGTATGGACCCTCAGGGTATGCATTAACGTTTTTAGACATATTTGAATTGCATTCTCGGAAACATTTACACTCAATTTGCTTCTTCTTTGAGTTTGCTGCTAAGCTCAGTTCTGAGCCAAGAGCATAATGCATCATCAAAACATCAAACTCTGGTTTCGCTTTTAACAATATTGGTCCACCTGTCAGTCTTGAAGACCTTGAACAGGCGGTGGAAAAGGTAATTTTGGGTGGTGTTTGACTCAGAACTGAGATTTTAAAAGGAGCTTGTGGCACCTGCCAGCTAACTTAAAGAAAGAGAAAACAAACTGAACATGTTTTTAAAGAAGGGACGCAGTAAAAGTCAAATGTCATCTTTTCAACGTGACGCATATATAAAACATCACATTAGGTGCTGAATCTACTTTGCTGCATGTCAAACCTACTTGTTGAAAGTTGGCATGCTGTCGTAATAATAACACACCTAAGAGGCGTTTTGTGTTGGTTAGTTCAGTGTAAATAAATAAAGCTGGCGGAGAACAATCTTCATGGGAGTACTATTGCATTATCTCAGTAACTAATAATAAGTGAGGGGGGGGGAAATAACGTTTAAGCTTGTATATCTAATGCACACTGACATCCACCCAAGGAAGCATGTTCTTAACCATCACTTGTCCCCCTGTAGGTGATCGCCCCGCCCTCCCGGTACTTAAGCAACAGTTCAGTATTTCTGAGCTGATTGTTTGCCGAGGCGACTGCCAGAACCACACTGTGGGCTTAGATGAGACGGGCCTCCAGGATCACACTGATGAAAACTGCCTCTACTGTGTAGGAGCCTTGGTCCTGGGATACCCCACGCAGCCTCAGATAAACAGCACACCCCCCCGGACAGGTGAGCCAACACATTCCCTCTTTTCTTCCACAGAAAAAGAGGAAGAGCAGTTCAATCAAAATGACAAATGGTGTTTTCCCCCACCAGATTATGTTGACTTTCCTTCATGGGGAGGGCAGAGTGGCCACCGTCTAGAGGTGATGCCTCAGTCAAAGTTCTCCGGTGTGTCCGGCTGCAGTGATGCCGCTGTGTCACAGGGCTCAATCTGTGGAACGCCCATACCTGCTGACATCGTCATAGGTAAGGCCATGACAAATCAAAACCTGTGTGAATGTATTTATGTTCCCTTATATGACACTTATGGGGATTATAGTCTCGGTATAAAAAGGAAGGAGATAAAGGCTTTTCCCACCAGTTTTACAGATGAAAATAAACTTAAACTTAAAATCAGTGATACATTAAATATTTCTCACTTGCCTCTCAAGGCTTCTGTAGATTTTTCATAATAGTATTTATTGTGGGTAATTATTTATTTCTCTTTATTTGTTCAGGTGTCAAGGCGATATCAGAAGACGGCCCAGCGTCCCGTGTCTTGCTGAGGAAGGAGGTGCTCCGCCTCATCATCAACCTCAGCTCCTCAGTTGGAACCAAAGGCCATGAAACAGGACTGCTGACGTAAATTACTATCGCCTCCTCTCATTTTTTCTGAGATGTATATTAATTTATACGACTCAACAACATCTCCTTTTTTCCTGCAGGATAAAGGAGAAGTTTCCCTATGCGTTTGACGACATCTGCCTGTACTCTGAAGTTTCTAACCTTTTAGCCCACTGTATGTTTCGTCTGACTTCCAGGCGTTTCATACAGGAACTCTTCCAGGACGTACAATTCATGCCGGTGAGACTTGGCATTTAAATACTCTGCCTCACAACATTTACTATCCAGACTGTAACACTCGTCTTTCCAATATTTTCAGATGTATGAAGAAGCAGAGGCAATCCTGAAAAAGCTACCAAAACCTGTCGAAGAGGACAATGACCTTCCTGCAGAATCCTGATTGTCCTCCCCGCCTGCACCCATCCTGCAATCATGGAAAGACTTGAGAAGTTGATATGGCTCAAAGGATGGGGATGTTTCTGTTGCTACAAACCAGAGTACCATTGCCAAGGAAGAGGAAGAGGAGGAGATGGTCATCGATCGCCTTTCTTTTAGCCAACACAAGCTGGAGAAGAAGGATGCAAGGATCAGTAAAGAAATTTTAACGTCAAACGCCTTCTCAGAATTTTTTCCACAGGAAAAAATTGGGAGCAGTTTAACCAAATATCATTTTAAGATGGTTTGGCAGCCCTCATTATTACAACCTGATATTTAAGGTCCATTCAGTGGGATCATTCAAAGACTCTAATAAAAATAAGAAGAAAATAATTCTCTCAACATTTTAACTCTTATCTCCAGAGATGGTGTTTCTCTGCAAATAAATTAATAAGGCATGTTGTTGTGTCTACCCAGTGGTTCCTCAAACCCTGCTTTCCTTTCTCCTCATGAAACAAAACACTACAGAGGGGTCCTGCTGTTTTTAAAACTTACCTAGGAGCCTTTCCGGCTGGCGTCCCACCCCGACCCGCGATCAGTTCTAGCCAAGATGTGTGCTTCTGCTTCTCCCGCCTCACCACTTTCTTCAACCTGTAGCCTTTTGCCAACTCAGACAGCCAATTCCTTTTCTATTTCTTGTATCTCAGACAATCAAAAATCACTAGTGTAGTATTTTCTAAAGCACTATAATACACAGGAGAAAAGAATGGGAGTCATTGCTAGTTTCTTGCCATCCTTTCCTCCCTTAGGGCCTCTGGTGTTTTTTTCTCCACCAATGCATTCTTGGTAAGCATTTGGAGAGTGGGTGATCTTAGGAAAGATGTTCACTTTTAAATCTATAGGATGATTCATTACACACGTTTTCCAAAACCTGCATAAGCACAGCAGCAACTAAACCCCTACATCTGTGTACGTCTGCGCTCCACTTCCTCTGCATGTGCAACAAGCATGGCAAACTTGTGATGTCACCTTAACGTGTTCCTTGCTTAGAATTTTTTTTTTTCTTTTTCTTTTTTTAAAGCATAGTTTGTCATTACATGCTGCCATTACATCTTAGGAGTTTACTTACCCCCGAATCTGTTTCCACAACACAATATCACTGTCTGTCATTGGTTGAGATAGAGGAGGAGGGGAAGAGTGGCGTGATGACTTAAGGATTTGTAAAAGGTTTCCAAGGAAATGGAGAAGCTCTGTTTCCTTTGGCTTGTTTTTGCTCTAATGCTGCTACATAAATGGACTCATGGAGAGATGATTCATAGATCAGCTGAGTGATGTCAGATCTGATCTATTTATTATATGTCTGTACCATAGAGTGAGCTCAACCAGAGAAGAAAACAGTTATTTATATTTTTTCCTCAAGACTGTATTATAATTTAAAAAGATTTTTTTGTTCTTTTTTTTGCCTGAATCGTGGTTTTCCCTTGTATAATGTGTACAGTATGTTTTTGGGACATTGATGACCTAAAGAAACATACAATCCTATCAAAGGGATGCATTGTTAATAAAACAACATTTCAAATACCCAAACTGTCTGGAAGATTAATCAGTCGTCTACTCACAATCCACAAAACATGTCTTTCAGTATTCTCCTTTTAAATGTTAGGTAAACAACTAAAACTCCTTACAGCAGTGGCTCAGAGATCACACACGGAAGTGAAAACCATTTATACATCACAACACAATTTTATGACAAGATTTTAACTTCCGCTTCAATTCTAATGTTTTTGAAGGTTTTTTTGGTTGTTATCATTTAAGCCTTTATTTTTGTATATGATAACTACAGACACAGGACATTAGAAAATGATCTTTTTATTTTCCATGTGAATGATTTCAAAATAAGCCCTTTCTTCAAATTAGCAGTGCTTCATTATAAATGTATGACTTTCATTATATAGCCTTTTAATCATTAAATATTTATTTTTATTTCATCAAAAAGGTTTTATTTTAACCTAATTTTTCAAATGCAATTACAACAAAATTGTTTTATTATTAATTCTGAGTGTATTTTCTGTATTTTGACTAGTTTCATAATATTTGCTATTATTGGTGCTTCCTACAGGATCCAGCTTCCCTTAATGCATAAAAGCATATTGTGAGAAAATCGAGAGAAAAAAAATGGAGAGGATGCAAAAGTGAATAAGTTTATTAATAAAAACATTACACAATTATGATTTCAGTCATAGACCTTAACATCTGGTGCAGGATCAAGTGTCTCAGAATTCATTTTTGTAGCGAAATAACTTGTGATGCCAAATGTTTAAAACACATTTACTATTTTTTCACACTTCAAAGTAATGTCGCCATACTGTAATCCAAGAAAATATAATATGAAATGTTGGAGTGCATGTTCCTCTTAATCACTCTTGACAGTACTAACGTGAAATATTCACACATACAAAATAATTACATGTACTTAAAAAAGCCAACAAAAAGAATAATTCAAGAGCATTTGTCAACTTTCTGCGCTGTCTAATGATTCCACAAAGGTTGCATCGGTGCAGTTTTCGTGATGACAGACGCTTCCACGTGTTCACACAGGAAGGTTGACCCTCGCTGCTATCGTCCACTCACACTTTTCTCAGAAATATTGCACAACTTTGTGCTGCTGTCTTCAGTCCCACTGGACACTTTCTGATTGAGGTACATAGTTAAGGTAATGATTCCATTAAGGAGGATAATACATGACTCTATCTCCCTCCATTTCTGCGTCCACTCTTGTCCAGTTCCTTGCAGAGGTCTTTACTCAAAAACAGTTTTGTCGTCCTTGCTCAGAAACTTTCCACAATCTCCTCTTTCTCCTCTGGATGCTTTTCTATTTCTTGAGAGGTCATGCTGGCCTTTGTGAAACTCTGTACCCGTCTTCTCTCATTGTCTTCAAAGCACATGTTATCATAAATATGTTTCATGTTTTTTCTCATCTCCAGCTCCTGCGCGGCTTTCGTTTTGTCCTGCTGGAGCTGCAGCAGCACGGCTTTATTCACACCAGGACCTAGGAGACAGAAAAAAATTAAAAACTGCTCTTAAAAGCTCTCCTTTATATTAGGAACGCATAAACATGCATTGTTAAATACTTACCAAAGTAGCTGAGCAGCACAGGGAGGAATATGAGTCCGTGAGCCATACCCAAAAGTGTGATGACCAGGTTTAATCGGAAGAAGAATATCTGGATGAGCTGCGCTTTGGCAAAGGCCAGCACAAGGATCCCTGGCAGGTTGGTCATGGCAACCCCAGCAACAACCTACAAGTTACAAAATCAATGTGTTTAAGTTCAAATTTTTTTACTTTTTCGGTTCACCTTTACATTCTAAATTCCCTTATAGGTACTTACCGCACTGCCCATGTTGGCTGTAGCCTCCATTGCTCTTTCCACACGCGTGCGTTTATTGCTGAGTGCGAAGGATCTGGTCATATGAGACACAAACTCCACAGATATCCCCACCGCCTGCAAACACGGAGAGTAGAACAATAACCGTACAGCATGTTCATTAACTCTGAAATCTAATGATGACAGTATGTATCATAAATAAATGTACAAACTGAGAACTAGGCCTACGCTGTTGTACATCCCTGAAAAGTCCCCAATCCCCTGCGTTTTAAAGAAGTAAGGGAATATCTTTGACCCAAAAAGAAACACTCAATCCCTCATTTAATCCCACTGGTAAATAAAGATTTCAGATAAAGGAGTGATGTAGCAGAACCTCCGTTTTGTACTTTAGTACAGTACTAGTTACGGTCCACCACTGACTTTAACCCCTGCATGATGGGTAAAATAACCTTAATTTGTTAAATCAGCAGATTGTCTTTCTAGTTTATTCTTACCGTGACCAGATTAATGAGAGCCACTGCGTTGTAATCGATGCCCCATAGTGTCATGACCCCGACAGTATCCACCACGATCATGATGATTGTGATTAGGTTGAGCAGACCGGAGCGTAGGTCCAAACCCAGCAGCAGACAGCACACGATGAAGGTGGGCAGCAGACACATGGAGATGTTGAAGAGTCCCTCCGGCACAATAGTCAGGTACTGTTCGTAAAATACATTGGTCACCCTGGAGGGGAGGAGGAAGGAGAATATTAGTGAGGAACTAGGCCTTCAATGTCGTCCCCGACAGCAAGGGTCCATCCCCAAAATGCCCCCAATCCCCTGTATCATACAATCAATTCCCGCTGATTGAACTCCTCAAAGTAAATGTGAGGTTATATCCAAAGAAACAATGTGTTTCGTAAAAACCCCAAGTGAGTAAAATATGAACTACTAGCGTAAAATATGATATTATTCAAGATAGATCTGCAGTGGTCGATTCATTCATTCATTATTTATTCATTAGCAGGAGCCTGTCACAGACACAGAAAATCCCTCGATGCTCGTATTCACTCCTGCGGTCAATTTTAACATCACCTATTCATATCCACAAAATCTGGACTAAATTGAACCAACAGTTGAGAAATTTAGGCCTGAAAGGTTTTGGAGATAAAGCTCCCCCTAGTGTCTGAAATATCCAACTGACATTTTCCAAAATCAATACAGTTCTTTCTCGCACTAAGGTTGATGGGCGTATGAAATATGAAAATGATTCATGAAATGGTTTTTCAGTTATCGTATTAAGATGAAAAGTCGGGAGCGGACCTGGAGGCGGCGGTTTCAGCGATGAAAATTCCATCATATCGTGGAAATATCGGGGATATAACGAAAAAACGGATGAGGGAAATATCTGCAGAAGCAAGAATGGGAAGGAATTTTGGAAATAGAGGTACGTACGTGTAGGGGAACACCTCAAAGTCAGGTGAGGTGCCTGGTATTTTCCTCATGCCTACGGTGATGTTGTGGGCGAGCTCTCTGGCCATCTTCAGCGCAGCAGTGAACTCCTGAGAGTTGGTTAAAGGTGTGTGGTACGCCATGAATCGAGAAGCTGATAACACAGAGGAAGAAATGATTTTCTTAAGTTCACCGATCAAAGACAACATTTATCAGCTTTGAGACGGCGGGTCGTGAATTACCTATGATTTCTCCGCTCTGATCCATCACCACAGCTTTATCATAGGCTCCCAGACCGCTGTGAAAAGCAACAAGAAGCATTGAGAATACGGTTTTTCATGTTTCTGCGTATGCGTGCAGGCCTACAGCTTTTTCACACACCCTTTGGGGCAGTGCAGGTCCGGCCGATTACCCAGGAAGTCAGGGAGGAAGCGGTTGAATTTTTTCACGCTGGGCCTGTTGACACCATTCAGGGAAATTCCCATGCATTTTAAGCGACATTTCTTTTCAACTGGTGAGAGAGGAGGGTGGCAGAGATTAGTTGTTAATTTAAAAAAAAGGTAAACGGCTCTTATATGTGAATTCACAGTAAATGCGCTGTGATTCTAACCTTCGCTTGCAGGACATAACTTTCCAAAATTTGGACCGCTGCTGTACAGGCGACAACATTTGGAGCCGGGGTTCAGCCAGTCGATGAAATCATCAACCCAGGAGTTAGCAGGAATAGCCAAGTACGATCTGCAGGTCATCAATGGATTATGTTACAGTAGTAAGTATTATCAAAAATATCACAAATATGTATTTTCATTTATAGGAAAGTCTCAGTAATGTCCCAGAACAGTTGATTACTGCAGTTTTTAGCAAGAGTTAAACAAAAACAAGTACTGCCTTTGTTAGGGACTCATCATCATCAGAAAATGGATTAACATTCTTATTATTCTGAATATTTAACAGCAGCAGGAGACGTGTGTTGGATTGATTTAAATCAACTACAATTCCCAATCACCCAGAGCAACTTTATGACTCCTTTTTTTTCTTTGTTTAGGAGCACAGAGGAAGAACATTCATTGATTTTGATTTTTATTTCATCAGAAGAGTGTTTTAGACGTCGAGCCTCACTGACTATGGTACAAACATTATTTTTCACATTTCCGTTCTAAGTAAAAATTGGGCCACATAGGGATACAGTAACATTCTTTTTGGAATACTGACTTGATTGTGAATGTTTTATTTCTCAGAGTTTTGAGAATGAGGTGAACATTCTGATTTTAATGACAGAATTCCAAGAATAAAGTAAGCTGTAATGTTTGGCAAATGTCCCCTTCATGATAGGGCCTCTATGCCAGCAACCAGGGGATAATGCTGAAGATAAACTTGCTTCGTAATCGCCTTTATCTCTAGGAAGCAAATGTGTGTCATTGTAATCTCTCCGTGTCAACAAGGTTTTCAACTTCAGAACAAACCGTGGAAGAATTTCTGCATTTCGAGATATCTGTGACGCGAGAATGATGCTTTCTTTAACTTCATCTCATGACATAATGACGTTTTATCATTATCAATGTTTGGACTAGAACACAGCGATTCCATTCATGAAACTGAAGAGTAATTCTAGAGGATGTTTGCTCTGCCTGGATCTCTGCCTGGCACAATCAGTTGGAGGCACCTTTTATCTGCTAAATGTCAATCGTGTCACTGAGATAATCATTAACTGATCTCATTGGTTGATGGTGAGTAAGCAAGAGGTTGTTACTAAGTTATCAGCAAGTTCAAGGATCTGTCATTAAAAAAGAATTATTTGAAGGACAGGCAGAAAACCATGCCTTGCTGCACTGAGCACAGCAGCCACACGATTCTAAGACTGGGCCTGTTTAAAAGCCAATCGTTTATCCTGCCGGGTATTGAAACAGAAAAAACTCACAGCTCATGGTGGTCGGTTGCGTACTGGATCTTCTGGGTCATTGAGAACGGATCACATCCCACACCGGAGCAGACTGCATTCATTCCCTCCGTGGTGGTGAAATTGAAACCCTTTTTTGTCACGAAATAAACGGGGACGCCGACTTCAAAGTATTTGTACAGGTACTTGAAGTATTCCAGCATGTAGGAATCCTGCACCCACAACAGAATAGCGTTTGCAAGGTCCCGTTGACAAAGTTGGTGCACTTTTTTTTATCATATTCTTATGGCAAATTTTGCTGACCTTAGGCATAGCAAGCTCTTGATCGAGACCTACTGTCACATGGAACATGAGGAATGAGGATGCACTGAGCATGAAGATGAAAACCAGCATCTAAGGAGAACACCAGAGAGGATGGAGTTAGTATGTGAAACAACATAGTGTATGTATTAGCTCATGTTCAGGTTTTCACTCCAGCTTTACCACTATGATCCTGACGTAACGGTTCAGCAAGACAGGAGCGTAGTATTTCCTCATCAGTGGCAACAGGAAGCCCTCGTTCCGCTTGTTGGGACGTTTGGTTGACACTTTAATACAGCAGAGCAGTTCACAGCGGCTGTTATCCTGGCGCCTGGCATCCAGGGACAGCAGCGCCACAAAGGCTGTCATCTGAAGGATGAAGTCCATGAGGATTGCGAGGGCAGCGTACAGAGCAAAGGTCTTCACTGCTGGCATGGTGGACAGCGCTCCTTGAATAGCACACACAAATAGAGATTGATGCATTGTATAGAAACTTCCCTGCTTGCGCACAACATCTGCTCATGATTATATCCCTGAAAAGTCGGTACGTTTTCAAATCGTCATTGACACCAACAGCGTCCACCGCTGCGTCCGCAGGCCCTTCGTGTTAACGCGATAACTCAATAACAATTTCATGGATCGTTTTCAAATTTTATATCCTCTTAGACCTCATAGACAGTGTGAGGAAGAACTGGGTTGATTTGGGGAAAGTTCGGTTGTATATGTCCAACACTAAAGGGAGGATTATCTCCATCTAAAGTTTTCGGGACATAATTTCCCCACCGTTGGTCCAATTTGGTCAAAAGTTTGCGTGTATAAATCCTCTCGAGGTCTATCTCCACTATATTGTATTTTACGCTAATAGTTCATATTTTTTTCACTAAGGGGAGCTTTCATGCGAAAAACACATTTTATAACAGTATCTGCCAAGGAGTTAATGTTTTTACCGCAGGGCGTTTATCTGTTTGTTTGTTTGTTTGTTTGTTTGTTTGTTTGTTTGTTTGTTTGTTAGTAATATTACAGAGAAACTGAAGACCGGTTTTGAGTGACATATTACCCAGAGTTAGGTTTGGGCATATCCTAGTTATAATTACATTTTGTTGTCGTTATGGCATGACCTCATGACGTGACATCATTATAACGTTTGATCCTGATTACTATAATGTTCACCTTGGGTACTATTGCACCTTGGTGGTGGGTTTTCCAGCTTGGACACAACTTCCTAACACTTGGTCCGATTTTGTCCAATGAAAAATACAATTTTTCAGATTTAGTGTTCAATCGGGGGGATCGCTTGTGCAACGCAGGGCTTTTTGGAAATATACCCCTGCTGTTGAATACGGCAGCAACCTAGTTATATTATAGGTTTTTGATTTTCCAAAATGTCGTACCAAGAAAGAAGCAAACAGACTCAGAGAGACTGCAGAGGAGCATGCTGGGTGCCACGTCTCCAAGGACACGACCGATCTGCTCCTCTCTCTTCTCCCCAGGCCGCCGCACATCTCTCTGTATGGAGGATAGGGTTGATTAAAAAACAAAAATGACAATCTTTCAAAATATTGCCCACTGTATCTTTGTGGTACACGTAAATATACACACCTGGTACTCCAGCACAAAGATGAAGATGTTGTCAGCCCCAACAGCGAGCACCAGGAAAGGCACGACCTGTAGAATGATTAACGAAGAGGGGACGCCGATCCAGGAGTAGAAGCCCATGGAGGCCAACACAGAACAACCGACCACCAGGATCCCACCCAGTCCCACCAGAAACTTGGAGTCCACCTACAGCACAGAGAGATAAGGATTCATATGCACATTCAACTCAGTGAACCTTCTCTGTGTCCTGTAACGCTTGGTTTATCGTGTCTTCTGTATATGGCCAATAAACCTTTGTGCTTCGCTGCAGATAATAGAGGTGACAGGCATACTACTGCAGTTTCTCCTTATCACGTGTCTGATAATAACCGTTTCATCAATTTTTCTCTCTTGGAAGTCGCTTATCATATCCCAGGCACATGCATGCATCCATTCTTACAGTGATACAATAAATATTTATGTTTTTAATAAGGTTATACAGAAAGAAATCACTCCCAAAGAAATGCATTACCAGCTAGCTAGGAGCTAGCTAGCTCCCACGGCTAACGCTAACATCAACATTCTAAATTTCTCCCAGTGACCATGTTAAAGTTGTTTCCTTCCATTACATGTACATTCTATTGGTGGGCTATGATTTACCACACGCACCGACAACTTTTTTCTGCCGAGCTCTTTTAAACTCGCTTGTTCGTTTCCTTTTTCATTTTTATCTAATTTGTCGCTCAAACATGTCGCCTATGTAAGATATTCAACAACGCAGAATGAGGCACAGGGTTTGGATTACGACCAATGGATTTTTTTTGGGGTTGCTTTCTGCCCAAGGTAGCTGAAGAGGGGCTAAAGAGATCAAGGATGCTAGTCCAGCTTGTACTTCATTCTGCTCCAGGCTTATATGTAAAAAAAAAAACTAAAAAAAAAACCTCAAACTGTACAAGCAGTGGAAAACCGAAGAATGGGGTGTCCATGCTATTTAGGGACAAACATCACTTGAGGGTTCTTCGGACGATTTAGGAAAGGTAAAAACCGAGAGCCCTTGTGTGACATGTCAAAACAAGCTGTTTAATGAGGCAATGAAGCCATGAAAACATTGACAGTTTGAGTCTGCGCCGCTGCTGGACCTGTTTTCACATGTTGGAAAAATTAGCCGGGATTGTGGAAGAGGCTGAGCTGAGACGGTGACCTTCCTTCTCCCAGTTGGTGCCCAGTCACCCGGCTTTCATGTCAGCTGAATTTGAACATTATTTCTCTACTGCGGGTGACCCAAATAGGGCATTGAAGGGGGTCCATGACCCATTCTTGAATGTATACGGCAAATCATCCGTCAGTGCGGGGAGAAGATCAACTCCTTGAACTTGCAAATGAATGTGTTTGATGTATCATCCCCGTTGGCGTTCTGGTTTAAAGTCAAGACTGAATATCTTTACATAACCAAGAAAGCACTGAATGTTTTTTGTCTGAATTGCTTCCATTTCAGACAAAATATCGAAGTTGAGCAGGGTTTTCTGCAATGATTGCACAAAAACTGATGTACGGATTTTCAATTTGGAAAATTCGGAAAGTGTGTCCATCTGGATCCACTCCAAAATGTGAAAGTTTTAACATTGGGCTTTTTCGGCATTTATGTCTCTTAGGCATATATAGCTTGAAAATTTTCAAAAAATGTTTGGAATAGTGGGTTATATGCCAAAAACGGAACCACTCAAATTGTGGATTAGATTATGCTAATGAGGTGGATCCGTGATTATTTTATTTATTTATTTATTTTTGGGTCACTATCTTACTCCCTATCAGGTGCCAGTTTCATTGCACAGTTGGAAGTGAGTGAATTGAAGTGGAGTTTTTTCATTATAAGGGAATGTTGGACATTGGTGGAGGTATTCCCTCTGCTGTGCAGCAAGAGGGCAAATGCCAACTCGTCTTCTATTGTGCAGCTATTTTCCACAAAGAAATGAATTCTTGATTCACAAATGTGACAAGGATACACCATGTGACAGACTAGAGTGTAAGACATGTGAAGTCTTACCAGTATGCGTCTCCATGAAGAGTACTCCCCCAGCGCCACAGCAATGTAAACAAAGATCACAGCGTAACTGATCATGAAGATGGGGATATCCTCCATGGTTGTCCGATTAATCTCATCCTCCAGAGACCTCTGGAGACAGAAGAGGATCAGGGTTGACACAGGGATAGACAACTCAGCTAGCCCCCTAAGAAGCTGTGACATTAGCTCAACAACATATTTTACCGTACCTCTGCCATGTATGCGAAGGTGAAGTTGTTGGCAGGGTTTTTCTGATACTCCTGAACGATTTTAAGAAACTCTTTCTCCCACTGCATAGCCACTTTGAACTTGGTGCTGTTCCGTGGATAGTTGTTGAGGGAGATGGTCAGGATTAATGCTTCAGCATTGGTGAAGCCATCATCTGGGAGAAACAAGATGGGGAATGTTCTTTTGAGTCACATCCTTGCGTTTATTGTATTTCATGTGTGAAAGATGGTTGGGGAAGGTACTCACTCTCGTAGCCTCCCACAGCCAGAAAGGGGAAGACTGGAGCTCCGTAATCAGCCATGCAGCTCATACCTAAGTCAGTGATGTCCTTGAAGGACAGGGGGGAGCTGGAGAAGAGAAGGAACGAGAGAAAAGAAGGTTAGGTTAAAGCTTCCGAGCAATTGCAGAAGTATCAGTCTCAGATTTGAAATGTAAGAATCCTAACTTGAAGCAGTAGATTAAATGGTCTCTCCAGTCCACTTCTTTGGTCACTCCCAGCTCCGTCATGTTCACCTTAGCCTTTATATTGTCCACACTGTTCTGGAAGTACTGGGGTAAGCTGTTAACTGCACAGTCCGTCAGGGAGGGATTCGATGGGTTCAGTGGCGCAAAACACACATCCTTCAGACTTGCCATGCGGTTCACATCCTCTGACCAGAACTCAATGTTCTATAAATGGTAGAAGATGCAAGAAAGTGTGAGAATTGTATTGGGAATGTTTGCAAACATTGTCAGTTGTCGGCCACGATACTTTACCTGTATTCGTTTCTGGAGCTGCAGCAGCTCAATGATGAGATCCTGGGATACAATTCCACTAAAGTTCTGCAGTCCAAACAGTAAAGAGTCATAAGTTTGGCCTTCTCTTCCCGGTGCTGTCAAGATCAACTGGTTTGTCCTGAAGAAGGGGTCAAAGTGTGCGTCATGGAAGTCTTTTTCCTGGCGGGCGCGGCTGTTGGGAGCAGACCACAGGTCCACTGGGTCAGTGGTGAGCTCAATGGACTTGAGGCCCACAGAGAACACAATCACAACTATAGCCGACAACAAGAGGACCTTGAAAGAAGATAAAATATCAACAATGAAGTCAAATCTTCCCCAGCCGGGTTTTTTTCTCCAGAAGTCAAGGTGTGTTTAATCTGTTTATAAAATATTAAAAATGCTTTTGTGAAACCAACCGTGAGAGGATAAGAGGCCATGACGGTTCCCCAGATTTGAAACCTTGAGTTTAGGAAAGTGTGAGCAACCATGCTGTTCCTGTCAGCACACGTCACCTCTGATGGATCCACGGCCTGCTGAGTCAGATCATTACAGTTCTGGTCTTTGCCCTTCACCTTTTTCTTTCCTTCCTCCTCATCCTTTCTTCTCTGAGACCTCACCAGGAAAGTGGCGATCAGGTATAAAAGGAAGGCTAATAGCAGGACACATAGTAAAATAATAGAAATGATGAGGAAACCGTCTGTGCCCAACAGTCTGAAAGGACCAGGGGGCATCGGAGGAGATGGAATCTTGGGGCAAGACTCTTCGCAGTCCTGGCAGGAGCACCTCTGACCTCCAGATGGTGTTTTCTGATTACATTTCAGTGCAGTTCCATTGTAGGGAATCACACCCACTGGGAGTCCTTCAGTGTCTCCCTCTTTTATCAGCTTAAAGTCAATGTCCAGTGGAGCCAGTCCATTACTGGAGTCTCCCTGGAAGTCGTACCAGTGCTGTGGTTTGCACAGCTTTGCACCATACGGACCACACATGGTGGCTATTGCGAAGCCCCCTGTGGCAGGGATCCTCACAGTTTTACACGATTGAAAAGCAGCGTCTGCGAAAGTGGTGCCGATGAATGCCTGGTAGGCTATTACAGCTTCCTTTATGGTTGTGTTGTCAAAGCCAGTGACATTCATGACCTTTGTGACCTTTACTGTCTGGCTCTGGTTGGGGCTGCAGGTATTGATGCAGTGCAGGTGGGCAAAGTTGTGAGCGCAGGAAGGGCAGCGCATCAGTATCACCTTGGAAAGAGCAAGACTGGCGTCCAGTGATGACAACTGTTTGATGGAGCAGCAGGCGTGGGTGTTGTTTTCGCCATGGTCTAACATGGGACACACCTGCAGAAAGAGCAGTGTTTATTTTTAAGAATCAGTCCCAAATATGAGTTCTGCCTTGTTTTCCAAGGATAGACAAACAGTATATGCTGTTCTGTCCTGTTTCTGTTTCACTTGGGTAGGATTTACAGACCTGTTTGAGTTTCCGGTAGTGGGCTCCTGTGAGTCGGTGAGCTGGAGTGTAGTTGTAACAGGGGACGATAGGATCGATGAAGGTATTTCCTAACAATGGGTTTAGACCACACTCCTCGTAGAAAGTGCAGTAGCCGGGCTCATGTTGGGCAACTGATAGCGCCTGCATGGAAGATGTTGTCAATAATCAGAGTAAGGGAAATCACTTTTTTGTTGCAGATAAAACCACTTGAGCAAAGTGGTTTTAGAACCACTTCTAACCACTTGAGCAAATTTTGATTCACAATTTCTTTAGAGATAAATATGTGCCACTTGACTGAACTTGTTTATAATATGACCCAGAGGCAGTACTTATATGCTAAAGAGTAAGGAGCCTTGGGGGACAGCACAGGTCACAGAGGCGGAGGCTTTTACCATTGTTTTTCAGAAAGTCCTAGTTGATAAGTAATTGTTTTATGCATATTATAGTGTGTGAGGATGTACTCAACAGAATAATTTTGATACAACCAAAACATGGGTCAAATAGTAGCTGAGCTAATCTAATTTATTATTTTCCATGAAATACATTAGAATTAGAATGATAGAAAGTATAATTTGTTTTCTCTCTTACTGTTTGAAAATGTGCTTGACCAGATGATTTGTCATTTTATGGTAAGTATAAGTTAATGGTAAGTTCGAGTGTCGATAATAAACGCCCCAACCAAATAGAACATGCAAAGACAAAATGTTTCCATATTTTGTTTGCTGGGTGAGGTTTATTAATATTTCATTGTTCTGATTTTTCAAAAATACTTTATCTGTTTATTTTCTATGCCTTGCAAAGATCTCCTTTATTGGGTCTTGGTTTGTCCTCCTCATTTGTCTTGTCTTCCTGCTTTTCTACTCTCCATCACTGAAGCAGTTTTTGCAAACGTGCTAAGAAAAGCTGAAAACTGCTTAAGTTAATTTAGATCAGTATATTTATATATATATATTATCAAAAACCAACACAAAACCATACATAAACATAAAGTTCATGATACTTTCAAAATAATTGCGAGGGGCAAATTCATCTTATTAGGTTCGTCGTGGTCCGTAGATTATTTTCGAAAGACATTATATTGCAATATTAAACCATAAATGCTATCACAGCGTCACGGTGACCTACTATACAAACTGTCCTGCAACATCAGCTGATTAATACTAACTGTCGCTGATTAAGACACCAATAAAAATAGAAACTGTTGAAGTATGTTCATTCTTAAATAATTATATTCTCTATTTCTATTTTATGAGGACACAACAGTTATGTACAATTATCTTTCCATTATCCCTTCCCATCCATTTGTATTTTAAAGCCCGTATAAGCCCTGTGTTTCAAAGTGTTTTTTAAAATTTTAATATGACATATCCATTAATTACTATGCTCATACTTTTCCTCAAATATTCCCTATTAAACTTTGGATGGTAACATTCTTGAAACATATACTTTGTAAAATGTATTTAATTCATTAGTTTATCTATTCATTAGTTTATCTGTTGAACTATATATATATATATATATATATATATATATATATAAAACTATAAATATATATATATATATTTTATACATATACATATATATGTATATATATATAAAATACATTTATATTTATATAATAATTAATAACTGAGGAAATAACCAATGGACAGTTCATAACATGAAAGCTGTTTTACAACAAATTTACAGATGATATTACTTGTTATAGTGAGTATAATTCTTAAAAAAAAAATACATAAAATATTTAACAAAAACAATCAATTATATGTAAATTTCCTTTCAAATTGAATTGCATAGATTTAATACAGAGCTTCTAATGTACTGTTTTCTAATCTTTTTGAATCAATGTAATACTTACACTATGTTTATGTAGATTTAACAATAAAAAGCTTTATATGTAATATCTGACTTAAGACTCAAAGTTTATGTATAACTTTGGATTTGACTTTGACTAATTTTATTTCTTCATATTGTTTTAAACATAATAGAAGATAATAGTAACTAATTTATTGTGACACTGTGATTTAACTTGTGTATCGCATTTTGATGGAAGATTTATGTCAAAATAAAACTCTTTAAGTCAACATTATTTTTGAGTGTAAACCCAACATTTATAAATAAAGAATTTGGGCTTTTTGTAGTAGTCCTAACTCATACCACGGATAAGGTTGCAGGGTAGGGTCGACTATAGATTGAATAATAACCACATATTTATTCAATTACATTTATGTAGCAGATACTTTAAGTGTAATAACTGACTGTCAGTTATTACACTTAAAGTTATGGTGTAGTCGAATTAAGTTTATGTCTCAGTTTTCAATTGATTAAGTCACACTGACCTACATAAATCTTGAATAAAGTATTAATTGTGACTCTTTAGATAGATTTTATGCCATACGATTTAATTTAAAATGTATATTTAATTGAATTCCTGTAAGTCAACATTGTTTTTCAATGTAATGCTAAGAATATACTAGCAATTTGAGGTTGTTATAATATTTACTCATCCTAAAGCAGAGGTTGCCTTGGAATGAAAATCATCAGAAGAACTTACCACACAGGTTATAAAGGTGAGGAAGACTGCGGCACGGACCATGGTTGCTGGGAGTGTCAGCAACAAGGGGTCCTCAGATAAAATAGAATGGAGTGTATATTAATCACAGCTGCCCTGCTGGGAGATGCTTTAGATGGAGTGAGACAGCGAGAGGTGCCTCGTGGAGTTGTCCTCTCCTGTTTTCTGTAAGTCTAACAGTATCAGGAATGGGATGGACACAATCATCAGGACATGCCGAATGTCACCACCTCTGTGATGTCACACCGTTCTTATCTGGTCTGATGTGACGGCCGGCCAATCCTAGCGACGGATGATCAGTTCCTCTGCCATATATTGAACATGGGTGAGGTTTTGATAGGCTTGCCTGGGACATCCAAGTAATGGGAGAAACATCAAGATAATCTGAAATAACAACCGCACCCAGATCCTTATTGCTTTAATATCCTAACCAGGAAAATAACTACGGCAAAATTATTTCTTTGCATATTCTATTTGTCTGGGAATCCGATTAATTCACAAGATGCAAACCTCCAGGGTATACGATTTATAAGCTGTGTAGAGAGATCTATGTAATGTCTCCGATTTGTTTTGAATAAATGTTTTTACATCAAACCCAGTAATAACCTGAGGAAGGTAGTAGACCACCGTGCCGAAACAAAATGATAAATCAATTCCAGAGTTACATCCTGCAATCTAAGATCCGCGCGGTAATTAATACTGTAATCATATGTCAAGGTTAAATCTGAGATAAAAACTTCTATCAAGGCTGTGAGGGCGAAGGTGGATACACATTTGAATTTGTGATAACCGTAGATGGAACAAAAGACAAGAAGAAACGGGGCAGATATGCTGATGTTCTTTGTTCTTCTTGGCAGCATGTGAATCTGTTACTGGGCCATCACACCAAAAACTGCAGCAGAATAATGCAAGTCAGTCAATTTGCAGCATAAATGGGAACAGTAACAGTAGGTGTCCAGCGCTGAAAAGCTGCATCCACCGTAAAAATACCTGCTATTTTCATTTAACAGGATTCTACCTTGCTTTTCTGGACATAATCTTATTTTCTATTCTTATTTACTTGCTAAAAAGGAATTCCGACACACTGACGTAACTTGCAAAATGATATTTTTTTTTAAATAAAGTTTCGGGGCTAGACCTTCATCAGGCAACATTTTGTATTTATTTATTTTAGTCTAATGAAGGTCTAGCACCCAAACGTTGCAGTGAATATTATTTTGCAAGTTAGTCAGTATGCGGAAATTCTTTTTTTCTGAGAGTTTTGAGAGTTATCCCCTAACCTGGCAAAGAAATAGATAAACAAAGTATTTGTTTGTCACTTATTCTTATTAGGGATAAGTAACAAGTGTTGGGGAGATGGGAAGGTAGCCATTTCAAGCCCCAGCAGGTTAACATGTTTCAGGGTCCTTGAGCAAGACCCTGAAACCCCTGATCCCTGAGGGCCTGAAAAAAAAAAGGGTCCCCCAATGCTCCTAACTGTTCATATACAAATAAAGAATTCTACTCTGGTGTACTATGTATGACTTTATGGGATCAATAAAGGATACATTATTATAATCATGAAGCTTGGTAGGAAAGGTTGGACATGTAGTCGGGAATGACCCGTACAATTTTGGTGGCAGAATCTGGATTTTTTTTAGGTCTTTATTTAATATTGCTAGGCTTGTTTTGACTTCCTATTCAAAAAATTCACAAATTAACACAAATGGTAAAGGAACGTATTGGACTGCCTGCCTTGGCCGATGTGTGTGTTCTACTAAATGCTATGCTAGATGACTTTATTTATCTACGCCACCGCCCAAAAACCTTTAGATTGAGTCGACGATCCTGATCCTGATCAGCTACAACCGGAATTTTTTCTATCCCATTGTGGAATAGCCTCTATCCCAGGAGTTTTGTCTCTAACTTCATGGGAAATGCCTACAATGCTTGGAAACAATGACATCAATCAATCAACAAATCAATCAATCCATCAATCAATCTTTATTTATATGTACAGCGCCAATTCACAACAACAGTTGTCTCACGGTGTTTTCCAGAAAGAGCAGGTCTAGACCAGACTCTTTATATAATTATCTACAGGACCCAACAAATTCCTCCTTGAGCAAGCACTTGGCAACAATGGCGCGAAAGAACTGCCCTTTAACGGGCAGAAACCTCGAGCAGATCCAAGACTCAGGATGATCGGCCTACTGCCATGACCGGTCAGGTTTGAAAAAAAAGAGAGTGAGAGAGGGAAAGAGAGAGACACGGGTGAGGAGAGATACAGACGGGGGGAAAGCAGCAAAGATATCAGCTATAATCCACTTTCTCCAACCGCTCCATGGTCGGTCCGCGGCAGCAGCAGGGATCCCAGGTTGATAATAACATTAATATTAATGTAACATATAGTGATAGCTTATGGGGGAATATTATACAATAATAATAATAATGATAACAACAATAATCATCATCGTGAGCATCTTGTGATCAGTGGACATCGAGCAGGTCCACAGCAGCAGATTCAATCACCAACCATGTGACCTTACAGGGCGAGAAAACACAAAGACTCCAGGGAAGAAGTCAAGTTAGTAACATGCAATAATCCAGTAATCCATTAAAATGCTTTAATCCATTAAAATGCTTTAATCCATTTAACATACATTAAACCATTTAACATGCATTAATCCAGTAACATGTTTTAATCCAGTAAGATGCAATAAAGTGAGAGGGATGTATAAAGAGGAAGAGAGAAAAGCTCAGTGCATCATGGGAGATCCCCTAGCAGTCTAAACCTATAGCAGCATAGCTAAGAGCTAGCATTTGCTAGCATTAATTATAAACTTTATCATAAAGGAAAGTTTTAAATCTACTTTTAAATGTATAGAGGGTTTCTGCCCCCCGAACCAAGATTGGAAGATGGTTCCACAGGAGAGGAGCCTGATAGCTGAACGCTCTGGCTCCCATTCTACTTCTGGAGACTCTAGGGACTACAAGTAACCCTGCATGCTGGGAGCGCAGAGTTCTGATTGGACAATATGGAACTACTTGGTTTATCACTATAAACCAAGCAATACTGTGAGATAACAAATGATAATGATGAACACTGTTGTTTCACAGCAAAAAAAGGTTTTTCAGAGGATACTGTAGGTGAATGGTGACAGTAGAGTTACATATAGGTGTGAGTGTGAATGGTTGTTAATCTCTATGTGTCTACGTGTGATAACCTGACCTCTGGTCCAGGATGAACGCCGCCTCTCTCCCGGTGACGGCTGGGATAGGCTCCAGCCTTTACGAGTCCCTGCACAGGGTAAGCAGTTTACATAAAATGGATGGAAGATTTTTCTTGAACCCGGTGGGAGGACTGAGACAGAAGTCTTTTTTTTTTTAATAAAAGAAATAATTCTTGTTTTACCTTCTATACATTGTGCCAGGGTGAGCCATCGGTCCTGCTAAGCAAACCTGCGGGGGTTGTTCCATTTTGGCGTTGGTAGGCATTCTACAAATTGTGATTCTAGGTTGATTTAATTCTGCTTGGTTTTATGCCCCTCATGAAGGAGCGACCTCAGCCAATGCAAAGCCGGAGGTGATGCAGGGGACTTCATTCATTCATGTGTGTTTTCGTTTTCTTTCTACGTTAAGCCAAACATTGAACGAGCATAAAGGGGTGTAGATTCTCCAAAAATCCTTTTTTTTAAATTCAGACATTTATACAATAGAGGCACTCATATGCAAGAGTGCAATCAGATACAACATCACATGTGGGAGAACAATAATAAGTGAGCCTATCAGTAATTATCTCTATAATGGTCTCCAGAGCAATCTGATATTAGCAACGTGAATGCAGTAAAAAGTCCCAATACGAAAGCATCAAAATATTATAATCTCTTAGTCAAAGGAGAACTATTAAATGCTTAAGTAAAGTTTTCTTCACGCGCCGTCATTTCTATTAATCGGGCTCCTGCAACTGTGTCAACCCCCGACTTTGTTTCATAAGACAATTTAGTTGAGAAGCCCTACAGGAAACTTTCCCTCCTAATTTTTACATATTCCCCCTTCAACGTGAATGACTCTGAATGTCTTGGTATGTTGTTCTGTATACAGGTGACTGAAATTGCTTCAAATATAATAATAGCACAGGTCGTGTGTTTCACAAGGATATAAACAGGATAACAATGTGATATTAGTTCTCTGCATTTGACCGATCCCTGAGGAGCGGTGGGCAGAACATGTGAGACCCCTGGTGAAAAATACCGGGATTCAGGGTTGAGATTCAGGGTCACTCCTAGTGAGTAAAAAAGTGATAAAAAACAAAACAAAAACAAGAGACATATCCTCAAGTTGATTCATATGCACCAAATTTGGATGAAATCGGACTAATTGTTTAGAAATTATGGTAGGAAAGCGTTTGGAGATAATGCGCCCCCTAGTGGCTGAAATATCCAACCAACCTTTTCCAAAAGAGATCTTCCTCGCACTCAGGCCTGAGGGCGTAAAAAAATGTCAACAATAAATGAGAAAGTTTTTGAGTTATTGCATATTGTTATTAAAAGATTGCATATAATTAGGTCCTGCAGATTCATTTAACTTCAAACTTTCAGCGCAGCACTGCCACAATTACTATTTATCATCTGTGCTGCAAGTCAATAAAACAGCAAAGATAAATATCTTATGCACTGACACATTGCATGATTTTTATTTGTACACAGGGCAGAGCGTAGCTGTTCTGAAATTGTTAATGTTGTCATGATGAATCCGAGCGAGAAGATCGCCTTCATAACAGACCAATTGATTCTAATTTCTCTGTTTATCAGAATTTTGAAATGCTTGAAAGAACCTTTGCCCTGATAGTGTTCAAAAGTATTATCTGAAGATAATTCACTTGTCCTCAAACAAGGACAGGAATTCTGTTTTCCATTTATAGCATAGCCTATAGAACATATGGTACACTGTAAAGGAAAATCTCAAGTGAAGGTCAAATGACTGACAGCTCGCAGTTAAAGTCATTTATCTTCATACATATTAAGTGCAATTGAACCGATATTTTTTTTTTTGGATTTTCAGAAAGATTTTACGGAGAAAAATAAAAAAATTAAAATGTTCCTGTTAATTTTTTTGTATGGTCTGAAATCCTGTTTGATTGCTGTGAATTGATTTGAATTTGTAAATAGATTAAGCTGGAGGAGAAGTTCAAATAGCAACTTTTAAAACAATTCACTAAAAAATTACAGATGTTCTACTCCTTTAACAGATAATTTACGTGAGTGTGTATATTAGGGTATAAATAATATATCGATAAATATAGAATAAATGAATTTAAAACAGGAGAGGATCCAATATGAAAAACAGAGAGGTTATATTTTATGAATCATTTATCCTCCACTCAGGTTAAGACGACAGGACGATTTAAAGATGTGACTGTAATTATTCAGTTTTTGATCAATGATTATTATTCTTATACTCCTGTATTTGAGGCCCCGTGCAAATAAATCACACTACAACCTTTAATGTAGCACTGCTCGCCTGAATTATCTGATAAAGGAACTTCAGGAGTGGACTCAATGGGAGGAGCACCCGATTAATGCAGGTTAGAAAAAAATGGCATTTATCAAATGTCTTCCCAATAACAAATTAATATTTAGTATATATGTAATCAATCTTTCATTAATATTTCATTGTTATTTAATCAACACATATTTAATCATTATCTATCAACTAAAGTATCAATTAAATTGCAGCCATTAATGATACCATTTCGTATATCTATAGTTAGGTCGTGCGACAGAATTATTGGAGTGGAACCGGATAAAGGGGGGGATTCTTAATCTTTCAACTGTTCTCCAACCATGAGCATCAGATTTGGAGGTGCTGACTCTCATACTGGCCGCTTCACGCTCAGCTGCAAACCGAGGTCACGTAATGATTAAGCCAGCAGAACAGCATCATCTGCAAACAGCAGAGGTGCAATTCTAAGATCCCCAAACCAGACGCTCTCCTCCACTCAACTGTGCCTTCGGATTCTTTCCAGATTCTTTCTTTCTGCCTCAAGCTAAGGAGTTTAAGTATCTTGATGTCTTGTTGTCCAGTGATGGGATAATGGACCATGAGGTGGACAGGCGTTTGGATGTGGTATCAACAGTAGTGCAGATACCGTGTCGGACCGTTGTAGTGAAGAAAGAGCTGAGTTGTAAGACAGAGTTCTCAATTTACAGCTCCATCTAAATTCCATCCCTTGACTATAGTCATGAGCTCAGGATAGTGCCCAGAAGAATGAGGATGAAGATACAAGCGGCTGATATGAGTTTCCTTCGAAGGGTGGCTGGGCTCAGCCTTAGAGATAAGGTTTGGAGCTCAGACAGCCGTTTTCAAAGTGGAGCCGTTGTTCCTTCTGTCGAAAGGAGCCACTCGAGTTTGTTCAGGTGTCCAGGATGCTTCCCTTTGGAGGTTCTTCAGGCCCGTCCAACTGGATGTTATTATTAACTAGTTGATGGATTACGGTGAGATATGTATCATGGAAGAAGTGATCGCATTTTAGAGCTACATCCTGAATTGAGCCACCATTGGTGAAATATTGCTTTACTTAAACAACTATCAAACTAATAATGACACCAAGATCATTTCAGTTTGTAGTGGTAGGTTTTCATGGTCAAGGTATCATATAATGAGGGTCCTACTATTATTGTGGACTTGTGGCACTGAAGGTTGATCGCACGTGTTTACAGTGGATTTTCTGTTTTGAAATTGAATTTGCTGGAGTTTCTAAAAAAATCAGTAAATATAATTCAATATAATATTATTTCAATTATTTCTCTGTTCATACATAAAGGAGCTATCCAAGTGTTTCATAGATGTAAATTTGTGCAGTGAGGTTCACAGACATTTAAATTCATACTTTTTCAAATGTCATCTTCCCTTACTTATTTAACCGTTTCCTTACAAAAACATGTACTTTTACTGCAGTGTATTCATCAAACAGCTAAAATTAATACAATTTTGAATTGAGTTGATAAGATATTACCAACAACTACCAGTATCTGTTACAATTACCGGTGTTTTTGTTTAGTTTCCACAATAAGGGCTCTTCCCTTTCATGAAAGTTGGCACACGGCGCTTTTAAGACTTCCTCATTAGATAGAAATAAAGTATTGTATCTCTTTTGTGCAACACATGTTTTCATGTAATGATTGCAATACAGATAAAAAGACAGAAGAAATTGCTTGGATACATTGCATGTAATAAAAAAGTATTCACTATTATCTAAATTATATCTATAAAATAGCTGATTGAAGACACAAATAAAATCCAAACTGCATTATTTATTCCTTATATGACATAACAATTTGCACTTTAAGTCATGCATCTTTCTTCCTGTACTGAATACTAAAGCATAAAGAGTAAAACATTAGACCAGCACACTTCACTCTGGTGCAGCCTCAAAAGCTTCATTATCGCTTTGAAATGAAGAATTATATGAATATAATCCTATACAGAAAGCTGTAGAAAGGAGCTTTCTCCATTGTTGCTCCAATGTTCAGTCGTATCTTAATCGTTTCTCCTCCAAGACCTTGCTGATTTGACTCTCAGATAAGTTTCTCTTTTCCCTCTTTATGATCGAGTCTTTATCAGTCTTTATTGATGGAGCGTCGCTGTGCTGGATGCAGAGTGGAACAGGCTGATTATCTAAGGTTTTGGACTCAGATACAGGTGAAGGGCACTTTCCTCGAAAAAGATCATGCTTATATCAGTTAAAAATGGTCTGAGGGAATAATAAAACCTGTACGTGATGAACATGGGAGGATCCTCAAACGATCCTCTTTTATAAGTTTTATGCCCACTTCAATAAAAGTGTCTTCCTTTCAACAGCCTTTCTGTTTGGGTGTGTATATATATATATATATATATATATATATATATATATATATATATATATATATAATGCCCACAAGAACCTGCATTATACAAGCAATTCCCTGATTGAATTCCTCAAATGAAAATGAAGTAATGTCTGAAAAACACTGTTTTTCTGACAGGAACTATAGAGTCAAATATGACATTTGAGTGAGAGGAAGGGTACATTCTGGACAAGTCGCTGAATTATCACAGCACCAACACACAAACACAAACAACCATTCACTCTTACATTCACACCTAAAAGCAATTTAGAAGCACCCATTCAAATGCACCAATCAGCCACAACATTATGACCGCCGGGTGAAGTCTGAATGTCATGAATACTTAATTGACACCAATTGTGTTTTGTTGGTAAGGTTTGATAAAGGGACAAATAGAGAAAATGATCAACCTCCTTTCACTTCATCCTACCAAACGCCGCTCCCCCTAGTATAGATCTAGTTAGATTGAGTCATGTTAACTGCATTTGAGTGGGAGTCAGTGTTTCAGCGTTTCATGATGAGCTAATACTTCCACTTTGGTTAGGTGGTAGATTATTCACAGGACGCCTGAGTAGGTGGGCCAGCCTATCCCGGCTGACAGTTCATCACCCGGCCAACACAGAGACAAACAATCATTCACACACACCTATGGGTGATTTACCTTCCCCAAGATAACATGTTTGTGGATTGTGTGGGATGAAGCCAGAGTGCCGGGGAACCCACACAGACATGAGAACACCAGGTAAACTCCTCACAGAAAGGTCCCCGCTGGATTTAAGCCCAGAACCACCCTCCAAACGTTTCAAAGGTTACATTTTGGATAGACTTTTAAAGACCATTATACATTAAATTTCAGACCAATTTTGTCAACCTGGTCTCTGGTCTGGGTAGTCTCTCAAAGAGGGCAGGTGAAGGTGAAGTTTCTATCGATTTTGACAATAACCATAATTATATGTCCAGATAGGTTACAAAAAGAACAATTTCACATCCATTCAGGCAGAAACGTAGGCAGGGTATGAGGAAATATCAGCATCCCCGTAAATTCACGCATTCACTAAACTCTAAGCAAGATAGTTTGTTTCCTCAAATAATTTTTTTTGCCTAACAGAGGCATTTAAATGAACACTTTTGCGTATAATGATTGCTTACTATCAAATCATATTTAACATATAGTATATAATACAATCAACATATTTAAGGCTTTTAAGGCCTGAAAATACATATTCTGATCAAATTTTTCAGACCCATCAGGAACCCTGATTATGCGTATCTAACAACACATTTAAGAGAGCACAGGTATAATTTTGTATAAAGACAGAATAGAGACATACAATAGAGCACTGTGTCCTCTGTCGGATTTATTGAGCAATTTAAATTGATACTGACAGACGCGTGTTTCATTTCAAACGTTTGAAATTCATAACAAATTATTTTTGTTATTAACACAAATGGAACAACATTGTTTCATTATAACTAAGGAACTCTAATTTTGTTGGCTGTGTGCCTTTTGCTTCTTTCTCCATGTTTTCAGCTGTATTTCTGTCATGTTTAAACCATTCATGTCTTAATTTTCATCTGTAACTGAGTATTCAAACTCCATCCCCCGATCGTGTTTAATTACGGTTTTCGGCCATTGACAGCGCATGGCATTTAAAAGATTATAAAAAGAATAAATATATAGAATAATTTATATTTATATTTTATATAGAATAAAATATAAAAATAATTTGTTTTATTTGACCTACATACGCAGATTTTTTTTAATTTAACTTGCAATGGTGAAATTATTGTTGGAACTATGCTGGACTGTTATTCAAAATAACATTTAAAAAAATCTCACATAGCCCCTGCAGCATACAAAGACCCATTTGAGAAGGATTTCTTATAACACTAAGGTATGCCTTAATGTTTCTGAATCATTGTTGAATAAACTTGGGATTGCCCTCATTTGGAAAGGTTAGAGGAGATTTTCCCATGTTTATTGGAGGTGGCGTACAGCAGGTTAAACACAGCTACGCCTAATATAATCAATAATTATTTCAATTTGGAAACTCTAACTGTAGTTCTATCAAGCTACCATAAACCTGCCTCTACTGAGACAAATCAAATACTTCCACCAACAGTAGCTGTGTTGAAAAGATCCAGTCATTTTTCTGCACCAGTCTCTGACTGACTTGTAATTTTGCTGCAAACATGACATGTATTTCAGGTTCTTTGTGTAGATTCTCATTGTTCCAGGATATTGATCGTGTTTCAGGTCATTGATCAGTCAGTGCCACCCTGATCATGGAAACAAAACCCTAACAGCAGTGATCGCAGCAAGAGTCCGAGGGGGGAAAAAACTGATTCATGCATGATTGTATATTAAGATGTTGAGAGGATGAAATCAGAAATCTCAGGGAATCAGGAATTTATTCCAGAAAATTCAACATATTCAGGACACTAACACTTTTCTACCCCTATGAAAAATACATTAAGGTGAAAAATAAAAACATGGCTCATTTTGGAGGTGGGATATTTAAGTACTAGGGACAAATCGAAAAATACATGTAAAAAAACCCAAAAACATGCAAAATGCTCAAAGTTGAATAACATTCACTAATTGATGACCTTTAAAACGCATTATGGAAAAAAGGAAAAGTAGACAGGTGATTTAGAATCTGCGTTGCTTGTTAGGTCCATAGTCTCCTGGGCCGGGGAGGCCTCTTGGGAAGCCTGCCTGGCCTCCTCCCGGAATGTTGTTGTTTCCTTGCCCCGCCATCATTGGAGAATTATCAGCAGTGATCCCTGGAGTTCCAGCAGGACCAGAACTACCAGTCAGGGAACTTCTGTTCAAGTTCATACCATGGTTGCCCATATGCATACGCATGTCTTGTTCCCTATTTTCAGAGAAGTTGCCCCTGAAGCCCTCCTGCTGCCTTTTCATCATCTCCTCATTGCGCATCCTCATCTCCTCCTCTCTCCTCCGACGTTCCTCTTCCTGCCGGAGTTCAGCTTGTTTCCTCTTTTGCACCTCCTGACTGTGCAGCTCCTCCATCCTGCGCAGCTCCTCCTGTCGTCTCAGCAGGTCTTGCCTCATCAGCATCACCTGATGCTCGTGTCTTCCCGCATCCATCTCAGCCTCCAGCTTCTCCTGGGCCTCCTTCATGTTGCGGTCCACCATATCGTACTGTTGCTTCTCCATCTCCATCAGGGCCTTCCAACGCATGGCATATTCATACTCAAATGATCCCGGCTGGGCAAACCTTGGATGCTGCTCCCGCTCTTTGTGATACTGTTGGTTTTTGTTGATGAGCTTCTCTGACAGCCCCTCTTCATCATCAAGCTGTTCCATGGGTTCTACTGTGATAGGTCGAGGAAAAGCTGTGAGGAGATAGGCCCCATCGCCACACTTATCCAAAGCTTTTCTTGCAGCTGGCTTGGAGGTGTACTCCACTATCCCCTTTCCGGTTGGCCTCCCTCGGTCATCCACTATAACCACAGCCCTCTCTATCTGACCAAAGACGGCGAAGGCCTCCTCCAGCAGCTCGTTAGACACAAACTCGGGCAGATTTTTTACAGTTAAAGCAGCCCCGTGTGTGGCAAACCTCACCCGTATGGGCCTGCCTCTGAAGGGGGTATCATCCAGTTCGGCTCTGGCGATCTCTGCTATGATGCGGGTCTCCAGTCGGATGAAGCCAAAACCTCTGTCCTTGTTGATGAAAATCTCACTGGCCTTGCCGTACTTGGCGAACATCTTCTCGAGATCATCCTCGTTAACTCCAGTCGGTAGATTTCCAACGAAGAGCCGGCTGCGTTGGGTGAAGGTCTTCTCGCCGGGCTTCCTAAAGCTCTGCAGGTCCAGTGTTAAGGCCGCGTTGGGGTTGGTTTGCTCGCTCAACTCGGGCTGCTGCCCGTTGGTGTTCGTTCCCCCAAAGTTTTTTTGGTCTCCCGGGCGGTTGGGTCCATGATTCTGCTGGTGGCCTCTGTTTCCTTGCATTTTCTGCCAGAGAATTTTAAACCGATTCAACGAATTACTCGATAAACCGACGTAAACCACTAGCAGACAGTGGCACACAAAGAGCAGCTAAAATGGCGAGGGTGCGTGCTACCGCGAACCTACGGTCGATGACGTCAATTCAGGGCGACTTGTATATAAAAAAGACGCTATCTCTAAACGACGGTACAAGTAACGCAACAAAACAGAAAAACGTTGGCTTTAATTAAATAGGGTTTTTTGGACATCCACACTATCCCATCATTGTTCGTGCTGATGGCACTTTCATTTTGTTGTCCTCTTATATCTTATTTTGTTTTGCCATTGCTACGTTTTCCCGCGAGATTACACAATCCCATTGAAAATAGTAAACGGGTAATTTCGCGGGAATCGGCTGTTAAGCTAGTTGTCGCCGTCACAAATCAATGGTATCAGAATTTTTTACTTAATGCTTGATTCAACACCACTAAAGACTAAGGTTTGACCTTTCTTTCGATACGGTAATGTTGTTAACACATTTAAAACCACGCAAGTTGCAAATTATTTCTACTTAACGCTGCTCTGTACCTGTGAAAGGACAGCCATGTTCTCCGACTTGAGTGCCCAGAAGGAAGGCTCCTCTCTGCTCTGCCGTCCAGCATCCGAGGAACAAGGACCGGTGTTTGAGAGGCTGTCACTAGCCTACAGTCCCTGTTCCGAGCCATACAAAGTCGGACAGAGAAGCTTCAATCGCCAGTATGCTCACATTTACGCAGCAAGACTCCTGCAGATGAGACCCCTGCTCTCGGAGAGAGCCCAACAAAAGTGGGGTAAGCTTAGGAAATGTTTGTGTTTACTTAGATCTGGATTGGGCACTCTAGTTTTTTAATAAAATCGGTTGTACACAGATCAGCACTAGCATTATAGCCACCTTCACCTACACGATAACACCTGCCGAATATTGTGTAGGTCTCCCATTTGTCACTTCAAGGGCTCCGACCCCTCAAGGCCTGAATTCCATTAAACCTCTGAGAATGTACTTGCAACAGGATATTTGTGGAGAAAATACCACAGATTTTCGATTGGATTGAGATCTGAGGAAATTGGAGACCACGCCAACACCTTGAACTTATTATTGCAGTCATTCAACCATTCACAATCATTTTTGTAGTCTGGTAGGTGATATTACTCTGCTGAAAGAGGCCACTTCTATTAGGGAGTAGTTTCCTGGTAGGGTAGTACTTTGTCTGCAAGATTAATGAGGCTGTGCCCCATGTGAAAGTAAAATCAATGAATGGCAGGACCGAATGTTTCTCTGCAGAACATTGCGAAAGCAGCACAATGCTTTCCTGGCCATTTTCTCATACTACATTTCGATCCCATCTCTTCCAGACTTAATTGAGGCACAGGCACCTGGTTGACTTCATGAAAAAGAAAATGTGATTCACCAGACTAGGCAATCTACGTCCATGGCTTTGTGGACCAGTTCTGAAGCTGACCTGCCCATTGTATGTGCTATTTGTTGTAGGCAGGAGTCAGAATGGGCCCTGACTGGCCTGCAGTGTTGCTCATCTGTGGGATCGGACCATCATGGGTTAGCCTTCACTCCCAATAGGCATCAATGATCCTTGGGAACCAACTAATCTGTAGCCAAATATCCAAAGCTGTTCTGACCCAGTCGTCTAGTCTTCACAATTTAACCCTTATCAAAGGAGCCCAGATCCTTACGCTTGCCCAATTTTTCAGGTTACGATACTTGAGGACGAAATATTCACTGACTACCTTACACATTCCACATACTGAAAGGTGTCATTGTAACAACATAATAAATGTTTTTTCACTTTACATGTGAGTGGTTATAATGTTATGATGGATCTTAAACAGAAAAGTCATAACATAAGCAAGGATCACCATTCTTGACTGACTTTCATCTTGAGACTGGAAATAAATAGTTATTTTAGAGATCCGGCCATAATGAATTCATCCAATTATTCCCGAATAAACAGGATGACTTCTGGAGGTTATTCCAGTTCAGGAGGAACTGACCAATTTAGTCATATATTTGTTTTTTGTTTTTTTATACAATTAATTCAAGTATGGACAAATTTCAGATTATATCTATACAAATCAAACTACCTTCCAAAATAAGTTTGCAAATAAACACAATGATACATTTAAAAATCCACAGTGTTCTCTTATATGTTTATCATTCTACCTCAGGATCAGAAGTGGTGATCAGGCAGCTGTGCGATCTTCAGACAGGAGAACACTGTTGCATTGTGGGGACCTTGTTTAAACGTATGGAACTGCAGCCGTCCATTCTGAGAGAGATCAGTGACGAGGTGGGCAGTTAATTTAATTTCAGCAGCTTACTCCCTAACTTTGAGACAAAATTAAACTGGCCTCTGACCAGTATCATGCGTTTCTTGTTTTCCTGTCTCCTTCAGCACAACCTTCTGCCCCAACCCACACGAGCCAAATACATCAGTGAAACGGATGAGCTGATTCTGGAGGATGAACTTCAGAGGATCAAACTGGAGGGCAAAATTGATAGAGACAAGTGTGTCACAGGTCAGGATTTATCTCTAAGGATCACAGCAGGGCACCGGACTAACTTTTTTCACTGTTTGTACTGTTGTGCTAACTTTTTAGTGTGTTCACCAACACTGGAGTCTCTTGTATTTGCCCTTAAAAATTGCTGTGCTGAAACTGATATATCAGTCATTCAAAATTGTCCCACATTCCAAATTTGAGTTTGGTTTGATTTAAACATTTTAAAAAGCTGATCACAAAAGGAGCACTCACCAAAAGCATCGGCGGTAAGTTCAAGTTTGTTGAGAGGAACGTAAAAGGGGTAGGGAGCAAGTCTGAAAAGATGAGTTTCTACACCTGGTTTGAATGTGGGGAGTGAGTCAATTTGCCAGATGGTTTGTGGGAGAGAGTTTCAGAGACGAGGGGCTGCATTGCTAAAAGCTCTGGACCCCATAGATGATAGACGGGCAGGAGGCGTAGAGAGGAGCAGGAAGAGCGAAGAGTACGGAAGGGCTTGTAGTGATGGAGGAGGGCAGAGAGGTTTGGATGTGTGAGGTTATGGAGAGACTTGAAGGTGAGAGGGAGGATCTTATAGTCAATGCAGCTTTTGACAGGTAGCCAGTGAAGCTGCTGGAGGACAGGGGTGGTATGTTCTATAGAAGGAGATTTTGAAATGTTGCGGGCAGCGGAGTTCTGGACCAAATGGAGTTTATGGAGGAGCTTGAGCGGAAGGCCAGAGCGGAGCGAGTTGCAGTAATCATTACAGAAGGTAACCAGAGCTTTGATGACGGTTCCAGTGGGTGTTAGGGACAGACGTAGACAGTTGATGTTGCGTAGGTGGAAATATGTAGACCAAGTGATATTATAGATGTGTGCTTCAAATGAACATTTTCTATCGAGAATAACGAGATTGGTTTTGGTGCCAACGAGGAGAATCTCCGTTTTATCGCTGTTGAGTTTGAGAAAGTTATGAGATAACCAGGTTTAATTTCAAGGAGACAGTCAGAGAGGGAGGACGGTGGAAGGGTTTTGTTCGGTTTGGAGGAATGATAGTGCTACTAGGTGCTATCTGCTTAGCTGTGAGAGTGAATAAAAAAATTTTCTGAAAAGGTGGCCGAGTGGTAGGAGTTATAAGATGAACAGGAGAGGACCCAAAACAGAGCCATGAGGAACACCGATAGGGACTGGGGAGTGCCGTGATGGTCTGAAGGTGTACAAATTAAAAAAAATCTTCATTATTGTCAACAGTGTGTCTGTTAATTAATGCCACAGTTCCTTCAGACCAAGAGTAGTGTCATCAGTTTTTTCCATAACTTTTGTGAAAATAAACCGGATTATCCCTGAGGCGGAATCAACTCCGGTTTCCTCAAGGGAACTGGAGTGGATTTTACTCCGGATATCTTGAGTGTAAATGAGATGGATTATAATCAACGCAGTGCATATTCCACTCCCATATATAAATATTCAAGAATGGATTATAATTCTTCTTTTGTGTTCTGCATCTTCGTTTTTCAGGGAGTGTTATCGCAGTATATGGATGTGAAAGGAATGATGGGAAATTCACAGTTGAGGACTTTTGCATGGCTGATCTTCCAAGGCAGATGCCCAGACCTGCACTCAGTTCTGACAGGTAAACACACACACACACACACACACACAGACACACACACACACACACACACACACACACACACAGACAGAGCTTTAAATCCAGCTTTTTGTCGTGACATATTCTAATCCAGTTGTCTGTTGTTATCCAGGTTTGTGCTGCTCACTTCAGGACTTGGGCTGGGTAGCAGCCGCGCTGACAGCATGCTGGGGCTACAGTTACTGATCGACATGGTAACCGGTCAGCTTGGTGACCAGAATGAGCAGAGCGGGGCAGCGACCATTTCCAGAGTGCTGCTGGCTGGAAACCTCTTGAGCCAAAGCACCCAGGACAAAGATGCATCAACAAAGGTAGCTGGAACTGTTTGACCCTTAGTGCACATCTATTTACGCAGATCCCAAATTGTTTCTACTCTACTTTCAGGAGAAAAAACAAAGTGAACCAGCTTTTTTAGCTTTCTGAAGTATTCTAATACCTGCTTTCTCCAGCCAAAGTACCTCACAAAGAAGAGTCAGGCTGGCAGCGTCGATGCCATGCGTCTGCTGGATGAGCTGCTGCTTCAGCTGGTTGTGAGTCTGTCTTCTTCTCTACACACATGTACACCATTTTAGTTTTTGCATCCATCCATCCTCAAAAGGGACTAATCCTGAAGGCATCCCACTCGGAGGCCCGAAACGCATTGACTTGCTTCTTTCGATGCAAAGGATCAGCCGCTCCTCACCGATTTCCCCCTCCTGATGTCTGAACTCTTCATCTTATTTCTTATTTTTTCTTTACTTGAGCACAAGACTCCAAGATATTTAAACTCTCTTTCTTGAGGCAGCAACTAACCTCTTATCCCAAAAGGGACAGTCCCTCGTTTTCCGGCAGAGAAATCTTTGGACTGCTTTCTCCACTCGCTATCTGGCCAGACTCATCACCAGGTGGTGATCGGTAGACAGCTCTGCTCCTCTTCACCTGACTTTCCATGATAAATGGCAGCAGATCTGATGACACAACCACAAAGTTGTTCACGGGTCTTTGGCTTAAGGTGGCCTGGTACCAAAAACACTTGTGAACCACCTTAATTATTTAGTTTCTGCAATGTGACGATATATTCTGTGAGTGGATATAAACTTAATCAGTATTGTTTAAAATGGTATTTAAATGAGGGTTTAAATGATGTGGGAGCTGATATAGAGTAAGCCAGTCAGTTTTTGAAAAGCAAATCACAAACACAGATTTTAAGTCCATGCATCCATTGCCTTGCACAGAGGCAATGGATGATATTTAACTGTATTTTGTAAATACAGTTGACTGTATTTTGTAAATACAGTTAAATACCCTCTGTTCTCTCAAGCATTGTTAAACAACAGTTATGGTATCATCATAGACGATTCATATCGCAAACTCGAAAAACCTCCTTACTGCTTTGGTATTTCGTGGTTGAACACACAGCTATTCATAAATTTGTGCATTGAATCGGTTGCTTCCCATAGACGATGAAAAAGATCATTTTGATAATATGTCACTGTTTCTAGGCCTCAGTTCCAGTGGATCTCATGCCAGGCCAAAATGACCCCACCAACTACACCCTCCCACAGCAGCCTCTCCACCGCTGTATGTTCCCCTTGTCCTCGGTTTACCCGACGCTACAGCTGACCTCCAACCCATACCTGGCTAACATAGATGGAGTGCTGTAAGCCAAACCGTACACGGTCACCGTCTTTCATATAGCCTTGCATCCCGTAAGTGGATATTTTAGTGTTGGTTTTCTTCAAAGGTTCCATGGCACCTCTGGCCAGAATGTCAGTGACATCCAGAAGTACAGCAGCATGGACAGTCACATAGAAATACTTGAGGAGACGCTACGACTCAGACACCTGGCCCCCACAGCACCGGATACTCTCGGTTAGTTGACGCAGATTAGCACACAAACCGTCAGGGATACTGTTCCGAGTTATTCATTCATACCGTTTTCTCTATTTCTGTCAGGTTGTTACCCATTTTATCAAAAAGACCCTTTCATCCTGGAGGAGTGTCCCCATGTTTACTTCAGTGGCAACGCCCCAACGTTTAACTCCAAACGCGTCAAAGGTCAGTGTATGGGACGTTGGAAGTGTGGAAAAACTCCTAAGATCACAACAGAAATGTTTGTTTTTGTTCAATATATTCTTTGAATAACAATTGGAAGGAAAATTTATGTAGCTCATATATATTCCCTTCATATTCGCATTATAGAAGAGGATCCGACGGTTTTTGATTACCAGTAGTTATTTTTTTTAATTATAGGCACCTGATATAAAGGATAGTTTTGCATTCTGAAATACATGCACACCTCTCAGAGTCAACAGCTGGAGTTACTAGCAGCCAAAATTCCTACTGTAAGAATTATAGCAAACAATCCATCATCGTAAGATGAGGTTAACAAAAATATGCGGGAGTAGAAAATTGGGTTAACCCACCCCCCCTTACTGTTATAGCCTCTTGCATAATTACTATTTGGCTAAAGTGCATGCAATTTCCGATAAGCAAAAATATCTTACTGGTTGAATGAAGTAGAACAGTATTTTTATCAGAAAAAAGGATTACATTACAAAGTAAGAATGTAAACTTTTCCGTAAAGTGTCAATTAATCAGATTTATGTGATTTATTGCCCACCATAGTTTATGATGTGGACTCTGTATTGAAGTGTACATGTCTCGTTCTTGGACCACCGGATTGTCTGCTAATTCAGCCCCTCATCCTTTAAAGAAACTGGGAGTCAAACATAGAGAAAATCTGAGGAAGAAGCATGTCAGCTCCTTGTAGTTGATGTAAATCTTTAATGACATGGTGCCCAGCTTGTCAGGAATTTACTGCTATAGTGGTCTTTGTGCCCACTTCACCACCCATCAGACCTGGACTGCAGATAAAAACAGCGATGCATTTTAACAGACTTTGTAATGAGTCACATCAGTCTCCACTGACATGAGATCAGCTGACTTCAAGCATAACCGTTATGCGTGGCTGTCTGTATTTATGGCACTTGCACCCCTGATGCATCACATGCACCTTTTAATTATCAGTCATTAATCATCAATCTCAGTCCTCATTAATAAACGTCAGAATGATAATTAATAATTGATCCATAGAACTCTAATTGAAACATCTTTACAAAATGCTTCACAATTCAGGATAAAATGGAAATATTAGCATGGAAGACAATTTGAATGAAATATTAATAAAAGTCATAACTGAAAATTATTTTATAAAGCCAGCACTAAAATTTCTGAAACATGACTGTCATGTTTCTTATTATTCCATTAAAGTTTATATCATAATGACTAATGCATTTTAAGTGCTCTTAATTTGAAGGATTACAGTGGAAGGGAAAAGCCTGGCCGGCCTTTTTAATGTGTCTGTTTTCTGACCTGTGGAGATGAATGTAACTTCCTTCCTTAAAGCTGAGCTCCAGCTAGCTTTATCTGCTCTACCAGCATTAGTATAACTCGCTATGTTCCTCGGGGTGTTTAAGTGTCTGATAAGTCCATTGTGCCGAATGGGTTCAGGGTTGAAGAGCTGCCTTATTTTGTCCTTACTGGTGTTACAAATTGCGAGGTTTGTGTTTTCTGGTTTACATGTCAAATGTGTGGAGCTGTAGTAGCTCATGCTTGGTGTGAGTCGACGGTACGTGCAACCGACCCATTGCCGATTTCATCAAACAAGGCCTCCCGGTGCCAGTTGATCGCCCGCCCGTTCGAACGGTTCCCCCCCAAGTTTCAAAATTAGCATATATTTGCAAAGAAATTAATACATTATTATATGTCATCAGACACCTGACTGGATATAGTGACTTTCACTACCAGGTAGGACATTCAACTCTGCAGACGCTCCCACTGCAACAGGACAACTGAGAATCATCTTTTATTCTTAAACAACATGCTCACCTTTCTTCTTCTGAAACTTGGCAATAAAAAAATTAAATAAAACCATTGTATGCAAAACACTGAGGGGCTTTAAATACCATTTCTCCAACCCAAACTCTTTGCTTTAGCGCAGCCAAAGAATGGGCTCTGGCTCAGGACAACTGGTGTCAGATTGGAAACAGAATGTTCCCATCTGACACCAGGTTATGTCTGTGGCTAGGAGCAGGATTATTGCTACTAACCAAAACATCCTGAACACCTTTTTAAACACAGTAGCATGCATGGAGGGAAAAAGCTGAACCACAACAAGACTCTGGTGAGTTTTGCATCTTAGTAATGATTGGCTGAAATCAGAAACGTGACTAGTTGTGAGTTAACAGTAAAGTAATTGTGACCTGGAGCAAAGGCGCAGAAAGATATTCGATGTTATATAGATAAGGTATCATTTCTTGAAGCTTTTCTTGTGATCGCATATTGATTAAAAATACTCTTAATACTTAATACAACTTCTATTCTTGCTAGGTCCTGATGGCCAGGAGGTTCTTTTGGTTACTGTTCCAGAGTTCAGCCGTACCCAAACGGCATGCCTGGTCAACTTGCGTACTCTGAACTGTGAGCCAATGAGATTCTCAGCATTCTCAGCTGACGAAGACGAGGAAAGTGAGATGAACATCAGCCACTGAGAGTCCACACGTCACAGGCTAAGGCTGGACTTCCTGACCAGACTAATCACATCAACATTTGGCCGAGAATGGCAGTCGCTTCGCTTCGCTTCGCTGATGTGTCGTGAATCTCAATGAACTTCTGTTAACAAAGGTGCCAAGAAAAGAGGACAAACATTTTGTATTAACAAGTGTTTATTTGAAAAATAACTCTTCTACCTAAACAAGCCCGAGGAAACAGAATAATCTCTGTGTCTACTGTCTCTCTGTTACCAACTTTGACAAAATACCTGTAAAAATATTTCTGCGATGGATGAGGACAATGTAAATAAGGTTATGTTTTTACTGTGCAATCAAAATAAAAACATCTTTTCACCAAGCAGAGAGCGTTCATAAAAGAGACTGAACAAGGTAGAAGAATGAACTGTCAACAGTCAGTTTCTATGAAAAGGAATTTTATGTCTTTACACAATTTATCGTCGGTAATATTCTTAACATCGCCATTGTTTATGTACAACATGGCGACGAGGACAGCTGTGTGTTAACTGAACTGTGTGTTTGGGTTAGTAGTCATCGATCTTGTACTCGTAAAAATAGTCAAGCATGGATTCAGTGAAACCGCCAGGTGTGGAGGACTGATCTTCGCCTATGACCCACGAGTCATACAAGAATGTGGTGGTCTCTGGCGTTGTGGGTATCGTGGTGGTCTGGGGTAAAGTTGACGTCGCCTCCGCAGTCGTCTCCTCCGCAGTCGTCGGCTCCGCAGTCGTCGGCTCCGCAGTCGTCGGCTCTGCAGTCGTCGGCTCTGCAGTCGTCGGCTCTGCAGTCGTCGGCTCCGCAGTCGTCGTCGGCTCCGCAGTCGTCGTCTGCACCGCAGTCGTCGTCGGCGCCGCAGTCGTCGTCGGCATCGCAGTCGTCGTCGTTAAACTTAATTTCATTAATCTCTGCTGCCGAAGGCGCCGGATACGAGCTATCCTCAGCCTCCTCTTCCTTTCAGCGCTGATTTTTGAATTTGCTGACTGACTGTTCTCAACCACGCGCCTGCCTCCGGTAACCGCAGGGTCCTGTTTCCTGGTGTTGGTGGCGTAGGTGAGTCGAATTGGTTTGTTGCCACGGAGGGCCATGATCTGCAGAGAAATTAAATTTCAGTGTGAGAAGAACGCACAGTAATTGAGGATGTTATTATAACTTGAGGCGAGTCTTTCACCTGTTTTATTCGGTCCCAGTTGGACTTGGCTAGGTTGAAGCTGCAGGTGGTCGCTCCTGACTGGTAACCAACCACGCAGAGTTTGGTCTCTGAAGAGAATCCTTCTGCCCGAGCTGTCACACGGTACTCCCCTGGGTTCAGCATCCGCCAGTAGTCTCCTGTTGGAGCTGCAAAGAGGAGCCAGATGTTTCGTTTTACACCCAGCAGTTAGAGCAGAGACTTGAAAGGAAGAAGCGAGTACCACACCTGTAGTGACATCATGGTTAATCCCCTCTACAGAGATGGTAGCATTTGCAATGGCGTTGCCTTGCTGGTCCTTTACAATGCCTCTGATGCCACGGTGCACCTTGAAAGAGAGGATAGAGCGTCATTGGAAAACGTCTTAATCTGCCTGCTGGCTCAGTAATGCTCTGAGCTAGATTTATATCGCGACAATCTCGATGTTATGGTAAAAAACTAAATGTTGGACCACGTTCACTGCCTTACATTTGTAGCATTTGATAACATTCCAAACAAACTCACATCCTGTCTGTGTCAGACATTAAAAAATCCTTTTTAATCCATACCGTTTCACATTCACCATGGAGGTTAGGCTTTCGCTGGCATCAGTTTGTTAATTTATTTTCAAATACATTGTTGGGAGGGTGGGGCATGTGAAAGGAAGGAAACCATTGGAATATTTCAGCCACATAACCTTCTGACTATTAATATGTAGGTCCTCCATTCGCTGTCAAAACAGCACTTACCTGTTGAGGCAGGGCTCCGCAAGACCTAAGAAGGTTTGCTCCCAGATGTTAGCAGCAGACTCTTTCAGTTCTTTAAAGTGAGGCTTCAGAGGATTGGACATGCATGTCCAGCACACCCCAAAGATGTTGGATTAGATTTGAGATCTGGGGAAATTGTAGGCCAAGGTAACACCTTGAACTCTTTTTTTCCTCAAACCATTCCTGAACCAGTGTGTCAGGGTAAACTGCTGTTATGGAATATGGTTTCCAGGAAGGTCCTTCAACAATGTTTAGGTAGTTTGTGTAACATCCACATGAATGAACATAGTCTAAAGCGTCACACTGCCTCCCCCGGATCTTCCTCCTACAGTACAACCCGGTGCAATTTCTTCCCCCATGTAAGAAAGGCAGACACCCCCAGCCATCCACACGATGCAAAAGAAAACGTAATTTATCATACCAGCCCAGCAGACACTACTTTGTTGTGATAGTGGCATAAACATTAAGCTTCTTAAGACCTTCAAGCTTTTTGGGAGATAAATCTATGGACTGATGAGAGGAAATTTAACTGGTTGACATGTGTCCCGTTACAACTGAAGTAAACTAAACAAAGCATCCCACAAAAAGATCACACCAATAGTCAAATGGATGCTTAACGACCAGGACAACTTCCTATAATTGATGAAAAAAACAGAATTCTGCTCTCTGGCGGAAGATTCTGGAAGTGAAAGTCATCAATCCGTCAGTAGAAGCTCAAGCACAGTTTGTTCCGGCTGTAAAGCAATGATCCACTGCAGAAGAGTACTTCCACCTCTGAATGACTCCAAATAAGTAAAATTACGTTTTGGAGTTGCTTCTCCAAAGTTTGAACTTGAACCCCACTGACATGCTGTGGTAGGACCTGAATAGAGCGATGGATGCCCATCATCCCCATATTTTTTCACAGCACTGTTTTACACAAAGATGGAAGATATCCACATTCTCTCTGATGGTGGACAAAGGAGTCTGTCTGTGTGTCCCAATGTGTACGACTGACCTGTTCCATGAAGATGAGCATTGCTTCCCTGTTGTTCTCCCATTCTCTCGCCAAGTCGCTCTGATGAGGGAACTTATCACATCCCAGGAATACGGACAACTCGAAACAGTTGGTGTGCAGGTAGCTGAAGTCATTCATACCTGGAGAAGAAAGAATCATTAAGTGTTTAGGATGAGGACAGTTTTATCACGTTTTTCTTCATTTCCTGGTGATGAATTGCAGTAAAGATGTTAAAGAAAAGGTTCCAAGAAGAAGGATGCCAAGACGGGAGCTTGACTCCCCCTTTAACATTTAGTTGATGTGTAGTGAAAGAATAAAACTATTTTATCCACTCAAAATGCTTCAGTGAACCTGACACTATGGAAAGACTATTTTAAGTTGCATTTTAAGTTGTTTATGATGTTTCTCTTGTTATTCCATGGTGTTGAAGAGGGGTTTGAATGTTGCTGTCATGTGTAGAATATCATCTCCTCTAGCAAGATATCACATGACTCAGCAACCTGAAGGATGCATAGAAGAGAATTCAAATCTCCCTTAAACTTTTGAATGACAGATAACACTCCTATTTATAAATTGATGTGAATTTTTTTTAATTTTATGCACTTATAAAGTGTTTCAAGACATCTGTACATTTTCTATTACTACTTAACCTTTGATTGGTTCCAACGGATGGAGCCAATCTCAGCTGACTTTGGGTGAGAAGCAGGGAACACTCTGGTGAAATTGCCAGTTCATTTTTTGGGGCTAAACACTGAATCACTCCTTGCCTCAGATCAGCCATAACTTTATAACCACTGACAGGTGGAGGCAGGTAAACATTCTGTCCTGAAGTTTATGTGTTAGAAGCAAGAAAATGGGCAACTAAGGATCTGACCACCTTTGACAAGGGCCACATTGATATGGCTGGATAACTTGGTCTTGTTGGGTGTTCCTTTCTACCAAATTGGGCCAAGGAAGAACATTCGTCGAACCTAGAACTCAGATGATCACAAATTATACTTTTTAAGCTCCTGCGGGACCCCTGACACCAATCTCATCTGGCTCACCAGAGGAATGGAAGACATGTACTGATGCACTTGTTCAGTTTTGTCAGTAAGATATGTCTCCATATTAATCTTTAGTTCTGATGATATAACACCTGATCTCCAGAGTCAGTTCTAAATATCTGATGGTGAGTTCCATGTATTTAACCTCATACGAGGTAGTGAACATCTTGAGAGTCAACATGGTCATATATCTGAATAAACCCACTGAGCACTATTGTGGGTAAGTCCTGGAACCCCCATTCAGTGAGTTGGACCTGAGAAAGCCTGTTGGATGAGAGGTAAAACAGCCTCAACATTTGATGTGGAAGTCAAGTTGCTTATTTATTTCTGTACGACTTCCTGGTTGACACAGAACCTAAATTTAGATATGAAACGTCGTCAGGTTATAGGGATGATGCTTAGAAAGGGGGATTTTATAAGAAATGTCTGACCTTAGGTGGTTTGTCTCAGAGCATGCAATGCACATGTTGTCCGCCAGAGTGCGGTGTAGATACAGGCAGACCTTCCAAACATGAAGCCACTGGTCTCTACTTACTGCCTTTGACTGGCTTCCACTTGGCCATGTTGACGATTCCGTGCACCCCTGAGGGAGAACCTCCGTGGCAGGAGCCGTGATAGCTGTGGGTCATGGTCACATGTGTGGAGGCGTAGGAGATGGCCAGCCACCTGAAAAGTGACTCATCTGCAATAGACCGAGTCTCATCGTCAGGCTCAGCATACCCGGCGCTTCTTGCTCTGTCATCCTCTTCCTCTTCTCTGTGACCATGGTCGTAGCCACCCTCATATCCGCGGTCGTATCCACGGTCATGTCCACTGTCATGTCCACGGTCATGTCCACGGTCATGTCCACGGTCATGTCCACGGTCATGTCCACGGTCATGTCCACTGTCATGTCCAAGGTCATGTCCACTGTCATGTCCACGGTCATGTCCACTGTCATGTCCTCTGTCATGTTCACGGTCATAGCCACGGTCATAGCCACGGTCATAGCCACGATCATAGCCATGGCCTCTCCACTCCTCCTCTGGCTCTGAGTATCCCCTTCCTCTCCAGTCTTCGTCTGGCTCCTCTTGATGACCCCTTGACCAGTCCATCTCTTCGAAACCATCCTCTTCATACTGTCTCTTCTTACGGCTGTGGCGTTTCTGGCTCTCTGTAGGTTTGTTTGGACGTAAACTGTCATAAGGATAAGATACGATTGACTCCCCACCCTGGAAGTTTGCACCCAAAACAAAAGGGTGACTTTCCATCCAGGAGATTATGGCCCTGGTTTCCACTGCAATCTGGAACACAAACAAGATGACCAGAGCCACACAAACATCAGAGTGAAAGCACACAAACTGGATTTCAATAGTAGAAAGGAAAACAACAGATTTCCTCTTTTTTACTGACCAAAATGACAAGTCAGTCATTAACTACTCACCAACATGCTGATGGAAAGTTTGGAGAAGTTTCTTTAGTCAATAAAACATTTATGGAACTTCACAATGTTTGGCTGTGTTTGCAGTGATTGCATAAAAAATGTCAGACTGTTCGTGCTACAGCTTACCCCAAATTCTCAGACTGAGATGTGACCAGACCTATTTGTGAACGTCAGGACCGGCAAACCGTCTAATACAAAAGCGCTGTAAACGTTTCTTCTATTTCCAACACCATACCTCAGTGAAACACAGTTATTTTGATGAAAACTACATTTTGGAATAGACTTATCATATGAAACACACTTCGGTTTAGCTTTCACCCATCACCCATTAAAACTGTCTTGTTGCAGGGAAAGCATATCCCTGAAAAAAAAAAAAAAAAAGTTTTATGGATCATTTTCATACTTTATACCCATGTAGACCTTAGTGTAAGGAAGAACTGGAATGATTTGGGAAAAGTCAAATTTGCACATGCACTGCCACTAGAGGTCATCTTTGTTTTCAGGCCCTTATTTCCCAACTGTTGGTCCGATTTGGTCTGAATTTTGTGGATATGAATAGACTTGAGGCAATCTCTTCTACATATCATAGTTTACTCTAATTACTTTTTTCTTTTTACAAAACACTGTTTTCCAAACATAACTTCCTAACTGTTGATGTCCTTTTTGGCTCATATGAATATACACGGGTGGATTTACTATAATAGTTCATATTTTGTCATCGGTGGGTGCTTTTTGTGGAAAACACAGTTTCTCATCCGTAACTTCCCAACCATAAGTCCAATGACATTCTACCTGTCATGATGTATTCTGTCATATAAAGGACACATTGAAGAACATGGGCACTGATGGATACCATGTTTTTAAATGGACTTAAGTAGGTGGATTATAAATAATTTGTTCAAATACGTATGAAATGAACGTAGAAAATGAATGATGGCACTGTCCATATCTGCATACGTGACATGAGCCTTTAGACTTTCCATCAGCGTGGGGGTGAGTAGATCATGCCTAATTTTAAACCTCTAACTGTAGGGCCTTCTGTGCCCATCATCATGAGTCATCTGTTTGACTCAGCTGTACCCTCCTCCTTACCGAGCTGTTGGCCTTCATGTCCTGTGACATATATATGTGGTGATTGGGGACGAGTTTGGGCACGAAGCCCTTATCTTCAGCGTCCCACAGGATACTATTCAAGTCTGGGAAGTTCTGGAAGATGTCAAAGCCGTCCTCGGTGAAGTGTCCTGTGGTCCATCCACTCAGCTCGGATCCCTGCAGGGGAGAATGAAGATTAACTACTCATGGAGTCGAGTCATTGCAGACCACCAGCGCAGCATGATCCACTGGAATTTCCTGTTTGCAACCTCTGCCAACAAGGTTAAATTTTCATCCGTTGAATTCTTCTGCGTAATCCTGCAAACAAACAACCCAAATTCAAATTTCCAAAAACATTGCTGAAGAATGGGATACAGGCCCGGAAAGATCAGGATTAAGGGCCAGATCCTGGATTTTTTTATTTTTAATAACTAGCATTTGTACTGTGTTTTTTTTTTTTTTTAAGAGACATTTTGGCTTACTGAACAAAAAATACTCAACCACAAACCTTTATGGATGACTGGGTCATTCAAGCCAAACAAAACATGAAGGATGCTTATAGTGTTTCCATCCATTAATCCAGTCTCAGCGGGATTACCTGAAAGCCTCTGGATTGATTTTTACAAAATAAGTGAAAATGTTGGGTACAAAGCAAGGAAGAACGTATCAAATCTGGATCAAGTGATACATCCAGGAAGTTTGTTTATCTTCCTTTAATATTATTTCCTTCTCATATCACAGATTTCAATGAAACTTAGTAGAAGGGTGGGGCACCGGACATGGAGGAAGCTGTCACTTTTAGGTGCAGTGACCTGATGAGGCCTTATCAGAGGTTTGTTCTCCTCTTACTCACAGGGAAGCCAGGTACAAGGAGGGATCTAAGAAGCATCTCCTTCAATAAACAAACAACCACATATATTATCTAATTTATGTCCGAAACCAATCAAAACAAAAGATCACTGTATTAAATTCAACCATTTAACACATAGTTGTCCCCACAGTGGACAGCTATTCAAGAGATATTTTCTCGCTTGTTTGGGTTTAAATGGAAGAGTTGCAAATTAGCCTCTTCAGTGGAAAGATACGTAGTCCCACAGCAGGGAGGGGCGGAGGAATTAAGAACAACGATGTAAATAATGGAGGGAGGGAAGTGTAAGGAGTCTGGAGTAAAAAGAGAGAGGGGAGAGGCAGAAGTTCATCGAGATTCAAAGAGAATAAATACACCTCAGTGAAAAGTTCCAACGGATGTTGTCGTAATTAATGCCTGAAATGGTTCCACGATGTCCACACTGGTGGACATTTCTGCATAACACTGAAAATTAAAAATAAATTTATATCACTTTGCATGTACTTATGTCCTTAGAGGTACAAATAATGTGAGATTAGTCTGTGTTTTTTAAAATAACTAATCTATGAAAGGGTTGAGTCTCCTAAACACGACATTTCATCTACAACCTCCATGTCTCTCATTATCTCAAATGGCCAAAGTATTTTTTTTTGTGGATCTGTCCATTATGTTACTCAGCTGATATTTTCATTTGCAATAGTTTTTCCCTGTTGGAGCATCTGTTTCATAACACAACTGGGTCTTTCAACACAAGCATACTTTTTGTCAATGAAGTAGAATTTTCTTTTTCTTTTCTCTTAATCATATACACTGACCGCTTCGAAAGCTCTCTCGTGTCCGTCAGGGTTGAGCGAGGGCACCAGGTGGATCCGTATTCCCTCCACCAGTTGATGGGCTCTGGGGTTTCTGTCTTTGTACTCTTTGCACAGGTACTGCATGAGGAGCAGTATCATCTCCCGGCCTGCTGCCTCGTTTCCATGAAGACCTGCCGTGAAGCGGAACTCGGGCTCCCCTGTAAAGACAACCAAGCAAGACTAGTCATTTGTCCCTTAACCATAATCTGCTGACTTCCACTTGGTGTTTAAGAAGATTTACAGTAATCATCAACTCTGCAGTTACATTTCAAACAATCAGAAGCAGACTGTTGGAACATATAAGAGAATACTGGTAATTTGACATTTGTTTGGACTGAAAACATTATACATTGGTTTTCCAAATGACTCTTGCAGTGTAAGCTGTAACTGCTCTATCTGCCTGCTTAATGGCAGTATGAACACATTCGCACCTATTTCGTGCTCCGTGGGGTTACCAGAGATGACCATGGCCATAATTTCCCGTCCCTTTGAGCTCCTGCCCAAGCTGTAGATGCTGGTGATGTTGGGACACTCATCATTCACAGACTTCATGAGCTGAACACGTGAGAAAGAGGAAACAGTCACTGTTTGAACTATATTTAATAAACAGATATTTCAAAGCTTCTTTCCTTACGAGTCACAGCAGCTAAACATCCCTGCAGCTTATTGCTTTGATGATCGTGCAGGACATACAATCTTAATGATGGGAAAACTGTGGGTTTCCCATCTTCATGGATGTTATTTTGTGTGGAAATATTCCCCGCTGAATTATCTTCTTCTTTGGGAAAATATAGATAGAATTGTGGAATGTGAAGATACTCACTGTAATCATCTCTGAGTAGCTGTGATGTTTGAACTCCAAATAATCTACTGGAGTCACTTCGTTTTGCCTGAATAGAACATCAGCTGAATCTATCAAATAAAAATAAACAGAGATTATTATTCATTATACGTGCTTTAAAAGACTGAAAATCAAAATTCTGTTCACACTGTCGGAAAATCTTTGTACACAAGACTTTTCTGCTGCAATGTTCTCCTAAACACCTGAAGAAGAGGATTTTAGTGAAACTTGGGAAGGATGGGTCTTTGCTTAGAATAGTTCACACTAAACTTTAGTGTAGATTTCTGTCTTTTTCCCATTTTCTTCAACATTGAGTTTTTTACATTTTTATTTGTCAGTGAATAATTTTTAAATCTTAATGTGTAGATATGCAAGATTTCTTTTCATTAAGATATAAATGTACAGGAAAATTACCTAACATGGTATGAATCTTTACCTTAAAAGATTGTTTTTTCATAACTTAATGCAAAAATGCAATTTTGTTTCTTAATGCCTTATACTGCCATAGTATTGGTACGTAATGAGGTTCAGCTAGGGCGAGATCTACATTTTTTACCATTTCTGACCAAAGATTTATAGTTTTTGTCTTTAAATCTTTTCTATTGTTCTGCTAGCACTGATGTGACCATAACAAGTTCCATGGCAAAAGCTTTTTTTTTTTGTGAAAAAAAACAACTATTTTATTTAAAATAAATCTTTATTTGTATCAGGAATTGTATTTGTGTTGTCTATGGGTTGTTATCTACAGTATATCCCCATTTACCCGGCCTATCTGTAGAAAAAATTGAGACATTATGGGGGTCTGAGAGACGTCAGCGGAGGCAAATCAGCCATCTGTTGGAACACGAGGCAGAAAGGGTGCAGTTCATAACTTAAGGATTAAAGACTTAAAAGCAGATAGTAGCAGTTAGACACAACTAAAGGAATAGAAAATGCATCCAAAATGTATTCAAATCAGAGGGCAAGGGTCTGGGACGAAATCAACCACCATTGAACAGGAAGTGATTACGTGACTGTGTTTGACATATGAATGCAATGTTTACATTTGGTGAGGATCCAGATAAAATCTGGAACCATCAGATTTAAAAGGTTGGCCGTTAGAAATCCTGTAATCTTAGATTATATGTTACAGTGTTATGAGTTTTGGACAAGGCTTGATTGAAATAAACGGACTGTTGGGCCTTGGTGGAGGTATGTTATTCTAGTTTTTCTAGTTTAAAAAAACTTCCCCGCAGAATGTTTTAACACTTATTTGCTATGAGGCTCCAAAAATGTTTTATGGACTTCATCCGACTTTAATTTGGAACGGAAGCAAATATATAGGCTGAATTGTAAGTTCAGGTGAACTGTAGCTTTTCTAGGGATGTGTTTTCGGCTCACCAAGCACGGGGCATCCCAGGACCTCCATCCTCATACACAGAGAGCCGTTCCAGCTCTGAGGAATGATTCGGATGTAACGTGCCAGCACAGGCTGTGCCAGTTGGTTCAGCACCGGAGTGTCCTTGTCATTATTTCCAAAGAACAACTGGACAAGACAGCGGAGCGGGTCAGTGTGACATCATCGATGCTGGCTCATCACTCGGCATCACTGTAGGAGAACTCACCCAGTCAGCGAAGCCATCATGGATGGTAGTCCATTCTCTGCTGTCATTGCTGAACGCCATGAAGTATGACATCACAAAGTCATCCCTGAAACAAGAAGACACGAGCTCAACATATTCAAGCTGCTTTTGTAAATGCAGTATTTCTCTCACTCACTGTCTGTGCGTCTTACTCGTTCGAGGAGTCTCGTCCTTGTGTTATGACTCCTGTGAACTCTGTCTCCCTGCGAGCATCAAGCTCGATCCAGTGGATCCTGTCCTCTGAGTTGGCACACCATGCTCCACCTCTCAAGTCATCTTCATCATCTGAGCCCTGAACACCATATAGGACAGATCACATGATGTCGGCTCACTCTGAGCTCACATACATTATTATATATTGTGAACATTAAAAGTATTGACCGTTTAGTGTGCTCTGACCTACTGGAGAACAACCTATTGGTTCTTTCATGGTACCTGCCACATCAATCCACAAAGTGTTATGGAATCAATCCTTTCATATTTTCTAGTAATCAAGCAACCAACCAACAAACAGAAACATAGACGGGGACGAAAAACATATACCAATGCACATAAAATGCAAATACAGAGGCTCTGCCTGTCTGTCTGCTGTCACCGGTTTACAAATTACTGACACCAAGGAAGTTTGTTTTTCAATCTGTTTGTTTGCCAGAAAAATAAGGACTATTTTCAGCATTTCCGTCTGTTAAAGCTTTTGAACATTTGCAAACTAGTTGAAAAATTTGCTGGATTAGGCTTAAACTCAATGGAAGAGAGATCATAGGCCAAAGATGTTACACTTGAAATTTAGAGGAAAAGAGGCTGATATTCTATTTTATTTTATTCTCTTTCTCAAAACATTTTGGAACAATGAGGGCCTCTATTTTAATGTAGCAAATACTGTCTGTTGTTGGAATTAAGATTAGGATTACATTTAAAAGAAAAGGATTCTTAGGCCTTTGTGGAGGTATATGCTTCATGGGCATTTATGTGAAGTACCTGTAACTTGCAATGTGGTTGTTGTAAAACTAAAGAAAGATTTTTTTTATAAGAAATATATAATAGGCGACAATTATTTTTAGAAAATAGTTCAGAAACAATGATATTATATAAACATTAACATTAATTACTAACATGGACAATAATTGTTATTACAGTTATATCATTTTGAACTATAATCCTTATTAATATTCACATTGATTTTATTTTATATCACTATTATGGGGTAAAAGGAGACTAATTATATTACTACTATATTATTATTATATCAATATTTTCCTCTTGAATGATATGGAATGCAAATATAAACTAAAAATAAATAAACAAGTACAGAGCATATTCTAACAATATACCACTGTTTATTTTATTGATATTTTAAATATTTCTGCAAATGTATATTGGCTCCAGACATCAGTTAATGCTCGCCATAGTTACTAATAATCAGGATTTGCTCATCCTAAAAGAGCAGCTAATTGAAGCGAGAGACTGAACAATAACAGTATTTTCCTACATGAGTCTCGTAGTTGGTGTTTATGTCCAGGTTTGGTTTATGTAAGTGCTGGCTGCAGTGTATGGAAGCTTCCAGAGAGCAACTACCTGCATGTTGAGGCGCGCCCTCTGAGGTGCAAAATGGTACTGAGACATGGAGGAAGCTGAGAGCTGGTCTGGCTCGATCTTGCGGGACTCCATCCCCAAGGGAGGACACTCTGCCACGTACACAGACAAAATCATATGATATGTGAATTCGTATCAGCCCGGCAATGTTTTCAAGTTCCGAGCAGACTTACTCTTGGGCTCTTTGTAGATGCGGGGTCTATTCCTGGCCCGCTCCTCTGCCTCCTTCAGCTTCTCCACTCTCTCTGGAAGAGTTCAGAAAAACAAAGCTAAATAAACTGTCTTGGCTGAATATTTAATTTTATTTCTTTTATGTTTTTCATTCCCCACAAATCTAGAGACTCAACATTTTTATGCAAATGTTATACTCCAAAATTCCCAGAATCTTGTGAAGGTCTGGCGGATGGTGAAGAAAAACAAACCAGATGTTTTGTCTTCCATTCCAGTCCAAGTGTGCTCATTTCAAACTAAGATAGTCCTTGTCCAGAGAGATTGTTATGAAAGAAAAGTACAAGTATGATCATTGTTGTTATTAATATTCTAACATTATGTTCCAATTTCTCACTGTCATTAGTGGCGGTTATTACAGTTAGTGAGGCTGTCATTCTACATTCCTACGGTCTTACTGACCGTAGGAATGTAGAATATGTTTTAAGGTCACTCAACGACCACAAATGGACAAACTATGAGTCAAAGACTGAGGAAAACTAAGTAATTAGGAAACTAAGTGAAGCAAAAAATAAAAATAGAACAGCACTTTGTCCAGTCCAACTAGTCTGTCCACAACGTTTTTTAGAAATCGATTTTGCATCAATAGAATGTACACTAGCAATGGTATTAGTTATAAAACTTTCCTGATCAGCCCGTCTATTCTTGCCTCACCCATCCTCCACCTCTCTGTAGAATTTATGGGGAAATTGGTTATTAAGTGTAAGGAGTATGGTAACGTGTTTAGTAGTGCCACACCAAGAGGGTTCTGGGTTCAAATCCACAATGGGCCACACATGTGTGGAGTTTACATGTACTGCCTCCAGGTTTTCCTGCTTCCTCCTTTCAAGGTCCAAACATATTTAAAACACGTGACTAGGTCAGTCTAAATTGAGGAACTTCTCTAAATCATTTGTGATTATGAGTGTGAGCGTAAATGGTTGTTTTTCTCTCTGTGTTAGTCCTCTGATGAACTGGAGACGTGTCCAGGTGTTCTTCACCTCTTGACCATTATCAGCCCTGCAACCCTGCACAGGAGGAGTTGTTACAGAACATGGATGGATCGGTGGGATAAATGGTAAATAAAATTAAATCCATCTCTAGGTCCTTTTTCCTAGTTAAACAAATCCATCTTTTAAATAGCATCCACCATGCAACAACTATTAAATGCATGTTGGTTGAACACTTAAGACAGCGCGGCTCCGTGAACCTCCATTTCAAAAACTGTGAAACATTAGCAGTTCAAACAACATCTTATAATGTCCGCCTTAAAAATGGAATCCTACTAAAGCAACTTCATGACCTGTTGTACTCTGCCACTGATTGGCTAGGCATGACGATGGCATTTCTCACATAATCAAAGTCATATGACTGAGGGGATACATGAGAAACCCCATCTTTGGGCCAAACCATTCACAGCGAGTAGAGTAGGATAACAAAATTCGCTTGGTAGAGGTATGCACTCTCTGTGACCCTTCTAGTTGGAAATTGCAGAGATGAATACACTTAGACACTTTAAACGATATTCTGTAACATTTTATACTGTCCAGAGGCACAAGGGGCTGGAGCCTATCCCAGTTGACTTAGGGCAGGAGGCAGGCTGCACCAAGTCACCAGTTCATCACAGTGTCAACACATAGAGACAAAAGACCATTCACATACACACCCAAACCTACAGGGAGCTTGCAGTTAACAATTCCCCCACATCACATGTTTTTTGGATTGTGGGAGGAAGTCTGAGAACCCAGGAGGATCCTGAGCCGAAACAAGGAGAACATGCAAACGCAACAAAAAAAGTCCTCGGGTGGATTTGAGGCCATAACCTTCTTACTGTGCGGCAACAGCACAAACCACTTATTAGATAAACTTAATGTAATCTAAATTTTAATCATGAGCCTATAAGGTTGAGTTAATGCGGAATACACTTTTTTGTATTAAAAGATAACTTTGTAATTCCTTTGGAGAAACAAAGTAGCGTTAGTAGAGACATAATATAAGTTTATTTTAATCCAGTTTTATTTTGGTCTTAACTTGAGACATTGATGCACAGGTTTAGAAGTAATACAGAGAGTATTGTTATTAGTCTGTCAACTTTGAACATCACATTAAGACTTTGCTGCTTCTCAGACAGAAAACCCAGTTTTGATCTGCTTGACAGGATCGGTGAAACCAACGTGGCAGGTTTCACAGATATAAGATGACTTATATGAAAGTCATTCAGGTGAGATACACAGTGACACTGGTAATTGATGATAAATTGTTTATCTAAATCAAAGGGATAACTATCTTCTTAAGCTGAAAAAAAAAAATAATTTCTTGTCTCCAGTGAATAAATTATGCGTCTGTACTTTATCACGTTAAAAAACAACATGTATCCACTTGTTTTTCTGGTTCTATCTAAAATTGAATGTTCCTGTCTTTCGCTATCTTTGAATAAGTTTCAATGTTTGAAAAAGTGGAAGATTCTGGATATACTCCTATATCTGGATCCAATTACAAAAGTGGGAAAAAACCTTTACGTTTCATGAAAATCCATCAAGTAATTTTTGTGTCATCCAAACTAACCATAACACAGAGACATGTGAGAACATGATCTCCTTGGGTGGAGGTAGAAAGGCTGTGAGGGTTGTTACATCCGAGTGGGAAGTTCGCCAAAACATTGGATCCAAAAATGCCTCAAGTTCCAGAAAAATCTGTCCAGTCGTTATTGTGTAATACTTTTTAAATTAAACCTGGATGCTATTTTCTTCCCTTTATATTATTAATAGTCAATTAAAGAAAATGAAAAATCTAACGAGCCTCTGGTGTGGTTGTGGGCGTGGACACATCTGTTCGGAGTTACTGATTTGACTCAGAAACGTCAAAGTCAGTTAAAAATGCTTTTCACCTTGAACCCGGGCGACAGTGAAACATCCACACAGGACGTGCCCTATTGACACCGGTCCTGAGAGTGTTGTTCATCATGGCCTCCAGGCCTCAACCAACAGCTAACCCCTCTGCACGCAGCTGCCACGTGGCAAAAAAAGATGGGAATCATTAAGATCCCAACACTGCCTGTTAGTTCTCCTTTGATGCATTTTTTCTTTATCAAATCCCCTTCAAATGGATCAGTCTCAGCTGTCGTAAGAGATTTCTGAACTTCTTTATCTCCATCTAGTTTTAGAGGCTGGACCCCCTCCTTGACTTTAACACAGTGGGAAATCACATCTGCATTCTCTTAAATAGAGAAATGATCTAAGAAAGGAGAGAACACCTTAGATCTGTTATCTGTTGGTCTTTTTGAACCCTGATCGGAGGTCTTTGACAAATACAGGCAGACATGACTGAGCAGCATGATGTTATGCAATAACAGAACCCACATCTGGGAATTCTTACCTTTCTCCAGCCTCTCCCTTTCTTTTTGCGCTCTCTCCCTCTCCTTCACCATCCATTTTTCGTCTGTCTCTTTCCTCCCTGCAGAAAATCAGTGACATTTTTTTGACAGAAATACCTAAAATTAGGAACAATAAACAGAAAAATAACTAGTCAGTTACGCGTGTTTGTGTGTGTGCACATACTCATTCCATATTCGTCGTAATCCTCATACCACATGCCCCCATAGGGAGAGGCTGTAGTGGGCTCCTCTACATGAAAAAAAAAGTGAGACGGCTACATCACCACCACATTAAAAGTGAGATTTAACTAGATTACATGCTTTAATCTGCAAAGTTTTACAGTTAGCACACTGATTTGTGCAACCAAAAATACTGTCTTCTAATTGGACGCCACTTCGAAGCCTATCATGTAATTAGGTGGTTAAAGCTCCAATTTGAATTTACAAGAATCATAACAAGCTCTCATCTGATGACAGGGAGCATTTAAACTACACAACAAATCTAATGAAGGTTTTGTTGACTCTGTGGAACAAGCGAACCCACCCACCCACTCCTGTTAGAAGTAGGGTTGGTCAGCTCACTCTAATGTTATTCCCATGTGTTATTTTGACTCTTAGTCTAAAGACAGAATGGACATTTTATCTGGATCCCATGCCTACAGAGATGTTTTAGTAGGTAACTGCCTGACTGAACATCTAAATCGTCGCTGATGGATGTCAAAGGAGCAGATTGTCCGAAAAAGAAAATTTAGCCCTTATCTGCTCGCTCAATTGCCAATGTAAACTCTGGTTAAATTTACTCCTCCACATAAGATGTGGACTCCACCATAAAATGATCTTAGTATGGAAAACTCAAAATATAAATTAAAGAAAAATAATTTAATAGCTCGCACAACTGCTTATCATGATTCATTCATGAATTATGATTTTTATGTTTTTTCAAACTAGTGGGCACAGTTTTTCAGATATGCTCCGGACACAAAGGCCTCCCTGCAGTGACTTAAAACAATTAGTTTGAATTGAAGCTACTCAGAAATATGTAAAACTTCAAATTCAAAATATCAAAAGTTACAATTATGTTGTATAGCTAATTTCTGTGTTAGGTTTGGTGAAGCTAAAATATTTTCTTTGCCAGATATGCTCTGAAAGATATAACTGACCTTCAGACTCACCTTAAAAAATAGGTTTCCATGGGAATGATACAGAATAATTCTTACAAGGCACAGCTTTTTATTATGCATAATATTTCCATGTTTGGTGGAGCTGAAAGTATATTTTGCCAGACATACACCTGATAACAAATGCTTATGTACAGACATATCATTGACTAAATCCCTCATTATTTTTATGTTGTGGGGGATAATGACTCCATAGAGTTGAAACGGTGTAGTGATGATGCATCTCACTGAATGCAAATCAAATTTTTCATGTCTCATGATTAAATACAAGGTTTATTCAAAGCCATAATGTAAACTCAAATTCGCGAAATACAAAATTGCACAAATTTTCAGTTTGGTTAAGTTCAGAAGACTTTATTCATCCCGAAAAGGGCAGTAAAGAACAAATAAACGGACAACAACAATCAAGTGATGTTGGTGTCATTTATATATTTCTTTGCTTAGATGAAAAATTTCACCTATTTGCTATGTTGGTCGCATATAAATGAAAAGTTGAAAATGTTCAACTTAAGCAAGAAATTTGAATGAGACTGTGACGTAAAAGCCAATCACATTTTTTTCAGGTATCAGTGGATGTCACAACAACTATCAGTTGTGTTTACTTTGATGAAATAAATGTTGGTAAACTCAAATGATCTGGTAATGGTATTTGCAGGAGTATAGCAAGGAGATTAAAGCCAGGAAAATTTGAACTCAGAATTAGGAGCTTCCCAAATTAATGTGAAAAGAAACCTATTTGCATAGTTTTTGAAGTTGAAAGTCGCCTCTAAGCTGAAAGCGTTACCATGTGTAACTTAACAAACTCTTTCAGTGAGAACTTCTGACCGCTACATTCTCCAGTGTTTACCTGCTGCTTGGAAGCTTTCATCAATCCTAAAAGAGCTCTGCAGAAGATGATCCTATTAAGAGGTGCATGTTTGCCCCTTCCAGTTCAGGCACCCATATAAGGCAGTGGTTATTGCTAACGACTTTAGCCTATAGGCTACAGTGAAGTTAAAGTTAAAAAGGGGTTTAAAAAACTTTTTTCATTATTTCTGGATATCATTCTGTAAGGCTTTTAATCAAATGGTGTCAAGCAAGTCCCCGACTTTTTCTGTTCATTAGCAGAATGCAGCAAGGCGGTTTTTCTCTGAAGACCCAGAAATGTTTTGTAGAAACTTCACCTTAGCAGAAACTGACAAGAGTATTCATTTTTGCATGAAAGCTCCTTTCATTGAATCTCTATAGTGTGTGACTGACAGAATTTACCTGTTGTTATGGTTTCAACCATAGAAGTGACCTCTTTGCCATCAGGGAATGGAAGATTATCTGGCAACTCGACTGCAGGAGTGGAAAATTAAAACAGTAATTTTAGTATTTTTAAAGGTCAGAGAAAGCGATCATATTAATGTCAGACACAGACTATGGAAATGTTGGCAGTCTTGACAAGATGTTTCCTACATCTGATCCTGTGGAAAAATGAGTTCAGTCACTGCTGACTTCAGGTGGATCGGGGCTGGAGGAGATAGAAAAGATCCTAAAACTTTCAGCATGAGGTAGTAGAGTAGATTTTACAGGATCATTTTATTTCCATGAAAGTTTGCGGAGGAGGGAGGCACGCCCAGGCAGGCTGAAAAGACCGTGGCATGGTTGTTTCGATCTTGCCGAAGGTACGGATAAATCAGATGCTGTCTAAATTTTCTTTTATGTGTTTTTTGTTCGTAGAATTGTACTAAATTTTTTTGATTGATTGATTTCCACAAAAAACGTTAAAAGGATTTCCACGCACAAACCCATTAAATGTTTGTGTGGATTCAGATAAAGGGTTGGATCAGGATATATTTTCACTACTTCATTACCCTTAGCCATGTGCGTGGATGGTTTGTTAGTTAGTTAATTAATCAGCAGGAATTCACAAAAACTACAGAACTGATTTCCATTAAACCTTGTATAGGGAAGGGGCAACAGCCAGGCAAGTTAAACAGACACAGGCAGGATTGATTGACCTTAGGGGAGGTATGACCTATGAGATTGAATTCCTCAAATAAGATTTGAAGTTATTTCCGAAAAACATTGTTATTTGTAAATAGCTCCCCCCAAGTTAGTAAAATATAACATTTTTAATTAAAATATGATATATAAAAAATTGATCTTGAGTCGATTATTCTTAACCAAATTTGGACTAAATCCGACCAATGGTTGGGAAGTAATGTCCGCAAAAGACTGTATTTTGCAAAAAAAAGAGAAAAAAAGCTCCATTTGTGATGAAAATCGGAACTCTTAAAAGACTCTTAAAAAACGTAATCTCCAAATATTTTCAGGCTATAATTCTCTAGCCTTGGTTCGATTTAGTCCACATTTTGTGCATATGAATTGACTGGAAGAGATTTATCTTATTTTACACACAGGGCAAACTAACTTTCCGTGTGGTGTCATGGCCCGCTCATGACTTTGAACTCTTTAAAAGTACAGATTTTCTTTCTGTACCTCTCTAGTTCCCCCTTACATGTTTACCCTTTGTTGTGTTTTGTGTAGGTGTTTGGGGGATGTAGTCCCAAGCACCACATCCCCCAAATGTGTTGAATCCCCCTATTCAACACATATTCAGGCATTCCAGCGCTAAATATCTGCATGAATTAAAAAAAATTGCAAGAAAAATATGACAATTGAGCTCAAGTTTCAAAACCCTGTTTTGTTCACTACAGTGCTTTTGTCTTTAAATTCAACATTGAATTGATTATTTTGTTATTCATGCTTTCGTTAAAACAAAGCAAAATGACGAGTCAGTTGTACATACATGTAGCATCCCAGTAATCGCCTTCATCTGTTCCAGTCTTCTCCCCAACCTCAGGGGTAGGAGAGGTTGGCTCCACCTCTTCGGGGATGTATGGTTCCTTCTCCTCTGGTTTCCAGTAGTCATCGTCACCGTCAGTTGCTGGTTTGGTTGGCTCTTTCTCCTCTGGTTTCCAGTAGTTATCATAGTCTTCAGGCGCTGGCGTGGACGGCTCTTTCTCCTCTGGCTTCCAGTAGTTATCATAGTCTTCAGGCGCTGGCGTGGACGGCTCTTTCTCCTCTGGTTTCCAGTAGTCATCATAATTATCAGGCGCTGGAGTGGACGGCTCTTTCTCCTCTGGTTTCCAGTAGTCATCATAATTATCAGGCGCTGGAGTGGACGGCTCTTTCTCTTCTGGTTTCCAGTAGTTATCATAGTCTTCAGGCGGTGGCGTGGACGGCTCTTTCTCCTCTGGTTTCCAGTAGTCATAATATTCATCAGGCCCTGGAGTGGACGGCTCTTTCTCTTCTGGTTTCCAGTAGTCATCATAATCGTCAGGCCCTGGAGGGGACGGCTCTTTCTCCTCTGGTTTCCAGTTTTCATCATAATCGTCAGGCCCTGGAGGGGACGGCTCTTTCTCCTCTGGTTTCCAGTTTTCATCATAATTGTCAGGCGCTGGAGTGGACGGCTCTTTCTCTTCTGGTTTCCAGTATTCATCATAATCGTCAGGCGCTGGAGTGGACGGCTCTTTCTCTTCTGGATTCCAATAATCTTCATTGGCTCCTGTTACTGGAGCAAATGGGTCTTCCTTCTCGGGCTCTGGCCTGGCTGGTGTGGAGTCGGGGTCCCAGTACTCATCATCTGGTTTCATGTAATCAATGTGTAAGAGAGAGACAGACGGAAGATAGTCTCATATGTCTAGGGGCTTCATTTTTCTATTTATATGTGCTTTCCTTTATACACCCATTTGTGCTGTTAATAAAATACGCAAAACTAAAAATAACCCTCTGAAAAAACATCCTAGAAGCTTGTCATAGACCAGCTGTCAATGTCATAAAAGCTGCAGCAAAACCAGGAAGTCCATACTTTCTTATTCCTTGTAAAAACATGGCTACCCAAATTTGTCACAATGAAACTCCACCAGCAAAGGTTCAGCATGAGATCCTGGTGGGTTAAACTTGTAGACGCAAATGAAGCCTCAAGCAGTGATGAGATTTAGGGGAGAGTGTTTTTTTTAACTCAACACTTTTAGATGGTATAGTCAGGAGCTCCAATCAACGCTGAGTCATATGACATCACATCGGCTTAAGTGAGCTTCCCCTAACACCACAAAATAAAACTTTATATACTAAACATAAACGCCTCTAAATCTTGTTCAAATGTTTGACTCTACTCTCTAAAACCTGTAAAACAGACTTTGATACGGGTGGAGTCCCCCTTTGAAATCCTTAAGCATAGCTTTTTATAGTTATTAATGTTTGAAAGTGTTCTACCAACCCAGAATTCAATTATGAGATCATAGGAGCAGGGTGCTACTTTCTTAGATAGTCCAAATTAAATACAAATAAAAAATATTTTCCATTGCAGGGTACCAATAGCTAAAAAACAGCAACATTTTTTCCCAACTATTTCCAAAAAGTGTTTTAAAAGTGTTAAATATTGTTTAACAAAGGTTCTTGGTAGAAATCCGCCTGGGATCCTGGGACCTTTTTGTACGGACTTTGTGTGGGTTTTGTCAGGGTACTCAGGTTTCTTTCCAAAGTCCAAAAAAATGCAAACAATTCTCTACAATGTAAGCAAATTAGTGACTTTAATTGTACGTAGGCGTGACTGTCCGCATAAATGAATGAGTGAGTGAAATTGGCATTTAGATTTTACATTTAGATTTAAGATTTAAGTATGACATCTGGCCATTAGATTTAAGATTTAGGTTTAAACATTTAACAAATAGATTTCATATTTTGGTTCAACATTTAGTTTTAATGTTTAGAGATGCTATTACGGTTTAACATTCAGAATCAACATTTGGGTTTGAAATTAAAAATATAGATTTAATTTTTTTTTTTATCACTTAGGTAAACATTTATATTTAATATTTAGGTTTAAAATTTAGATTTAAATTCAGCTCCAAAATTTGACATAAAAAAATGATATTTTATTTAACTCAATTTAATAAGAAAAGTAATTTTTCGAAGTTCAAAGATACCGCTTTAAAATTGATTTTGAAAGGTATCTTTAAGTTTTTTTCCCCACCATGCTTTAACATTGTTTGGGGCTTAATGTGGCAGAATGTTTCAACATGTTCTACTCCATAATCGGTGGCCCATATTCCACACTCATACATCTGATTGTGTAAAATCCACAATTACTCACATGGAGGGTAAAGGTAGTCTGTGAATGGCTCAGGTTCAGTGGGCGGTTCAGTCGGGATTTCTAGGGGAAGCAGACGGACACAAGGTCAACAACATTAATTTAAGGCCAAGTCATTCAAGGTACAAACTTGGCTCTTCTGCCCTCACGTGTTGTGGTTGGCGGCAGCGTCGTGGTTGGCGGAAGCGTCGTGGTCGGTGGTAGCGTCGTGGTCGGCGGTAAAGTCGTGGTTGTCTTCTGCTTGTCCTTCTTCTTTCCCTTCTTGTCAGCTTTAGGTTTTTTTGTGGCACCGGGATCTCTTGGCTCTTTCTTCTTCTTCTTGTCCTTCTTTTTCTTTTTGCCTTCCTCCGGTGCTCTTCTCACCCTGCCTGGAATAATGAAGAAATGAGGAAAAAGAGTAATTTGTTTCATTTTCCAAGTTCACTTTAAGTCAGAACAAGCTTATAGAATGTTCATTCATTAAGTCTTTCCCTCAAATTAATCCCTTACCACCCACCCCGTCAATCTTCCTAACTGAATTTATTTTTTATACAAAAAATAAAAAATTAATGAAAAAATGAATAATTTAAAGCCTATGTGTACTAGGTGCTGACAAAACATTCAAAGCGTATGTACTTTTGGTTCTTATTTTAGTTTCTATCATTCTTGAGCAATGTGAGTTGACATCATGCACATGTTTCTATACTAAAATGAAACACCGAGGGAAAATTCAGACAGTCAGACGAATTTTGGTGGTTGCTTGAGGTTCTTCAGTATTTCCTTCTGAGGTTGTCTGAAGGTCCGAAGCACTTTCATGGAAAACTCTTTTCTCTCTTTCCATTAGTCGTGCTTCATTAATGACAATAAATCTGTTCAGTTGCTCAGTGAATATATCACGATCACCTCTGCAACATCTTCCCAATTGGACATAAACTTTACTGCAATTATCCAGTCTGGCAGAGTGACTGTGCACCAGAGTCAGCATTAATCATGCGGGAGTAGTGAGAAAGTGGAAAAGATCAGCGTCATAAAAATCTGGCTGCAAGATGCAAAACTCTTTCTCCAAGTCTGGAGTGAAGGAAAAAAACCCATCTATGGTGTTTCTTCTTTGCTATGGTAGTAGTAGTAGTAGTAGTAGAGCACAGGTGATGATCTGGAGTTTCTCATTTAGCTGTCATAGACTAAGAGGCTGTGTCTGCTCCTCCGTACCACATTGAAGCTCAGACATGAAGGACTTTTATGATTTCTTTCACTCACCTGCTTGTGCAACTTCCCCTGTTTCTCTCGTATGCCTGTAAATTCTTCCTAGTAGGTCCACAGCATGTCCCTGCTCACTTTCTGGGTCATCCAGGGACTCTTCATGCAGCTTATCCCCTGTCTCCTTTTCATTCTGCCGGAGAGAAACGATCCCCCCAGCACTCTCTCCTCCTCTGGGAATCAGCAGGCAACACAAGGCCAGCAGAGCCACAGACACAACCACAGGAAGGCATTTCATACCTGCTGCTCTTCCAACTGCAGAAGTTTCTTTAATAGTTCTCTTAGCTGTCCGATGCTCAAACCAACTTTGTCTCTCTTTTTCTCAGAAGAATTGCTTTCTTCCCCTTCTGCTTGCGATCTGATCCACTCCAGCTGGGATGTTTCTGCAGTTCCACATACACACCCACCACCACCAGTGTCAAGTAGACTGGGCTAGACAGAGATGTAGTGGGTGGGGGGTAAGGATAGACCGGGAGGGGAGAGAGGTGGGTTATAGTAGGGGGAGTGAAGTTGAGAGAGAGAGAGAGACAGGGAGGAAGAGACATGGCGTAAAGGAGCAATCCACTCAAATGACTGGATTGGGCCCCTCACTGCCCTGCAGCTATGGTAAGCTGAAAAAAAAAACAGCGTAAGGCCGTAGGAGCCTCCTCACCTGGCTGACGAGTCAGAACAGGTGCAAGGCTCAGACAAGAGATTGGGGGAGGAGGATGAAGATTGGCATGTGACAGCCTCAGACAGCAAGTCTTGGGTTGGGACTGAAGCTTCCTCCTTATCAACCCTGATGAATTCCTCTGTTGAGAGCTTCTTCACCCTGCAGACTCACAATAGAGCAGGCGAATTACACAACAAGAGAAGGAGGAGGAAAGGGGAGGATAGGATTTTGTGTGCTTTAACCAAACCAAACACCACAAATCATCAGAGGGGGGAATAGATAGAAAATGAAAACAGGCAGGAGTAAGACATAAATTCTTCTTCAGTCCGTGACTTGTTTTAGTTGGGACTGGATCATTTCTTTCCTTCTCATGATTCTCTCTCACTCTTTCCTGACGGTGCTGTGCAACTCGTGTTCTGTTTTTTTTGAGAAAAATCTATGACAGGCTATGAGGCCATGGAGGAACACACACACACACACAAACACACACACACGCACATGAAATTTTAAGATTAGGTGTTTTCTTTACTGTTCCCCCATCCTCCACTCTGTTGTTTGGAGAGCCTGTTGGAGGCGTCGCTGTGGGACTTGTTGTATATTTAGCCAACAGTCTTATTACAACTAGTTTTCCCGGGTAATCCTCAGCTATTTAGTCTAATTGAGGAGAGTGACAACCAGTTTGGGATTGAGATGAGTCTCTAGATGAAGAGATGAGACATAAATTACAAAATTTTCAGAGAAATTCTCAATGAAATCAGACAAAAATTTGGCAGTTCTATCCCATGTGCGCAGATATTCCAAAAAAATGAAATGACTTCAAGTTTTACTCCAATTTTCCAAATACGCCATAATGTTTGTCCCATCTGCTCAGACATTCGTAAGATTATTCCCAATGAGATGATGTCACTTTTATTCATATAGCACCAAATCACAACAGAAGTCATCTCAAGGCACACCCAACAATTCCAACCATGAGTATGCACATGTGGGGGGAAAAAACGTCTTTTGAACAGGCAGAATCTTGAGCAGATGGAAGTGGATGGCCCCCTAACTTCACAGAAGACAGACAATTTTGCCAAATGCATGGGAATCTCTGATAAAATAACCCAGCTCATATCAACTCGGCAGGGTTTAATTTTCTGAAAACTGTTAATATCAGTACAGGATATGACTCAGGGTGAAAAGAATGTTAAGTACAGAAAGGTCGAGCAGAGGCCTTTTTCAGCGTGCGAGGATAAAGACTTACACAGGGGAGTTTGCTGAAACAGTTTTTAAAGAGAGAAACAGTAACAGGCAATGTTTGCAGTAATGGAAGCCAAATGAATGAATGGAAAAGAACATGTGCATTAGTTAGCAATTGGAATGGTTTTGTCATTTTACCTCCTCATGAAATAAACGTGGAAGATTTTGAGGTCATTTGAATTTCCACTTTTTGCCATTTTTGCTTTTTCATTCAGTTCTCTTTAGATGTGATAAACACGGATGAAAGCTGGACTCATTTAAATGATGAATAACCCATTCCACATGCGAAACATGGTAATAATAGCCAACATTAAGTTAGGTAAAATCATTTTAAAAGTCGGGAAATATCATGGAAAACATTGCTAAAATACAGCTAACATCAGAGAATGCTTGTTGTTGAAAGCTGATGCTAACGGCCAACGCTGGCATTAAAATTGAATTTTACTAATAATGTGTTACAAATGCTGAATGATTTAAAGTCGGTTGAAAAGTTACACTCACCTGAATTGCTGTTTTAAGAGTACCATAGTTAAGAAAGTGGGAAGAGAAAAGGGTACAGAACATACTAGAAGCGGCGAGATAATGTCGGAGAGCTAAAACTACGTAGTTGGACGAAGAAGCCGCTGAAAGATTATGACGGGATGTAAATATGAGTAATAACAAGTTAGAACACCTTGTAGGCAATATTTTTACTTTTATTTGAAGGGGGAACTTTTTCATCCAGTGCTAAGTGAGTGTTTGTGTGAAGAATTTGATGAAAAATAATTCTGTCCTGTTCTTGCTTGATATACAGCTTATTTCAGAGTAAGGTCTGTAGTTGTATTTGGAGCTTCATAATGTGCGTCACGTTCAATGGCGGGTCAGTCTAGTACCAGGACCCTTACACCCTAAAGGCTTGCTGTTGTAAGAGGACATGATGTGACCTGGCAACGACTTGCTGCAAGAAGCAGGGACATCCCTGAACAAATCATAATCTGAATGGGAAGCTGTGTTGTTCAAAAACCTGTACGTGCTTTTCAGTATTAATGGAGTGGTCACAGATGTGAAAGTTGCAAACGCCTTGGCCACCAGCACAGCCTATATCATCACAGGCACTGGATTAGGAACATTGTGCTGGGGACATTTAACATTTAATATATTTTCTTTCTTAGCCCAAAGGACAGAATATCCATTGTTTCATCAAAATTATTTTTAAGACTCTGGGACTCAGATCTAGAGTGAGACCCACTATTTACAACACGTAGAGTATGTATCATGTTACTGGTACTTCTTACTTGTTATTCTTATTTCTTTTGTATATAGTATTGGCCCATAGGAGATAAATGAAAACTGAAATCGTGTTCCAGACAGTTGGAACACTTGTGAACCTTGCCATCAGTGACAAACCTTCCAAAATAGCATGCTGAGTGCTCATGCAGGAAGTCACACAAGATCCAAAGAAAAACAACCAAAACCCATCTGGCCTTTCTCAAGGTCAGTGTGCTTGGCTCCAGTATTCCAGAGGTACTGGGCAAAAATAGAAGGATGGGAGGACGTTGAGGTGAAGGCCACAACTGCCATCCCAGAAGAACATTACAACACGTCTGAATTTTGCCATAACACACCTTATAAACACCTGTTAAACTGTTCTGAAGACAGTGGCTCTGTTACATCTGGTGGAAACCAAACACACAAATAAAATGATACCCAGAGTCAAGCATGGAGAGGACAGGGTAACTTTGGGGGGATACTTTGCTGTTTCAGCCTGGATGACTTGCCACAAATCAGGAAAAACTGCCAGAAAAATTCTGAAGGAAAATGTCCGGTCATCACTGAGTAGTTCTGCAAAGAAGAGTCCACACTCAGGTGGGGCTCTGACCGCACAGTTTTCACCTCAGGGGTTAGACAGTAACTACAGTACGCCATAATGAGATTAATTCACAGCATTTGACCCATACCCGAGGAGCAATGGGCAGCACCTGTGATGTGCTCTGGGAACAAATGGGGATTCAGGGTCTTGCTCAAGGACCGTATGACATGAAGACGGCAGGGCAGTCCAGGGATCGAAGCTACCAACCTTTTCACGACCTTTTCATTTGGAGAGGACCACTCTACCTCCTGAGCTGCAGCTGAGTGACAACACAAACCGGGACTGATAGAGGTCACCTTTTATCTTCAGTCCATCTCAGATGTAGTCATATTCACTGTAGATTCATAAAGGCTACGTATTACACTTTACACTATATTTTTGGAACATATATTTCCCTCTGACTTAAACTGTAAGTACGCTGATATTTCATAACTGCTAATACATTGCACTGACTGGGAGGTTATTCCGTTTGCACAAATGTTTTACTTCTAAAACTATCATTTAGCTTATACTTATCATGATTCACTTACTTAAATTCAATTTTGAAGGGATGAATCATACATAATATGGTTTTTAAAGTTCAGTGTGAAGTATTTTAATATTTCTTCTGACAATGTGCACAAAAATGGGAGCATGTAACCTCCACCTGGATATAATCATTTTATTCGATTTACATTTCGGTAGGAAGAACCATGAGCAATGAGAGTACTTCACAGGATACAATATAGGCAACAGATGACAGCAGACTTACATCCTAGTGTTTTAATAGTCCTGACATCACTTTTATTTATATTTCTGTATATTCGGAGGTCAAATTCAGTATGGGAGTTTATACTTTAAGTTAACACGCTCAAGTCTGTGCATAACGCCTTGAGCTGAGCGTCAGCATCTACTTAGCAGGAAACAATGACATCAGAGCAAAAGAGAAGGAAGAAAGAGAGTTGGGGGAGGGAGGGAGCAGGGAAAAATGCTGGTTTCCAGCAGGCTCACAAGGTACAAATGGAAAAGGATTTAGAAAACGCTATCCTCCCCTTTTCATTCTCTATGGGGATCCATACACACTCCAGCAGGATATCTGACACAGAACAGATGTTGCATATCGGAGTATTAACCCTTTAATGGGCTCCTGAGTAATTTAATTGAAGCGGTATCTTGGATTTGTCCTCTGATCTCCCCTGAAACCACATGCACATTAAGGAACGCTAACACAAGCACAGACAGCACGCAAGCCATTAGCAGATCTGCAAAATGGTCTCTGGAATTGTGATTTTCACTTGGATTAGTGACATAAAGTTGGCTGAAATATTTTTCCATCCTGTGTGCGCGGTGATTCAGCAGGTCCACCACGGCCCAGTCATCTGGCAGTGTGGGACTGGAGCTACACTCCTGATTGAGCACAGATGTAAAAGCATGCAGCACTAAGTTTCCTTTGGAGGTATCCCAGGGACAAAATCTCCTCTCTCTGCTCAGTTGCAAATATTTCAACACCGTACTCTAGTGTTTTGCATTATGGCAACACAAGTGAAGCAACTTTACAAGAATTTATCTTCAACAGGGTGTTAGTAATGTAGTGTAGTGTTTCCCCTGGTGAGTTTAAGCAGAGACTGATAAGCCTTGAAGCGGGGGCTGTAATGTCCACAACGTCTGCCAATATTGGCGCTCTCCCCAAATGATGAAGCACCAGAGGAGATGTAGAAGTCCAGCTAAAACTAAACAATCTGGACTGACACTAGCTCTAAATTTCAGAGCATTAATCTGACACCAGCACAAATAAAGAGTAGGTGTAATATGGAACAAGGAGTAGCCCTTTGCCACTGAACATTCTAGAATATACTAGTTATTATAGAGCATGAATTGCACCCTGTGAAATATGTAGCACCTGCCTTAACACTTTGTTACATTTATGTGCAGATTTGTCAAAGTGTGCGCTCTAGTGGCCGACTTGTAGAGCAGCAACAGAAGTTAAAATGGAAAAATAATTCTAATTCAGCTTCTAGAAGGGTTCAGTGCTTTGTTTCTTTAAGTTTTGGACAAATGTGAATATCTTTAAAACAATATACGTAATCCAAACTAGAATGACATTCATTAAAGTGTAAACCTCTGTTAAAGTCAAACAATCACACGTCTATCTAATGTGGCCAACCCCAGACCTGCTGCATTGACGACATTTTGTGGGGATGTTGGATTAGCAGTCTTTTTGAGAAAGCTCCAAAATGATCTAGGAAAACGAAAGCGAGGGATATGTAATCTGTACATCTGTTCATTTGACCGATGTTCAACAGTTTGTATCCTTACATTTTAGAACAATACAAAACAACGCTGAATGAATAGTTTCACAACACAAGTACAGTTATTCAATAGAAGTCACAAAAGATTTGAAAGGACTAAATGTGTTAGTTTTTAAACAGCATTTATTTAGCTTTCTTCATACAATACATTTAATGTACAACAGCACATACTGTATTCTGAAATAACTCAGTATAAAATAGGGCTTCTACAATCAAGGTACAGTCATAAAATGCTCTGAGGGGCACGACGACTACGGCATCAGTAAAACACCTTCATATAAAGCGAAGAGAGAAGTGATTGTATTTGCCGAGCGGCTTCTGTATGAAGCAGAACTTCACACCACACCTCTCTGAGCATCCCACATCCTGCACAAACCCGTTTTTTTCCCTCTTGGTTCTGGTTTCACAACTGAAAAGATTCCAAATGATGATGAATGCATAATAATATGATCTAGTACAACAGATGAAAATATAACTTCTGGTTATATGAGAGAATAAATCAGGCTTTGTTTGGATACTGAGTATATATCAAAAGCATACGTCATATTATGTCTGCTAATCAAGCCGATATCTTCACAATCATATACTGAGGCTTTTGTGACTGTAGCTGTAAAAACGATTGTTTCCAAGTGTTTTCCGAACACCAAACACTTAAACACAGCAAAAGTATACCTTACTATCACTGAAGCCACAAGATAACCTGCTTAATACAAACATCAGCCAGTTTCACACTCGAGGGATTTAAAAACGCACCGTTCAATTTTTGGCCTGAGAATCTAAAACTGGTTGTGCATCTATATGCGGGCAGATCTGTGATTATTCGCCACACGAGATTTTCTTACGCTTGACTGATTTACGTGAGTAGTGTCAAGTCTGAAAACTATATTTTCAGAGAAGATTAATCTTAAACGATGCCGCAGCTGGGGCAGCATGACCTGGATGGTACCAACGATATACCGATAACATTTGTTTGAGCAGTTGTGAATTTCTCTACCGCTATCCACTTTCAGTGACCTGGAAGAGATGCTGCCGTTGCGTTCTATGTTTACAGCTGGAGGCAGTCGATTGGACGGATGGAGCCTCTCATAAACTGACAGATTATCCTCTTCTTCTCTTGTGGGCCTTATCTTTCTGCACTGTGACAATGAAGTTGTCTATTTTTGTATAAAATGGAAATAGTTGATTGGAGTTGCCTATTGGAACTTCTGTATACACTGATCAGCCATAAGATTATAACCACAGGTGAAGTCAGTATAATAATGGTTATCTCGTTACAATGGCATCTGTTTGTGAGTGGGATACATCAGGGAGCAAGTGAATGTTTTTTCCGCAAAGTTGGCAAATATAAGGATCTGAGTGACTTTGACAAGAGGCCGCATTGTGATGGTTATATGACTGGGTCAGATCATCTCCAAACCTGCGGAATTTGTTGGATGTTTATGGGCTACAGTGGTTAGTTTCTACCAAAGTGGTCAAATGAAGAACAACTGGTAAATTATTGAAGGTTCATAGATGTTCACGGCTCATTGAATAGTGCGGGGAGCGACGGCTAGCCAGTGTTTTTCAAATCCCACAGAAGAACTACTGTGACACAAATTGCTGAAAAAGTGAATCCTGATCCAGATAGAAAGGCATCTGAACAGAGCTGATTTGGTGCCAAGAGAAAGGCTGACATTATATTAGTCAGGTGGTTACAATGTTATGACCGATTAATGTAGTCGAAATGCAGCAAACCCAGTAACTATAGTGTTGGGAATTACTCTCTCCCTCTTTTTTTGTTATGGATTTAGGCTAGTTTCAGGTTCTTTTTTCTTTTTATTTTGACTTAAGTTCGCCAAGTAAGTTTATCTTATTGAACCTTCCTCATCCTGACATTAATGAATTAATGAATAAATATGTTCTCGTTGGGTTGCAATTACAAACATGACCAAGGTTGTGCTGACACGCTGATTACTGACACTGACACTTTTGAGATTTGATCCAAATGTAAGGTGCGTTATAAATTAAATTTATTATTATTATCATTACTGATTATCTTTCAATAGTGATACATTATTTGAGGTAAAAAGAAAATCAGAGACTACTGCTATATTTAAGTCTAATAGCTAACAAGTAGTTATGGACATTAAGATGGGAGCCTCCTCTTGACTTCCTGATTTTCAAGTGGATTCTATGATCATCAGACATTATTTCTTTTGAACATTGTATTGCCCAAACCCATAGTGCCAAAGGAAATATAATAAACACCGTATCCAATTCATTAAGTCAAAATAACTTTAGCATCACCATCATCATTTGTTGATACGTGCTGCATTCTTTGTTAATGTTTTTTGGTAGGGTTAAGTCTTGTGTTCTCCAAGAACGGGGTGTACTAATAAGGCAGTTTATATATGATATTATAAGTTTATCAAAAGAGTATCATATCTGTAAATGTGGTTAACTGATCTGTCCCTCAATATTAATTAAAAACTTGATCACAAAATAAATGTTTAAAATTTTTTTTTGATTCTGCTCATGCTTTGGGGGATTTTTTTGTTCCATAATTTTGTTACTGATTAAATTAAAATAATTACTACAGGTTAAGTAATAACATAATATTGCTTGTTATTTTAAAACGACACACGCCACCCAAGCAAATTTACGGTAAGCATTGTGGTGCGTTTTTAAATCCCTTGATTTTCAGAGGATTTATTAGTCTGCAGATGTGCATCAGCGCATGTGTGGGCCTTTATAATATCTATAAATATGTTTTCAAATATAATACACAACATTAACCAGCTTCTGTCTTAGCTCGCTATAATGTAGTGCTTCAGGTGTTGAATATACGTTATATAGCATATCCAATTGTTATGAAAGAAAGCCTAGGTACAGGGAAATGTAAATAGTCTGACTGACAGGCCAAACAAACGCCAGGAGAAAGAAAGGAGAGATTTGTCTCAAGTCTTGAGGTAAGCAATGTGTTTCAATATAATGCCCTACAGACAATCATACAATTACAATCATTATTTCTCTATATACAAGCTTCCTGATGTACACACACACACTATACTGCTCCTCAGTTTAAATTTCAATAGAACTAAATGAGGGATCATAATTGTGGTGCAATGTTTAAGAGCCAGGATGGGACTCCTGTGTGAAGCCTGTCTCGCGACATAATGAACATTATGGCTATTGAAGATGGCCTGCTTCCTCCTTGCATACGTCACACATGCTAGCAAAGATATACAACAGTGCAAATTTTTCTGCTCAATCAAAACACTTGCAAACAATTAGCCTCTAAACTACATTTGCTCATCTTTGAAGTCATATGATGTGGCAGGATGATGATGGCGAAATACAACTATTAAGAGGACACACAAGAAATGAATGTGCCTGTGTATTCAATGAATGTCTTAGGGGGCGGGTCAACTGTTTACTGTGTTACAGGAAATGAAAGTCTACTGTGGCACGGCAAGGACCAACCAGCACTCTACCCCGTATGTAAGTAGTAGGCACCATTTGTACTGTTACCTTCTTAGAAGACAAGGTTGAGCTCAATAAAGTGTCAAGCCTATTCCACACCTCTGAGACAAACACTGTGCCACCTAAATGTGTGTTACTGAAGGAGACTTAATGCAAATATGACATTAATGTGCTATAATAGTAACAGTTTGCGCACTCATTGACACTACGGACTGTAACCCAGACATGACATCAACGAGCTTTACGTAGAGGAGGCTATAGGATGCTACAGTACTAGTGCTACCTGAACATGCTACAGATTGAGACTACAAGGATGGGAGACGGTTTCACATGAGCACAAGACAGGAGCCAGCTTAACTGAGGTTCTCTGACCGTTCCAGGCCAAAGAGCCGAAGGGTACAGATCTTGCTACATTGTGAGAGGGACTCTTGGGAAAATTCATCCCTTAACCAGATATCAGCGTCGGTATATTGAATAAAACAAACTAAATAGGAGTTAATGAGAGACCATTCAGTCGGCTTCCAAAGGAATAGTAAAATCGGTAATATATTTTTGTTTCATTATCTGTCCAGTTTGTAGTTTCTGTCAAGTCTTTAATTTAATAACTGTTTGCGCCAGAAATATTAAATATTAAAAATATAAAACCCTCCGCTTACAGCAGTGTTTGAAGAAATACTGCTAAAAACATCTTTTAATTTGGCACTCTGTTGCATCATTAACTAACCTGTGATGAAGTTTTTCCACAGACAAACAGTACATGGCGGGTATTTCATCCTGTATGTGCGTGAGCCTGATGGCACAGAGCTCTTCTTTATTGTCTATGCTCTTTAGAAAAGAAAATCCTGAACTGGGTTTTTTATTGTTTGACGTGAAGTGTTGTGAAAACAAGCAAGGTGCTGCTAATTCTTTCAATTGGCCCAGTAAATTTAGTAGGAGTTTTTCTAAACTGGGTAACTTGGGCACCATGTCCTCTTATTAAAGCCTTAACAAACATTATGCTGTATATTAAGGACATTTGGTCCCCTTTTAATGCATTGTTCTTGTAATGATTTCACAGTAATGACAATATGTTATGTTAACTATATGTCTGTTCATCAAAAACAGTATCAGTATTCAAAAAATATGAAAAAAATGTGGCACATAGATCATGAGATCATCATGATCATTTCACATAGCCTAGATGTGTGCTTTTGGTCAGTAGTCCAGGTTGCTGAGAGAGTTCTGGTTGTTTTCATTTTGTAAAACTGCGTACTGGATCAGCTGAATGATGCTGCGTTAAGGACACTACAGTGGAAAATTCTAAGCTCCTCCATGGCAAAAGTGATTTGAACGCCTGCTTAGACCGGATTTGATTGTTGAGCGTTGATTTCAACAAGCCATGTACTATTGTCATGTGATGGGTTTGTATTCTTAATATGTAAGTATAGTATAGTAGTTTTTCCAAAGATGGTTTTAATAATTGATACCCGTCAATGTATCTACTTCCACGCAATTGATATGGCCAATCTTTCCTTGCTTAAGCATGGGAACACACATTTTTAATAGTCTGAAAACTTCCAAATTGGACATTCAGAGTTTGCCGTGATCTTGAATCTAGTATTATAAAAATATTCCATCATTCTTGTGGCATTTTGTAAAGCAGGAGAAAAACAAAGGACTGTCTGAGGAAGTAGCAGAATGTTCTTTTACTGTCACAAAGCTGAAATGTTTCTGAAAGTGAGATCAGGACCATTACGGATCGATTAAGCAAGAAAAGAAGAATAAACTTTAAAATCCCTCCCTATTTTTTCTTTTTTTGTAAAAAAAAAAAATACAAGTCTTTCTCCTCAAATTTTCTGAATCGCCACACTGCACCCTAACACCCCATTATTCAAGAAAAACCTATATAGATCGCTCGCTTTGAGACAAATTGAGACATGGTGGTGACGTGTGACTGCTCTGCAATGTTTCAGACCTGAGAGCAGAATCGATTTTGAGAATTATTTTAAAGTAGTATCAATTGAATACACAGTGCTGCAAAAACAATGTAATAACTCATTATTTTAACTAATAAAAATAATTAGTTTGGAGTTTTTTCAGAGGAGACAGAATTCTTCTGTGTTACAGAAATCAGCAGTGTCCAGAACAAACATTGTTTGTTCTAAAAAAGAAAAAGTTTTTTCTTTCTGAATAATTCTGGTCCTACTGAAGGATCTCCAGCTTTTTTAATAGACCTCAAGTACCTAAGTGAGTTGTTGCAGCTTGATGGATCTTAGGTCTTAGTAAAGCTGGCTCATTGTGTGCAGAGGAAAGCCCCTCCCTCCCATCTGTAGTCAGATCCTGTCATACTACATACACACACACACACACACACATCCATATGCACGCATTCAGTTGCGCAAGCACACAAACCCTGAAGTTATATCGTCGCACAGCACAATCGTTTTGATTATCATAGAGTAAGAGCTGGGATTGCATACTGTACCATACGTCTCCGTGGAGACACCCTTCATCAGTATCAGCTCATTCAGTTCACTCACGCGCGCACGCACGCACACACTCACACGCAGACACACACAGAGGAATACATTTTGAACTGGTCAAAACAATTACAATCACATGCTTTGTAACGGAATGTAGAGAAAAGCTCATACCAGACCTTTGACTTGAAGCCAAGCACGCACCCTCTGTAATGAAAAGTCTCCTTAGCTTTAACCACAAAGAGCTGACAAGCCAGAAGATTTTCAGATGCTCTGATGGAATTTAACTTAGTTAAAAATCCTTCCCACGGTCACTCAGCCGTCAGTTCATCAACGTTCTGAAGTGCTTTTACACACAACTGTTAAGTTATGAGATCTCTCCCTTCAGAAAATATTAATTTTTTAAAATTATTTAAAATATATCCCCCCCTCATATCAAGAGGGAGCTCTGGACCTATTCTATCAGACGCCTGGCAACAGAGACCACGAGGTCACCAACAACTGGTTAGACCTCCACACATCTCCATTCTTGTACTTCTTTCTTACTTCCACGTTCTAATGTTCAGACCAAGCTGCATTCAAAGCATCCTAGATATTTAAGAACAGCCTCCACTGCCAATTTCTGCTCCAAGCGTAAAGAAAATCTGTAACCTCTGAGGATTTGATCTGCTTCTCTCCTGTCAGTCTGAGGGGAAATCTGCTCCTGTTGGCTCCCTGACTACAATAAATTGTTATACAACACATCTGACTCTGCTGCACACAGCTTGTGTTATGAGCCGTTTGCATGCTTGTGTGATGAAGGTACATCTTTGAGTAAGAGAGAACATCAAGCCTGTTAAAGGAACAGTTTATCCCAAAGTAAAAAAAACAAACATCATCAGACCACGACCATGCTGACTGACAGTCAGGCAAAGTTTCTTAATCCAAAATCAGGAGCTTCACAGAAAAAAGATTGTTTCATGATTCTCCTAAATAAGTAAAGACAGGAAATGTGTTCTTTTAAAACTGTTAAGCGGAAATCTTCACTGAAGAACATAAGCTAGGTATTAGTGATACGCAGAGATGAGAAGTTTGAGTTGACCTTGTTCACCTTCTTCTGACATTGAGTGTACTGACATTTATTAGTTTAGAGGCAAAAGTACGGATTTCTGTTCAGATCTATGGTATTCTAACAATTTCGACAACGATGATTATTCACTTAAATTGCAACACCACCGTTTGATTCTTATTAAAAGATAACAAAAAATCAATTTGTCATGAATTTAGAGAGGGACTGTTAGAAATGTATCCTGTAAGTGCTTAACAGGTTGTTATTTAATGATTGAGGCGCTGTATTTTATGTTTTTATAAAGGCATTTTCTCTTACAGTCATGTTTTGTGCTGATAGTAACTTGGTTGAAAATATAATAATAAAGGGGTCTGTTTTTGAAAAAAAGGTTTGAAAACCACTGGTCTAGGAGAAAGTGTCAACGCTGTTTTGCTGTGAAATGCATAAAGTACTACGAAACTCTAACTTTTTGGGTGAGCTGTTCCTTTAAGAAGCCCCCCCCCCCAATCTAAAAGACCATGAGATCCTAGAAACACATAGCTAAGTGTGCAATTTCTGAACTGGTAGGCAGGCAGAGTTAAAGCAAAATAATTTGGCAGCTAATGGTTTGGCTACTAAATCCACAGAAAAGTGCAAACATCCACTTTCTTCATGTTTTAGTTACATCTTATATTTCTGACCTGCATCAGCATCTTGTAATTGACTGTCCTAAGTTTTGTTTAAAAAAATAAATTAATCATTAATTTAGAGAAATCATGAAACTCTGAAAGACCACCAAACTTAATTGAATCAACGTGCAGCACCTAGCATCAGGAAGGAGTGTTTGAATAGGTTCAGTTAGCAGGTCCTACATCAGGGTCTGGTGGGGTTCTAGCTCTCTGAATGTAAGCCACTCACACATACCATAAAAGATACACTCACTATCAGGACTGTTCACACTCACACTCATACAGAGTCTAGCTTAGATGAGTCGGGCCTCTCCCTCCATGTCTGGCGGTAGATCACACACTCCTGTGAAGTGCATCTCCTTTCCTTTGCTTCCCTGGCCTGTTCCGGCTCTGGCTCCTCGTTCACCCATGCTGGGAGACGGCTGTTGGGCTTGAGGGTCTAGCGAAGTCCCACGGGGAATTCCACCTGCCCGCCTCTCTTTCAGGAAGACCTCTAGTCGGCGCAGCATCTGCTTGGGGTTCTTTTTGGCAAACAGCTCCACTTCTGAAAGGTAAGAAAACACAGTGTTTGTTGGACTCACGCGGGACAACAATCTGTGTGCTACTGGGCTTATGAGCAGCAAGGTCAGCATATATCCACCTGTCTAACACACACACCAACAGGGAGAACAGCTAGCTTCCTGACTTCCCAATGATAACAGAACATTGGGAAGTCACAGTTAAAGCAAAAAAAGAAGAAGATGAAAAACATGTTTCATCTTTTAAACAGGTACAAACACATACATTTAAAAATTACAAGTTGCCATTTTAACAGAGGTTACATTCACAATTTTAATTTCTACCTGGTTCAATAATAAAACTATAGAAAAAACTAATCAGGGCAAAAAAATATGCAGTTAGAAAAAAAACTACCAATTCACGTATCCAACCATTGTTGGACTCAATCCAAACATTTAAAACCTTTACAGAGTTTCCAAGTTGTTCTGAAATGCGGTAACAGTCGTGTAATATTTTTCAGCAAGGAGCAGATTTTTCATATTACTCAAAAACCACCTGATATTACTCAGCCTACTTTTATGTTATCACACAATTCAGATTTTTTTGTCTTGTGACAAAAACCGGATTTTAAAACTCCTCTTCAAATCAGATTTGAATCCCTCCACTTCCTATTTATTTTAAATATCATGAAGTGTCTAACAAAATAAAGTGTTTTTATTTGCTGTTATTGCAGGTGACTTGTACAAATATATATCAACGTGTGTATGCATGTAGTTTGGAGGGAAGGAGCATGCGAGGTCTGGTGGACTTCCTCCTAACTCAAAAGTACAACTAAGTTTAATTTTCCTTACTGAACTTGTCCTTGATTCCAATTTCTCCTGTGGGGATTGATATAGTTCAATCTTTGGACAACACTGAGTAAAATTCATGAAGCTCCATGTAGAGTCAAAAAATGTTTTTTTTTTCTTCTCACATCGGGGTCACTGTGGCTTAGGGGGTAGAGCCGTTGTCCAATTAACCGAAGGTCAACGTTTCAATCTACAGTCTATATGTCCTTAAGCGAGACACTGCAGCCCACTTTACTCCCAATGACTGAGATGGTGACCAAGTAAATGAATGTGTGTGTGAATGGGTGAAAGACTTGCATTCTAAAGGGCTTTGATTCGACGGTCAGACTAGGAAGTCACTGTACACGTAAAGTCTGTTTATCACAGTGTGTCCCCCATAGCTGCAAATCAGACTCTGATGTGAAAAATTGTTGGAGTTTCTCTTTACTGATGCATGATCATAGATAAAAATAAGAAGAAACTGACACCAAGTGTATCTGCAACAGAACGATAGATCATCTTATTGAGGATGAATGAACGAGCACGCCTAATTTCAAATCTCCTTTACCTTTTAGAACATAGCCAGAGTCTGCAATGGTCTTCTCTTGGGTTTTCCAAAGTTGGTACAGGTGCAGATATGTGGCAACATAGAACTCGTTCAGCACCCCGACCACTTGCTGACGACGATTGCACTCCCTGGTATTAGTGAAGACAGACATTATTATGAATAGATAAATAAACAATGAGCCTAATAATGTACCAAGTATGGAGGATACCGTAAAACAAAAACAGAGGACTCACTTTGACAAGGCTTCCTCTCTGAGTACTTGCAGAGCGATGCGGCTCATGTTGATCGACATCACACTAAATGGAAAGTTCTTAACCAGAGAAATATGAGAGGAAATTTAGGTCCACAGGGCACACTTACAAAGGCCACAAGAGCCAGTCCTGAAAAATGCTCGTGTTTTGGCCGACTTTATGCTTTTACTTTGTAGCACTTTGAGATTTGATCCAAATGTAAAGTGCATTATAAATTAAATGTATTATAATTATTATTTTATTTATTGATCCCTGATGGGACAGTCTGTTTTTCAGTCCAGTTCCCTCTGCAGGGGGGACAAAGGTCAGGGTCAGCCACAAAGTAGCACGCCTGGATTGGAAGCAGTTTCTCTGTCTCTCTGAAGGATTGGTGTAACTTAATGGCCAAATCACTGGTTGAACATCAACAGATCAACTAAGAGAACTGAAGCATGCGGGAACACTTTAGCTCTTTTATGGCCTGTGATACCTGTATAGGGTGCTGTGATAACTTGTAGATGTCTCTAGCCAATGGAAGAGTCTCTGGGTCCATCACAAAGTATAGAGTATGCATCAGTCCCAGAAAACCAGTGCCACGTAGGTCAGTTGATGGGTCTCTTCCTGCATGACAGAAATCATACCAACAGTCATGTGCTGTCTTAAATCATGCTCTTCCGTTCTTCACCAATCCAGTTTGAGTGTATAAGTAAGCTGACATTGACATAAATACCAAGTGTAGTATACTTGGAGTAACGCCTAAGCATACTCAAAATATTCCAGAAGTTGGGTGTGAATTATTTTTTTTCCCCAGAGACCAACAAGGTAAATGATGAGCTCATTAAACAACTAATATAGTCAACTTAAAAAGACAGAATACATTTTTGGAAGCAATGTAAATTCGCGAGCGAATCATAAGACCGATTTGACATTGATTTGAATTAACAGTGTAATGTTGAAATTCCTGCACTACACAAAAAAGTATACTCACATATAATGTAAGACATAGTGGTATACTAATACTTCTGAGACAGTAATAGTGTTTGGTTGAGTACTGTCAACCTACTATATACTGTATATACTAAAAACATTAATATAACACTTTCACTCGGAGCCATTTCATTTAGGGCTGCAGTAATCGATTATTTTAGTTAAGTTTAGTCAAGTATTCTAGCAATTATTCCTGGGATTAATCCAGTAATCGAATAAGAAATGTTAAATAAAATCACTTTTGCTTCGTGAACAACTAATTCTTCCCCTTTTAAAAAAACTCCGAAATGTTTATTGCTTGAATTGCAATAATAACTGTCAACAGTTATAATAACAAAGGACATTTCTTGTTGTTGGATTTATCCTTAGAATCTGGAATGTTTTCCAGTGCTTTTAAATTGTTCACAGTCTATCATGGCCGCTGATGGGTTTTTTTTTTGGACGTGTTCATCGTATCTTACGTTCCCATTTCATTTTTGAGTTTGTATTAAAAACAAACTCTCTACTGTGGTCTAGATCTCAATTGGAAAGGGATTTCTCAATCGGAAAATGTTTATGTGAAGACTTGTTTTTCTAATTAGGTATTTTTTCTGATTTTATGTGGAAAAAGGGGTTCATGTAATCCTACCTAATGTCCCAGTTTATGGCAGTGCAGAAACCAAGGAATCACAGTTCAAACTCCCCTTCACCAACCCCAGAGTAATATCACAGTCTGTCAGTTTTTGTCTGACTTTTTAACCTCCCCATATTTGAGGCAGAATGAGCCTCTGTTCGCACTCAAAGATAGGTTATCCCCCTCGTTTACCTCCCTTCACATGGTGAAATGCGTATCCAGGGAGACGCTGGTCCGGTGGGTGACTAGTGAGATGAGATGAGGTGACTTGTAATAATAATAATAATAATAATAATAATAACTTAAATTTATATAGCTCCTTGTAGAGTTGATTTAGTTTGCAAGGAGAAGCTTGCAAACCACGATGCCAGGGTTTAGCAGGCTACCAGTGTATAGGTTGGGACAACCTAGACCAGTTCTTCGTTGATTTTAGCATCACTTAGAGAAACCGTTTCTGTATTTATCAGACAGCCATTCATTGTTTGAGGTTTGTGGGAGCATGAACGTCACATAATAGATAGGTGAGGGTGTGGCGCGCTACTACACAATGGGCTGTATAATTATTCAAATTTAAACTAATTTGTATTATTAATATTACTAAAAGATTTTTGGTAACTGAGTTACTCAAATTATTCCAGGAATTGTTTCAGCATTAATTTAATTTTATTCAGCAATGCATACGTAGTACTGACCGTTGCTGATGAATAATAAAAACTCTCAATTATAAAAGATATAACATTATGCTAATATTTTTGCTCACATTTGTTCTTATTAGATCTGTGGAAACCGGAAAAGACATATTTGTTATTCCTTGGTTTTAATGGAAAATATCTTACTTTTCATACCATATCTTACTCTCATTGCCACTGCCACTTTTTCTAATTTTTATTTTTTGGAGCTGCTGTAACAACTGAATTTCCCCTGTGGGCATCAATAAAGTTTCAATATATCCATCCAAAAAGGAAGGATTAAAAAAACAAAAAAAAACAACAACATCGGTGTCAGCCCATAATTTTACAATCAGTTATTCTAATCCCCCTCCACACCTGGTCACTAGAAGTGCAAAATCCAGAGTACTCATGGTGGAATTTGTACCAGATTTCGATGCAGTTAAGACTCAACTGTTTTGACCGCTAATCAGGAGCAGCAAAAAGAAGAACAAAGAGTCTTACCCTGGAAGCCAATGTTTTCCCAGTGTGGCCCGTAGCGAGGACAATCTAGCCTGCTACCAATCAATCTCTTGTAAATGGTCTGGAGGACACGCATGTGGACTGTTTGGTTGTTTTCCACATGGCCTGAAGAAAAAAAATTATATATGTAAACAGTATTTTCAAGTAAAATGTATAATTTACTGAATTTGAAACCTAGCGGGATGATTGCACAAACAGGCCCGGCTAACACTCACACTTTGCGATGGCAAAGACCAGATCTCTCTCATCCAGGAGTTCTCTGTGAAGCCGGGGAGGTCCGAACAAGAAGTGTGTGATTGCAGCCAGGCCTGTCCTACGAATGGTTGGCTGTATGTTCTTCTATAAGTGGTAGACATAAATACAGCATAGCTTTAGAATTGCTAGCTGGAGCTATCAATGAAACAGTTTATCATGAGAATTAGTTGTATTATAAACCGTGAGCATTCTATGATCAGCATTTTATGATGATTTTCCACCTGAAGGTTAATTTTTCTCATTCTTAGTTTTAAAATCACCAAAAAGGAGTGAAACAGTTTTTCCAAATCACTTTTTACTGTTTCTTAGATAGGAGTGTTCAGGGGCCTCCATCTTTTTTGCACTGTGAACTTGCTTTATATTGACAGTATTCTTGCAAACCATCAAATGGATGCCTCCAGCCATAACATTATAATCGCCTATTTAATTTTGTTTAGATCGTCGCAGAGCTGTGAAACCGTTCTTTAGGAACCAGCATAAGCTTTTTCAACAACTTGTGCCACAGCACTTCTTCTGTGGGATCTGATCTTATCACTCATTCACCACGCCATCATTCTTTAGCCCCGTACAAAGTATTTCAGATACTTAGGCTTGATCATTGTTTCTGCTTCCAACACATCAACTTCAGGAGAATATGTTCACTTGATGCTTAATACTGTATATCAAACCACTGGTAGGTGCCATGGTAACTAGATAATCAATGTTATTCTGACTTCACCTGCAAGTGACCACTATATTGCGGATGATTGGTGTACAAACTCGCACACACACACAGACACACACACACAGACACACACACACACACACACACACACACGATCTAGTTTTAGGTAGGTTTTAACATACTGTACCAAAAGACGCTATGGACCTGGTTTTGTTTTCCTGCTCTAATCCGGTCCTATTGAGGGTGATTGGAAACAGAGTTCCTTGTGTTCAGAGTATTCTGCGACTTAGTTTTGGTTTCACTCATTGTAGAAAAACCTGCTTTGCTGAGATATAGCTCAACTCATACAATGAGCTTATCTTTATTCAACACTGGCAAGAATGATTTGTCAAGGATATTATGAAAATATGGCACTGAATCCTTAAGCTCTCTACAGTCTACCTTTACAACTTCCTTCCATGCAGCCACACAAACACAAAACCAGGCGCAAATGAACCTGCAGCATCTGCACTCATATTGGTTACATGGCTTAGGATGTAGGTTGCTCTCCACCACAGCCCTTAGTCCACCTCATTTGTATGAACACTGTGTGTTTTTCTCACATAATCCATTAAAACTCCCCTTCCATTGGTCTCTGGCACCATTGATAATAAATGCCCTTATTCTCAACACCCCCGTAAAACAAGATGAGAGGAAACATTTCAGAATCAAGGAATTGTTTCAAAAATTCAATATTCATGTTTTAATGGTAACTAAAAAATAATCAATTTCCTCAGAAGAGTACAATTTCCCCTCATCTTTGCCTGCATGACTGCTCAGCCTCTCCGACGTCCCCATGATGTATCGTCCCACTCTCAGACTCCCCCAGCCTGCTGACCGCAAGCTTTTACTCTTTGACTCCCAGTCTCTCCTTTCCTGTGAGTGAGCCACTTCAGTGAGCCCCCCTCTTCTCCCCACCACTCTTCATCTCCTAGAGTCTTTACCTGTATCTTCTAGTCCTCTCACACCTCTCTGTCCTATGACAGACCACTGACACTCCTGATCAGAAGACCATCCTGCAGCATTTTTGTCTGCGGGCGCCCCCAACAGCCCCCTCCGTTCATGGGCACGTAATCTTTACAAAACTGATGTCTCCAAGCATGACTCTGCATACATAGTGTACACACTTTCACTGTGCTTCATATATCGAATCCGTACCGAGAAAAAGTATGCTGACTATGGAGGGCTATTAAATTCAGTTATTTAATTTATTCTCGGAACTGTGTCTACACAATAGTTTGTTTTTGTGTACGGATGATGTGATGGGACAGAATATACATATGAACATATCTAATGCCAACCTAAACATTTTTAAGATCTTATAAAGAAAATCACAAGACCTCTGAATTAAGTTCTTAAAAGGGTCAGTGATGCAGAGTTTTAAAACGAAACATTTTTAGAGGTGGATTATAAAAACCATTCATATTCACTCATAACATCACCATATCTCTTAACTTTCACATGTGAACGAACTCCAAAAAGTGAAAGTATTCGCTGTCTTATTGGTTTTCAAATATATATATATATATATATATATATATATATATATATATATAAATAATATTTTATATTATGTATTTAGATTTTTGCTGTGCAGATTTCCTCACCAGCAACTCTCCGAGGTCTGTAGTCTGGAAGAACTGCAGGGCTTCATTGAAGGAGATGATCAGCGTTGGGGTTGATTCCTCAGTGAGAGCTGGTAGATATTCACAAAGGAATTCTTTAAGGACGACATACTACAGGTAGTAAAAAAAAAATGAAATTGAAACTCTAAGGTGCCTCTGACCTGGTTGGACATTTTCCAGGTCCTCCCACTCCTGTCTGGCCTTTTCCAACTCCACACTTTCTTCTTCTGTACAGATAATTAAATTAATATATGCAACTGTGCCACATACTCATACAGAATTCACAATAAGTACTGAAAGAATATGAGTATCAACTCAGGAGATGTCCAATGGTACAAAGACTCACACCCATCCTCTTCTGAAGTTGGAACAATAATTGTCTCTGCTGGTTCTAATATTAAACTTTCTGTACTTTTTTGAGCTTCTGAGGGTGAACAGATCTCCCTCTGTTGTGTCTCCTCATGTAGTGGCAGATATACCTTATTCTGAGCTAGTGTACTTTCTTCAGAGAGGGTTGTGCACTAGAGGTTTTTAAATCCTAGAGACTAAGATGAAGATTCAGCTGAAATACATGTTGTAAATAACATCTCTTCAAATCAATTTCGGATCTTATAATTTATGGAGACTTGGATTATATCATAGCTGAAATCTTAATTTTTATTTATAAGCAAAAAGTGCTAGAAAAAAACTCTTTTCTCAAGCTCACCTAAGACAGGTGCTGATTTTATGTTTGTGGTTTACCTTTTAAAACTTTTTTTTTTCTTTTAACTTTTTTCCCTTGTTCATCAGCTTTTTAAGACAATGCTGACACATTGTTTTGTTTTGAAGCTGGTCAAATGTTTTACGACCAAAAAAGTTAATCAAACTTTCCATCTGCATGGATGTGATCAGATAATGACTGAGTATTCTTTGTTGGTTAACTGTTCCCTTAAATTTTTCCAGGCAAGCAGCATCACAGTTCAATCTGCACTCCTAAGGGAGGTTTTACGTGCAACACTTGGCTGGTATCCAGGATACACTCACACACTCCTAAGGGAAGAAAATGTGAGACAAAAGGGATTGTGTGAGAGTATGCTTGTGAGTTACCTGCAGGTTGAGACTGGTCCACTCCAGCTGTCAGAGTCTGAAGAAGCCCATTCTGCTTCAGTGCTGAAATCTGGACAATTATCAAAAATGGCTTACAATCAAGGAAGATCAGTTTGTTTGAATTGAGATTCTAGGACTCAAATCTATTTACCGGCAGGGATCTGAGTGATGCACTGCCATTGGTATGGTCTTTGACATTATGACTAATTATCAGTCCATTCATGACCTGAGAAGAAAATAAGCCAAATAGGCATTCCTAAATTAAAGACTTGCTGGTAAAAACAAAATAAAACAGAGCAATGAATAGTATACTCATACTATATTTGCACTCACAGGCTTATGGTTGGAGTGTCCATTGGTGATTTCCTCTAATGGTTTACATTCATGGGACAAACCATTCAGGCCCTAAAAAGAGAACAGCAGCACAACACAGATGCTTCAGACTTTTATACAAAGCAAAAATTATTCAGCTTTCACAGGATTTAAAATTGGCAATTAATCATCACAGAGTGGCTCGCTATACTCTCTTTTTCAGTGTTGATTTCATTCATTCATTCATTATCGGTAACTGCTTATCCTGTCTTCAGGGTTGCGGGGGCTGGAAACTATCCCAGCTGACATTTGTGTCATTAAATTCATCAGGCAAAATACAGTCCCAAAGACCTTTAGAGATGACTGTTCTTGTTCTTATTTTGCATCCCGTGTGGCAAGGGACACACTGTCTACAAAAAAAGTAATACACAAGGCCAAAGTCCAGAAGGAATACTTTATGTTACGGCTAGAAATCCAAGCTGGAGATAAGGGGAATGTCCTGTCAGCTGCCTCCTTGCCCAGCGAGCCAGGACAGAGATTAAAATTAAAGCAGAGGGAAGATTAAGTCATACACATCTGATAGAACTGCTTAAACAAGTGAAACACCTCAATTGCATAACATAAAACAACAGTGTGGAGCAGCATCACTATGGCAATGATTACAAGGCAGTGCTTTCTTCAATTTTGTTGACCAACAACATGGTGCAGCTTTCTGTTTTCATGTTGTTAATTCGCGGCAAACCTAATCACTGGAATATTAAAAAATGTAAGATGCAATTATATTACCTCAGTGCAGGATGTGACAGCAGTGTCTTCTTCCATTGCATATGAGTGTGTTGGCTGGTGAGTGTGATCCTGGCCTCTAGAGGCTTCTGTAGTCATGCACTGAAGTGGGCTGAGGAGTTGATGCAAGGACCACCATGGTTTCTGTATTTTAACTCTTTGATTTCACAAAACTGTCAAGCAGAAGAAATCCATGATGTGAACAACGGATCCCTGTTTCTGTTTTAAAGCGATGATTGAGTGGTTTGAACTGTAGTCCAGCTTCAAGTGAATACAATGCCAGGAATGCGCAGGTATCAGTCTACAACAGCTGGCAAGAGGAAACGGCCGTCCATCAATACACAAGTTTCTTGGAAGCCTGCCTCCTTCCTCTCCTCCACAGACTTGCTTGGCCAATGGGTTCACCCCTCACCCCCATCAGAAGTACAAAGAAGCTGAATGTTGTCATTGCTGTTCAGGGCTGGGCTCTCCCAATCGAAGACACTTCATTACATTGGCACTGAGGACAAAACCAGTACACATCTAACCGTACCAGCACAATTGCACTTAACTTGCACCCAAGCCGTGTTATGTCTTCAGCCTCACATGAAACAGCAGCAGAAGGCCACAGTAAGAGGTGCAGGTGCCCAGTGAGATGTGTGTCATGGATAAAGTTCTTGTATGGTCCAGAGAAGGGGCTTTCATAAGTATAATTTCTGGAAAGTAGAACAAAAGACAGACATGAGCACAAACAAATCAAATATGACATAAATGAAGACATATATTCTTTTGTCAAAATTGGTTTAAAAAAACATATATGTTGTTTGTGTGTTATGTTGTTAGCTTTCGTATTTGGGTTGTTGCTCTTTTATTTGTCTTAAGGGTTTTGTATTCATGTAAGCGGTCCGGGCCACCGCACCAATGAAACCACAGTAGTAAAACCAGTCCATTAAAACCAGTTCTAATATTGTGGCTGATTAGTGCAAATTATCTCTTTGATAATTGATGGCTATATAATATTGTTGAGCTGGACCAGTAACTGGTATTAATATTGTGGCTTATAGCGATATCATTAATAATATATTCAACATGCCAATTTGTTCGAACAATAAAAATCTAAATTGCTCAATAATTCAGTGATACAGCAGTGTCACAGGGATATATTTTTCTTTTTTGAGTACTTACATTTTTAGATTATCTTTTTGCTGTCATTTTGGGCAACATTTAACTGCATTGTTTCAAATTATAATGGAGAACTTTTACACTGTGATACTGGTACTTTAATTTAAGAATATGTTTAATATACTTCATCCGAGTGATTCTCTAAATACTTGAACGAAAAAACATTGATAAGAGTGTCAAACGACATGCACAATATCAGGCATATAAAACATATGGGTTTATCTGATGGTTGTCAAGATTGTTCCTGGACCGCTTTGACAGCTATAGGAGCAGGATAACGTCACCTAGCCAACAAGCTAGCAATGTGTCAGCTAGCAACCCCGCAGGCACAAAGACGCATCTACAACCCTCACTCCAATAGAAGATGTAACGCATCGGTATTTTGCGTGAAAACAAGTCGAAATTTGCAGTAAACAGCTAAACCATCGGTACCATGTATATCGAGTCCAATTAAGAAGTTGAGAGCTGGCTAACAGGAGAAAATCCAGCTGTCAGGCTAACTAACGGGCTAGCAGTAGCTCTAATCAACTGTAACGGAGATGGGAACTGAGTCCAAAATTGACAGCTCAACACGGAATAATCTGTTCCGGCCATTGAAATGTATTCAAAATCTTATGAAACAATAAGCGCCGTGGTCTGTCCAACTATAATTTTGTGATATCAAGTATTTTAAAAGTACCTCAGTTTCTCCCTCCAATCTCAGTTTCCCTTCCCCCGTCCAGTGGCCACGGTGATTTCAAGTGCATTATGGGAATTGTTGTTTCTTCTTCTTTCTCCTCGATTCATTACGTCATTGCTCTCGCCCACGGACGTTCATACTCAGATTGTTGGCTGTAGCCTGAAAATAAATAAAAAATGTTTGAGATATTCGATTTCATTTATTTGTCCATAACTTCCACGTAACTGATTTGTGTTAAATATAATTAAATAATATTTTTAAGATGGCAAGAGCCAACTTGACTATGGCTAAATTAAATGTATTATTATTATTATTATAAATGCACCATAATCCAGTACATTTCAATTTTAATAAATTGGTCAGCCCCAAGCAAACTAAACCAACAAGTATAATTTCAAGAAATCGTTCATGTTACATTAGATAATTAAGTTGATTACTGTCAATATGAAATTAATTCAATATAGTGGCTTGAACAGATTTAAGGCTTGTCTTCAACCAGCCTGTGCCAATTATTAGCATTTTTTCCCCCACCTTAGATAATAATAATAATAATAATACATTTAATTTATAATGCACTTTACATTTGGATCAAATCTCAAAGTGCTACAAAGTAAAATCAGATAAAAGCATCAATAAAAAATAAAATAATAACTATATAAAAACCTGACCAAAAAGCAGCCAGCAATGTTGATTAAAGTTATAGGTTCTGCTAAAAAGGAAAGTTTTAGCAGTCCTATTAAGTCCTTAGATGGTGGTTTGTGCCTTTCCTCTTTTATTTGGTTTGAACATGTTGAAAGAGATACAAGAATAAAATGACCAATACTAACAGGTAAATCAGACTTGCCAGAATAAGAAGTAGAACTGGTGCTGATTTTCTTTGACTATTTAGTAGTAATAATTCTGCAGAGGTGGCGAAGGTAAATACGTATTTACACAAATAGCAGCAGAGTTACTCTTGTAGAAAAAAGAAGGAAAAATCTAAAAGTAAAAAATCAACTAAAAATCAAGTAAATCAACTAAAAGTAGAAAAGTGCCTCCTCTGGAATTTATATAGCGTATAAAAATATATATTTTTCAACATCTATTACTGCCAATCATAGTCTAATAATATTCAGCATGGGGGCTGCTATGAAGACAAAAATTAAAATGGATAGGAAAACAATCACTGAAACAACACCTCTTGGTTGTTGAGTATTTTTGTATTTGTTTCTTGTTTGTTGGAACGTCATAGGTGTTTTATGTCTTTTGTACTGTTTCGTATGTGTGAACACGGGAAAATCTCATCTATGTGCTAGTGATCATTTATTTAAACAGCCTGAAATGAGTTTTGAAAATACTGCAAAGTAAAAGTACTGTACGTAAGTAACAAGCTTTTGTTTTTGTTGTTTAATGCAAAGAGTAGTAGACTTATTATTTGTATTAAAAGGCAGGGGGCGAAAGAAAAATTTAAGGAAAATTGATACTCAAACAAAGTACAGATTTCAGAAAACTCTGCTCCTTTGTAAATTCTAGTACAGTTACAAGTATTTGTCCTTTGCTATTTATTCCCCGCCATTGACGTTAATACGAAAGGTTTTTTTTTTTAGACAATTTCAAATTTTCCCTCCACACATATGATGATATCACCAACACTAGCTATTAATATTCCGTTCAGTGCTAACCAATAATGAAATGCGAAATTGATCAGAATGTCCAGTTCTTTAAAACTGTATTTTTCATAGGACTGTTACAACTATCATATTTAACATTTAGCCCAGTCCGGTCTGAAGTCTTGTGACCTGTTTAAAGTTTCAACCATGTTTTTAAGATGAGGTGTTGAAGGTGGAGAAGCAACATGGTCCCAAAGAGAGTCGAGTTTGAGTTTGGGACAAGCCAAATTATTTCTTATGGAACAATCGTTCCTAGTTTTTGTGATTTTTATAAAAATGGTTTTGCAAGCAAATACCAAGTGGCATAGAACACCTCTGCCTCTCAGTTAGCAAATTTATATATACTCTTTGCATCTGTATTGGTGTTACTGCAGGACCTGATCAGAGCAAAAGTAATCAGTGTGCTTTTGTGTTTTCAATCAAAAGATCAGTCAATCTTTATTTATATAGCGCCAATTCACAACAACAGTTATCTCAACGTGCTTTCCAGGAAGAGCAGGTCTAGACCAAACTCTTTATATAATTATCTAAAGAGACTCAACAAGTTCCCTTTGCACGTCAGGAACAAAAAATAATAACAATATACAGAAATAGACGGGTGAAATGCAAGAATTTGACCAGGTTTGTCCTTGACACACAAAAAAGATGATGTTTGGCATTTCCATCGTGGACGGTACTCTTGGATATTTGATGACAAATCATAAAGTCTTTACATCGTCAGTGTCAAGCTGCTAGAAAGCTTGCTTGTCTTCCCCCCGTTCTTACACAACTTATCTGCACTGGATAATTATTATTTCCTACCTCCTTGCTTTACACAAAAAATACAACGAGATCTCAGAGGGGACTTGAACTTTTCTCACATTATGCTTAAGTTCAAATTAGAAAAGAGTTCTCACAGATGTCTTTATGAAGTTTGTTTTATATTACCAGCCCTTGGAACTCTTTTACTGAGGTTTGTTCTATTTAGGTTACACAGGAGGAAGGATCAATTGTGCCTTAATTCTCAAAAATGTTTTGGGTAAAAGTCAGTCAGCTCACATTCTCTTTCACTCTAGAAACTTCCCACAGGCATTTTTGGTATGTCATAATAACATTATCATAAAGTAGTGCTGGTGAACAGATCATGAGAGCCCTATAGCGCCTAGAGTTTTCAATACAGTCCCCCGAAAAGAGCTGCTACAATATATTTTTCATTAAAATTACAGAGTTATGGAGAGCCGATTTCCTGTTTGGGATTATATCCATCATTACTTGATCTTCGGGGAATGTGCTGTTGGCTGAAGCCGAACTGCAATTGAATGGCCAAACACCTGCTCGTTCTGGCAGACTGTCAGTCTGAAAATCCACCAAGAAGCAGGAAGACATTTTTATAAGCTACGTATTTCATGGCTTAAAAGAGAAACGTTACAGTGATCACTCTCTTCCTTGTTGAAGTGGAATAATTGTGCAACCGCTGTGCAGTTTCCAGGATGAGATTTAGGTTTGGGTTTTTTGGGAGGACCTACTGTGCATGACATTTTTTATTTATGTTCTCATGCATCAGTACCAGACAGCGTAATCCTTAACCGAACAGATTTCCTTCTTCTCCAGCAGCACATTGAAAGCAGAGAGACATAAAATATTACAAACTTTTATTCACTTGGAAGTTATTGTAGAGCAATCCATAAATCAATAAATAAAACATTGAAATAAAAGTGCATTTTCACAGAAGAGAGATGGACAGTAAAGAGGTATTACCAGATAGAAACAATATGCTGTCTACTAGCCTGACTCCATGTGTCTGCCAAGATGGAGTGGAATGATGTGTCAGAAACAATCAAGCTGCACAGTGTGCAAGATGCAAAATCTCAATAACAAGAAAAACCAATTGAAAAACCAACATCTGATCATATAATCTTAATACTCTCTGGACTTCCGTATTCCTTCAGCAAATATAAGCTAATTTATATGATTTTTAAATGAGCAGGGCTTGCTCGCTTTCCAATGCTGAGCTCGCTGTGCCAAAAGCTCAAGAGGAGTCTTTTGTCAGCAGGCATGAGCCATCTCCATAGAATCATTATTAGCCATCCTTTGCCTGAGGTGGTTGGCAAAATCCACCTGCGTCTTTGAGAGCACTTTGTTTATGATTGTCTTTGGGATCCAGCCCTGCATGACGGCCGAAGAAAAAGACATTGAGCAAAAAACATGATATTTTGAACATTTACATACCAGAGGTTCCTTCTGAGTATCATGAACATGTCATTTGAAACAAGCTTTGAAACAAGACACAAAATGGTAACCTGTCCAGAGACTTTCATTTTGGGTTTAACAGTATAATAAAATATGTTCTGCAATAAATTTGAGATAAAAATTAACTATTTAATATCAAAATCTTAATTAACTTTTGGTCGGCATGGCCTCATTTCACTGTCCGAGCCTGGTTCTGTGAGCACGTTGCTTAGCAGGACACAAAATGGTGAACGCTAAAAATATGGTTTTGAAAATGTTTTAGTGGAGAAAGTAGTTATGCATAAAAAAAATCATCTTGATTTATAGAAATTTGGTTGGAACCGCTTAACATAAGACTGCCTTCATTAAGTTTTTAAAAATGCTTTATAATCAGCATGTTAATGCTTTATAAGACATTAATAAAGATTTACAAATTATTATTTGTTAAACAAAATATCTCTGTTACCATATATGTCTGATACATTATTGCAGGTAATGATTATATGTAAAGAGCACACAACTTAATGAGTAAACTAGTTACGAATGATTATAAACCCCTACAGAAGCATAGTCTTATGGAAAAGTAGTATATTGTGGTTCATATTAATCAACAGGGCTTCTACTACTTGATTTGTCGGTCAGTTTAGCACGAAATAGTTACCAAGTCATCATTAAAATCTGTTCGAGAGATAAATAATACACTCAAAAATGCATAATGTGAGTGACAACTGGCATACGTATTAACAAAATCTTGATTTGTAGCTAGTTACTGCTAATTTTACAACCTGATCTGAGTTCTGTGAGATGTATATGTTCAGATATGCTTTGTTTCTTTCAAACTGTTTTGAGTAAATTTGTTCTGGTACATTATCGGTATCATTGTATTATGAGATGCTGGGCCCGTAGTGTGATATGTAGAGGCAGTGATTTACCTTTAGATCTATATTCAGTAACCAGGTGAACTTGGTCTTATTTGGGTCTTCGGCACAGGGCTTCATAACGATACAGGTAGGTCCATTCTCCGCTCTGAAACATATAATGATCAATATGTCAGTATGACTGGGTTCCCCATTTTCCATCAAACTATTGTCTTATTGCTTCTCCTCTCAAATGACTGACCTAACCAAACCCCTTTGCTCCGGCATTTTAGGGTGCTTGGTGGACATTCCAGCCAGGAAGCAAGTGGAGCCACGGCGCTTTGCACAGCGGACACTGACAAAATCCCGTTGTCCCACCACATTACCAGGCGTGTCACCAGAGACCTCATGGGTAACCATGGTATCCTGGCCAATCTTCTGGAGGATCTGTGGAATACAGTTATGAATCTACTAGTCTTCTATGATGGATTGTAGTTTTCTTTCTGACATGTTAAGTTAACCTAGCTCACGTTCCCCCTCTGGTTCTGCCTCTTACCTTGACCTGTTGGACATTAGGGTTCCACTCCCCCATTTGCTCCATATTTCCCACCAGCTCTTCGTAAAGGTTGTCGGGAGGTTGCTCCAACAGCACTTCAAGCTTGAACACTTTGCCAATGTCAGGCAACGTTTTGCTCAGGACTTTGTCTCCATTTGCCTGAGGAAGAGTTTAAAACAAAAGCAGGAAGTATTCCCATATTTTCATTCTTATTTGAAAGGATAAACAGTGGATCATATAAGAGCCACACCTGTTATCATCTGCAATGCAACAGCTGCAACCTTTCAGTGAATAATTAGTAAAGTTTTACTCTAGTCTTTGTCTCTATACTCACAGCCACAGTTTCTATGGTCCAGCCGTCCTGTTCGCTGAGGATGCTGATGGCCCTCTGCAGTGCATCCTCACCCTGTTTCACATACGACATCTCCTCCTCGCTGAACCCTTCTTCTTTAATCCGAGAACCTAAAAATCAAAAGCACAGGAAGTTTAAGGATAAATACTTCACAATCAAAATACTGGAAAAAGTCTTACAACTTGCAGTTTCGGCTATGAAAGTAAGTTTATATATTGCATGAAGCCTTCACCCATCTGTGACAGCACATTGACTCAAATGATATCATGTAGAGACTCACTTAGGAGGGAGCTTCGCCGGCGAACTTGGCTGATCCAGTTACTGGGGCCCGGACCAGCCAGTCTTTCCAGCTCGTGGTGAATGGCGACCATCGCATTTCTCCTCAAACCTGGCAGACAGATGCAAAAGGTACAAAGTTAATGCCATTCAGAATTAGTGCATCAGACCTAGAGTATATCCAAAGAAAGAAAATGTCATAAGATGAAAAGAACATTTTTGAATTCATTCAGCTGACTCTGAGTTTCATGAAGAATTCCACAGAGAAACTGTTCAGTTTTGAGGAAACATTAAAGAAAAAATCTCCCAGACACCAGCCATGTTCATTCTTTCACTCACCGGTCATGTTCCTCATATGCCGGTAGGAGATGCCAGCACACAGTTTGAAGGTTGCAGGCAGCATTTTCCGTCAAAGAAGCTTTTTAATTACTATAAAACAGTAAAAGCAAGTAGATCAAAAAGATTTAATATCTTGGCTGAGCCTTAAATTCTTCTTCAGAGAAGCAGATGAATGTCTGACAGTGCTGTGGAGAAGGGATTTCTGTGTCGACTTTTGAAAGTGCCCCATATATAAGAGCATAGCCTCCAAGGTCACAGTGCTATCATCACGCAGACGAACACACACACACACCTCACTGTTCAAATGGCCATGTCGCCAAGGCTGCCCGGCGGACACAACGAGCATGTCTCAGTCTCTTACAAACACTGTGTCAGATAACGTACAGTGCCCAGGCCCACTGTTTTGCGCAAAAACACGCACACACAAATAAGAACTCCCATAGCAGCGGGTGACAGGAGTGATGAGAAAACCCAAAAGAGAGGTCAGTGGGAGAGACCCTGAGTGACTCATTCATCCCTTCACGGTCCACTACATCCTGAAGACTGACTGGAATTTGAAGGCAAAATATTTCCATAGAGTCGGGCTTGTTTCCTCCCTGGTTGGTTATTGATATCTTGGCATGAGCCAGTGTCATTATCAGAGTGGAACCGTTAACCCAAATATTCTGTTTCAACTCCTGACTTAACTTTGCTTCACTACCTTAAAAATTTGTGATATTATTTTTATTACGAATGATTGTCAGTATAATTTGAAGATTTTATTTTAGCATGTTTCTATTTCTGTTATTGGTAATTATTCCGAATAAGTGTTACAGGGGGGTGTAATGAAAGTTGATTGGTTGGCTTGTTGGTTGGTAAGTGGGTTTGTTGGTTAGTTGATTGACTGTTTATTGTTGGTTGGTTGGTTGGTTGTAAAGATGGTTTGTTTGTTGGTTTGGTGTTTAGTTGATTGGTTGGTTGGTTTGGTGTTTAGTCGTTTGGATGGTTTGGTGTTTAGTTGGTTGGTTGGTTTGGTGGTTATTTGATTGGTTAGTTGGTTTGATGTTTAGTTGGTTGGGTAGTTTGTTGATTAGTTGATTGGTTGGTTTTTTGTTTAGTATTATTATTATTATTATTAGTTGGTTGGTTTGTTTGTTGTTTAGTTTGTTGGTTAGTTGGTTTCAGTTTAGCGGGTTGGATGGGTAAGTGTTTAGTTGGTGGTTTAGTTTTGTGTTTAATTAGTTGGTTGGTTTGGTCATTAGTTGATTTGTTGGTCTGGTATTTAGTTGAGGGTAGGATGGTTTGGTGTTTAGTTGATGGCTCGGTTTGGTGTTCAGTTGATTGGTCGGTTTGGTGTTAAGTTGATTTGTTGGTTCGGTGTTAAGTTGGTTGGTTGTTTTATATTTGATTGACTGGTTTGTTTGGTGTTTAGTTGGTTGATTGGTTTGTTTGGTGTTTAGTTGGTTGATTGGTTGGTTTGGTGTTTAGCTGGTTGGTTGCTTTGGAATTTAGTTGGATTGTTGGTCTGTGTCTAGTTGATTGGTTGGTTTGGTGTTTAGTTGGTTAGTAGGGTGGTTTGGTGTTTAGTTTATTGGTCGGTTTGGTGTTCAGTGTTTAGTTGATTGGTTGGTTTGGTGTTTGGTAAGTTGGTTTGTGTCTAGTTGATTGGTTGGTTTAGTTTTTAGTTGGTTTGTTGGTTTGGTGTTAAGTGGATTGGTTGGTTTGGCGTTTAGTTCTTTTATTGTTAAGTAGATTGGTTGATTTGGTGTTTGGTAGGTTGATTTTTGTGTAGCTGATTGGTTGTTTAATAATAATAATAATAATACATTTAATTTATAATGCACTTTACATTTGGATAAAATCTCAAAGGGCTAAACTTTAAGTACTAAAGTACTAAGTGTTTTAGTGTTTAGTTGGTTTGGTGTTAAGTCCGTTGGTTGGTTTGTGTTCATTGGATTGGTTGGTTTGGTGTTTATTTGGTTTGGTAGATTTGTGTTTAGTTGATTGGTTGGTTTGGTGTTTAGCTGGTTGGTTGGTTTGGTGTTTAGTTGATTGGCTGGTTTGGTTTTTAGGTATTTTGTTGGTTTTTGGTTTAGCTGGTTGGTTGGTTGACTATTTGTGTTGTTTGATTGGTTGGTTGGTTGTTTGGTTGGATTGTCAGCAGTGTTACAGAAGTACTTAGCATTTAACATTTTAAAGTACTTGGTGGATTTCCATGAAACCTGGTGTAAGGCCGGGTCATATTCCAGGAAAGAAGCCATTAAATTTGGGTGCAGATCTAGATGATAGAGTGGTGGCTCCCAAATGTTTCACCACAGTCCTTAAGATTGCGGGATAAAACTGAACCTATTTTCTCTAACGTTTTGGAGGATGGGACAGACATGCACAAAGGACATTTATAGGATTGTTTGGCTTTAGAGGAGGTGTCGGCCATCCTGAGTGCCCTTCCATCTATCCATCCATCCATCCATCCACCAATCCATCCATTTTCCCTTCCATCCATCTATCCATACATACATCCATCCATCCATCCATACATCCATCCATACATCCATCCATCCATCCCTCCATCCATCCATCTTTCCCTTCCATCCATCTATCCATCCATACATGGGGGCAATATGCTTATTCCAAAAATGCTTCCAGCCAGTATTCAAACCCAGCACCAAGTCAAAGTGTCAGCCACTGCCACCTCTTGAAGGTCATTCTAGATTCAAATATAATTTTTGTTACATATTCGGATAACTGCAGTTCTTATATTCAAAGAGCAACAGTAACAGATGCTAGAGAAAACATGGCGTTGCAGTAAACATTCATGAACAATTTGTTCAGTCCGTCATGATACTTTGCCAAAGATTAATAAAATGTACCCATTGAGGTTTGCATTGTTCCAATTCAACAGTGTCAGTTTTTCCATGGCGGTCAGACTTGTCAAACACATCACATTTCATAATAACATCCAAACAACATGACGTTGGTTCTTTTTTTCTGTCTATGAGATTGAATCACTCTAGAAGTTTGTCCAACAAGCTTGCTCAATTGTTACATGGCACGCCATACTCTGGAAATAACATGTTTTATCTCATATGTTTTGACAACCTTGCTTATAACGTCCAAGCAAAATCCAAATTATCTAAGAGAAATATTACCTCAGCAAGCTTCACGTCAAACGTGTGTTCAGGGTCAACAATGCACAGGACCACAGGAATGGAAACCTGTCAGGAGAGCAGCGGGTCGGCAGATAAGTGAACAGGAATTTGGATGGAGGCAACAGGGACAAATTCATAAATCCCAAAGACAAATTGGAGTCACCTTCACCTGCAGACACGTGTCCCTCTGGCCTTCTGCAGGGCGAGTTTTCTCATTTCATAATCTAAAACATTACTCAGCTGCATTGGACAGACCGAGCACCCACGTCACTTGCAGTGTAAAGCTCTTTTTCTCTGAGACAAAGAGACAAAGTGGGTCATGGGTTTGTTTCCAATGATTCCCTATTTGACAAGGGCAGCATTATGTTTTAATGAGCCTCGGTCTTGGGGCAAACCACAATTCTCTTACTGGTCAACATTTAAAACCTGAGTTTAAAGAGGCTCTCTATTTGAAAAATTTGTCTTTCTGTGCTTTTGTTATAGTTCTCCAGAGAACCAGGATTAAATGATGAGGATGTATCACCGACAGGCTTGAAGTCTTGCTGTATTTGATGATGACACTGGAATACTTTCTTCTTCCCTTTCATTTTCATTTAAAGTCCCCTTTGAGTCAGAAATGTGTTTTTTTCCCCCTTATTTCCTGAATGTTTTAGTTTCTCTCTGTACAATGATGTAAGGGAAGATGTGAAACAATGAGACTGTTTTCATATTCATTTTCTCTATGGCCCATGAAAATAGATTGAAAAATCATTCAGTCTCACATTCAGTGAGACTCAGGAGACACATCATATCCAGCAGGAAACTTGTAAAACAAAAAATATTTATCAATTCAGAGTGGTTATATTCTATATTTTCAATTTAAAACACTTGATTTCTAGATTATCGTGAAACTTTGTGGCAGAATTTTGCATACGCCTGGGAAGGACCCATTCAAATTTGATGAATAAAAATTAATGTAACGCGGGAAAAGGGCAGATCCAGGATTTAATTGTGTTTCAAGTTATTTAGAATTGTAAAATAGGAATTTCCTTTCTGTCTTTTATTTGTAAACCATGTGACTAATTTGGATGAAACTTGTTATAAGGGTTGGGTATGTAGCAATGAAAAGACTATTTAGTGGATAACGGTATAGATATAGATAACTATTTTTTGGCTTTATCATATGACTTTTAAAACAAAATTCTTATCAGCACAAGATTAATTTAAATTGGTGTAAGATTGAGCCGTCTGAATTGTTTGGTCTCCAATTACATTTTGGAGATGATCACGATGAAGGATTGAATTTTATTTTCAGTTTCCTTAAACTTTGAGAAACATTTCTAAAACAATTTTTAACTACTTCCTAACACATTTAATGAAAAGTTTTCTTTGTTGCCTAAAATATCATCTCCAACAGTAAGGGTACATCCCCAAAAAGTCCCCAATCGCCTGCGTTATTCAACCTGTTTTAACTCTTTACATTAAATGTGATGTCTGAAAAAAAGTGCTATTTAAAAAAAGAAAAAGAAGCTCTCCCTAGTGAGTAAAATACATCATAAATACATTATGATATACATACATAATAAATTTCCTTGAGTCGATTCATATGCATGAAATTTGGAGTATTTGGACCAATGGTTGAGAAATGATGGTCCAAAAACTATTGGAAATAAGGCTACTCATAGTTTCATATTTATACAAACGACGTTTGCCAAAATCAATGCTATCTTTTTGTTGAAAATGTTCCTTGAAACATTTAATAATAGTTATTGCGTTAACAATAAGAATTAGCACAAATCAATATTTTTGTGATTTTACCCTTCAGTTCTTACACCCTAATGCTGATGTTTTTTTCCGTACACTAGAATTGTAAGCATAGGAAAATAATGCGTCTAATCGATTAAATGTAGAAGAATGAAGAAAATTCTGTGGTCATATGGACAGAGGGGACATGAGAAATAAAAGACACTGACACAGTCAAACTGTAGCACAGAGTTTATTGGGACTTGAAGGACACTGGGTTTCACATGCACTCAGCACTTTGCTGTACATCACATTAGAAAGGAGAATTCCCTCACTGACTCTGTCCTCTCTGCATTCTCTTCCATCGAACTGAGTGAGTCTTTATTTGCGACTCCTGTGAGTCCCGCATTCATTCTCCAGTGAAACAAACAGAGCATGACAGTCATAGAATAAACAAAGTGCTGATGTCTGTGTGGTCATTGTCTGGGAAATCGTGCTAACAAGGAGGCACTTCAGTCTGATTCGTGTTTTTTTTCTTTCATATCTAGTACGGAGAGAAAAGAAAAAACAGGCTTGTGTGTGATTGGTAAAACGAATTACAATGGCTGCATGGACCAGCTTTCACAACCTCAACTAGGGACATTCCTAAAATTCAAACAGAGGAGATTGAGCTCTTACTCCCTTTACTCGATCTGTGCTGCTGCGAGAAGGCCACTTATTTGTTTGTGGGATGCCCACAAAAAAATAATGTATGAAATGTGGAGTCTTCCTCACCTCCTCTGCTCCCATGAATGAACTGGACCAATTGAAAATAATTCAGTTAAGCTAAAATCGCTCCCATAGCTGTGCCTTTATTAATGTCGGACCCAAAACAAGAGGAAGACCCTTTCGATTTGTGAGGCGATTTTAAGAGCATAAGGGGGAAAACATAAAAACCTGTACATGTGACAACAATGGCAAAGTAGTTTATTTTAGATGGAAAAGGCATAGGGAAAAAAGAACACTTAAGTTTCGATGCAGCTAACACAATAATGTGCCTTAAAGGTCCAGTTCGCCCAAAACTTAAAATTCAATCATAACCCACTCACCTCCATGTCTAAAGAGAGAATTGTCTTGGTCCACCAAATATTTGTGGAGTTACACAACCTTAAGATCTAGAGAAGAAAGGAGTTGTTTTAAAAAATGTGATGCAAACTAACCAAATTATCAAGTTTGACCTTAATTTCCTCCTGTAATTCCGGCGGGGATGACAGAGGGGGCATATCCCCAGGTGTTGAACTTCAAGTTTAAAAAACTTGAAGTATTTGTGCACATAGTGCAGTGATGATCTGTCTTTGCACTGAGACTCAAGACTCAAGTATCATCTTCGATAGTTCCACAATATGATCAGCAACGATGAACCTACTTCTGGAGCAGATGTCTCGTCCATCACCTATCACATAGAGGGTAATCAGATTACTCTCTGTGACCACTTATTGGCAATGCATCGAAAAATAGAGGAACAGCCCTGAAGATGCAGCAGTTAAAATTCAGTGACTCTCTCATTGTCAAGAAGAGGAGACACTCCTCCAGGATGTACCTACAGGATGGAATCTAACTCTCAACCCAATGAAGGCAACACTGGAACACCAGAGGCACAACGCAACCACGCTAACCTCAGCCTATTATGAGAGGATGGCGGAGTTAGAAACACTCCCGGATTCAAGCAGGTAGGGTGATTTCCATTTCCCCTGACAAAAACATATTACTTTTACTGAGACAATTATACATCCAACTACAAAATCATCAAAACAAAGCTGAAACATAGTTAAATATCATCACCGCAGTTGCATTTGTATCAAATATTCCCCCCAAAATACAGGTAAGTACTAGTATTTTAACTTGTGTTTAGTCATAGCTGATTGCGAATATCTTGATGTAATTATTTAACCAACTGATGTTACTATTTAAAAAGTATAAAGCTAGATGGAAAAAGGCCATAGCTTGTTTTCATAAAGCTAGATGGAAAAAGGCCATAGCTTGTTTTCATAAAGCTAGATGGAAAAAGGCCATAGCTTGTTTTCATAAAGCTTGTTAATCAAAGACCCAGTCTCTAGATGCCCAGAGACCACTACTTAATTTGAGAATAGGTTTTTACACCATTTTCCACGCTGAAATCTTTACAAATACAAAAGGCGTTAGCATGCTCCCTACACTAGAGAACAGTCACGTGTCCAAACTCATGTAGGGCCCTCAGACCAGTAGCGAGTTAACGCTTTTAGCTTAGAGTTCATACTATCGCTAAAGCACAACAGTCAACTTAAATTCTAATCATAGCAATTTATCCAAAAGCACACTCATAGTCCTGTCACCATAATTAACCACCCCCTATGAAAACATATTCAAATCTGGAATTCTATATGTTCGGCACCACAATTGCATACACTCTTCGAAGCATAAAAAAGAAGCCTTTTATTTTTGCGTCAAGATCCATGCATTATTCCCTGAGAAATTAAAGAAAATATTCAAAAAGCATTATCTGGCAATATTAAAGAAAGGGGAAAAAATATCCTGGATCAAGCTTTTTATCCGGATCCACACCGAAATTGAATGGAGTCTATCTCTGCCAAGACAATTCCTCCAACCCTGCGGAAAAACCAACAAACACGGATGAAAAGATAACGCTGGCGAAGGCAAACACTAACTTTTCAAATCAATTTAAGAGAATGCTGTATTCCGATTCGCTATAAGCTCCAGAAATGTTTTGTGCCGCAAAAAAACTCTCCCTGAGATTGGAGGTGAGTTGATAATGATTAAATAGAATTTTTGGGTAAACAGTTCTTTCAATGATCCGAGGTAAATAGCATTTTTTTTTTTTTGTTGAACAAACAGCATGACAGTATTTTAACTTGTGCAATTTGTACGTCAGGCTGAGTGCATGTGTTCCTCTCAACTCCGTGGGGACTGTGCAGAAAATGAATTGAAAAAACAAAAACAAGAGATTTATGTTTTTGTACAGCATATTAACTCCACATAATCTCAAATATAAAGTGACACTGTAAACCGAGGGAGACGATGTATGTGTGTGTTGTACGGTATACTACGGAATGAGGTATTGAGAAGCGAAAGGGATTCAGCTGTTCTTAATTAAACTTGTCCATGCAATGAAAACACAACACGATTCTCACAACTTTGTTTGAATGTCTATCCGAGTATTGGATGTATGTTTGAAGCTATATGATATGTCTGCAGGCTCATATTGGGAGAGGGTGTATAAAACGGATCTCTGATCCTACTGTGGTTCTAAACGACGGCTGAAAACCTTCAATAAAATCAAAGTGACAACAGTATCACAAAACTAAACTGCAATCTTTGGCCTGAGTGTATGCAAGGTAATGTACAAAGTGTGTTGAGGTTGTTGAGTGTTATGAATGTTTCGGAGTGATCTGAGGTATGGGAGGTGGAGAAACGGAGGACTTGTACAGATGGTGACACAGATGGAGATTGATAGGTGAACAGATGGAGATATAAGACAAAGGTCAGGAAAAAAAGGGCTGGAAATGAGCAAAAAAGTTATTCCTTTTCTGGAAAGACAAAAATTCACCAAGACCCCATCTTCTATTCCCTGCGGTGGTCTTTATTATACAGTGGATTGCCTGAATATTAGCGTGTTTTCTACACTTTTCTGTTTTCATCAGTGGCTCTGTTCTACAGTCCAACAATCTTGAGGGTACTTAAGGTTTGTCAGAATATATTTCAAACGTCTCTGCAACATTGACCATCCTACTACAAATGTCCGGGGTCTCAGGGCCTGGTCAACACCCCCCTTCCCCATCAGGCTGACCATTGAAGACAGGCTGTCTCCGGCTGTTGCTCAGGCCCCGGCTGTGGACCAATCAGCAGCGGGGAAGCCCCTCAGAGCTCCATCCCTTTGTGTGTATGTGGCTCCCACACTGCCACAACGCCACTAGGGGGCAGAGTTGGACATTGAGTCCACAGAGTTTACACTGGAAGACTGCACACGGCTATGGGAAATGGACACTTCTGGGTGCTGCAGCATAGAGAGAGATTAGTGTGAGTTTCATTTGCAGTCTGTATCATCATCATCATGTATCAGTGTGTGTGTGCTTTATGAGTGTTTTTGTTCTTTCACTCACATGCCTCCTGAAGATCCTGTCCAGCAGGCTGCGTCTGGGCGGCTCTGGTGGCTGATTCCAGTCCAGATCTGGGGGTCTTGTCCCTTGAGCCCCAAACACATTCAAATCTCTGAAACACTCCGTTTCAATCATCTGGTGGGGAGGAGAAGAGAGGAAAGGTGAGAAGAGGAGAGCAGAGGAGAGGAGAGGTTGGAGGTTTCAAAATTCCTATATTAGACAATTTCAAAGAATATCCAGAACTGTCAGTTCTTCACCTTACCGTTAAGCAAAAACAAACATAGATCAAAAATTTAGTAGCAACTCCCCATCATCCCCCACAGAACAAAAGACATCCCCTACTGCCCATATGAGGTTATACCCCTGCACATTATCTATCATCTTATAATATGCATGTTCCACTTTCAGGCTGGCCTTCACAAGTCTTTCCAGAACCAGCACTTGTTCCACATTGCCAGCATTCTGTGTCAGGCTTTTGCGTGTCAGCCAAATGGACAACTTCGCGGAGCCTGATAAAAAGTTGACCAGTGTGTGCAAAGATTTTTCCTTTGCACAATATTTTGAGCCAAAGATGAATATCTGAAAAGAAAAAATCTCCCCAAGGGCTTGAAACCACCTTTTAAGAAGTCCAAGCAGTGAGTACAAACGGGAACACTGCACAAACAAATGTTCCAACGTTTCAGGCTGATGGCAGAAAACACATTCATCCCCAACACCCCCACATCCAGGTGTGCTCTGTATCTGTTTGTGGCTCTTGCCGCATGTACAATCCTCCACTGGAGGTCTGCTGTCCTTTTCTCAAAGGGCATCTTGTACAAGGACCACCAACTGCCTTTTGGGGAAAAGTCTGGACCAAAAAACTCAGTCCACCTCAACTCCCTTAGCCCAACCAGGGACCGCAGGTTGAGAACTTTTTCATAAATATGGTAGATGGCTTTTTTATTTATGGTTTGAAATTTCTCTTGGATAGGGGTTGTGAGAGACACCAGTTGTTTTTCTCTCTCTTGACACTCCCCCGGGGCTGGGGTGATGGACAGAGAGGGGGAAACTGTATTCACATCCCTCACTCCATCGTTCATTCAGAGTTTTGCTCACTCCAAAGATCCTCAGATGTTTTGGCAGGGTGGCATAAACCTCCGCCACCACTCGGTTTATCAGCCTAATGGACATGATGTTGCTGCTACTCCTGAGTACGTCCTCTGATGACGATGTCGTCTTTATCAGAAGTCCTAGTTTGGTGCAGCCAGCTGTTCTGAGTTTTGTCCGTAGACTGGCAGACTCCAGTGTTTGAGTCCTTGTTAAGCTATTAAAAAACAAAGGTTCCCCAAACAACCACAGGGGTTTCGTTGGTTTCTCGAGTTTTTTTGAGAATCTCCCAAGACTGCAAAACAGAACTGTAGAAAGGTGTCAACTATGTGTGATACGATTGATCTGGTTGCAGAAGGAACAGATTTTTTTTATCATAGCCCAATCTCCCGGCTTTCCTCAGCAGCAGACATGCTATTTCATACGAACTCCGCCCGCAGCTGTGCAACAGTCCTTGTGCCGTTTGTTGTCTGAAAGAAGTTATTTTCGACTGAATGCTTATCAGTCCCTGACCTCCTTCAGCCACAGGCAGGTAGAGGGCTGCTGACCTGGATCCAGTGCTTCCCAGACCAGAGAAAGTCCAAAATGCTCTTCTGAATATGCTCCATAAGACCTCTTGTTGGTGTCAAAACGATAAGTCTATGCCAAAGGGTCGAGGCTACCAAGTTATTGGCAACCAGAACTCTTCCCCTATAGGACAGCTGGGGTAACAAACCATTTCCATTTAGACAACCTCACACACACATTCTCCTTAATCCCCTCCCAGGTCTTGGCTTTAAACACCTCAGTTCCCAAAAACACTCCCAGGACCTTAAGTCCTTCTTTCCCCCACTCAAGTCCTCCAGGCAGACTTGGCACTGCCTGATCCCTCCACTGACCCAGTAGGAGAGTTTTGCTTTTTGCCTAGTTCACCCGTGCAGAGGAGGCTTTTCCATATAAACCCAGGATTTCCTGCAAGCACTGGATATCTTGCTGGTTTGTAAAAGAAATATTTACATCATCAGTATACACTGACACTTAGGGAATGCCCCGATCAATAATAAGACACCAAGGCAGTGAGAGACCACTGAGCTGCTCCCTCAGCCTGCACAGCAAGGGTTCAATAGCAATGCTGTAAAGTTTGCCTGAAATTGGGCAACCCTGTCTGATCCCTCGCTGTACTGGGATTGTTCGACTCAGCCCTGCTCCAATCTTCACCATACTTTGTGCACCTTCATATAGTAACTTTACCCAAGAAAGAAAACCATCACCAATACCAAACGCCCTTAGTGTTGAAAAAATTGTGTCCATAATTGACCTGTCAGGCACACAATAAGACTGGTCTGTATGTACAATTATTTCCAATATGCCCTTAAGCCTATTTGCCAAGGCTCTGAAAAGCACCTTATAATCAGTACGTAGGAGTGCGACTGGCCTCCAGTTCTCTAATAGAACCAGATCTCCTTTTTTTTGGCAGCAGTGAGAGAACTGCTCGCTGGCAGGAGACAGGGAGAGATCCTGTATTGGAACATTCCAGAAGAACTCCATGCAGGTCAGGCCCAAGGATATACCAAAAGTTTTTATCGAAGTCCGTCACGACACTCCATTCAACAATGCTCCGCCCGAAAGAGGTTGGTGTAGAAAGCCATTGCGTGCTGCCTCATCTCAGCTGGATTGCTGGTCACTCTTCCCCCAGGTAGCCCAGAGCTGGCATACACCATATACAGTCCATTTCCATATTTCACTCTTAAAGACACCCCCAGAGTTTTTTCTGGAGAGTCCAGAAGCAGGAAGACCTGCTGTTTCAGAGACAACACGTGCTTCAGTCTGGGGTCTTTACATCCCAGACTTATGGTCTTAAACCCGCTGGAAAATTTACCATACCTACGGAGCTCGTTCTCCAACAGCTCGTTCGATATAAACGGTGGAACACCAGACACGGCGATCCGCGTTGACGGAACTGACAAAGGGGAAATCTGCACAAACTGGTCCCTGAGGAACACGCCCCTCTCTATCAGCTGATAGACCAGCGACTAATTTTCAACAAAAACAACAACTGCTTTATTCATTTTTGAAGCATATGATAACTTCTCATGGCCGATCTGTTCACCAGCAGCCAACAGAACGTCCTCCACCTCAACATGATTGTTGGGCGGGACTATCCGAACTTTGTGCCGGATAGACGGAGGAAGCGTCTCAGAGGACGCCATTCTACCCAACAAACACGTGTCAGTCCCACTAAACAATCGAAATAAACAATCAATATAATATAACAGCTCTTACCTGATCTTGCAGAAAACATAGAAGATGGACTTACAGGGAATTGAAGACCATTCAAATTATGAGCCACTCGTACTTCCACCACCACCACTCACTCACGCACGCACTCACTCACGCTCACCGGAACCGTAAAGTAGACGACAGGAGAGGGAATAGACGGTTCGGAAGAAAGGAAAAAAGGAAAGATAACAGGCGAGGGAAGAAAGTTAATGAAAATTAAAAGGAAACGCAATAAGAGAATAGAATATGAAAGAAAAGGAAACAGGAAATGGGAGGAAAAGAAAGGGGGAAGTTGACGAAAGATAATAAGAGGACAAGAGATGTGGAGAAAGGGAAGGGTATGAAGTGAGAAGATTAGAAACAGGATAGGAAATGAATCAAGAGGAAAAAGAAGAAGCAATGGGAGGAAAGGTATTCAAGTGACATTATAGGAAATGAAATGGAAGAGGAAATGAGATGGATTACAAAGAGAAAGGAAAATGAAAGAGGAATAGAAGGAAAGGTAACGAGGATGTGACAATGTGTGGAATTTAATTTTAGGTGAGAGTGAAAAGAATGGAAAAGAGAGAAAGGAAGAAAAAGAAAAGAAAGGTAACGAGATGTTTGGTCTCTGTAAGAAAGTTCTTCATCCTGATCATTTTAAAGACCTCACAAAAGTATTCAGATTTACCTCATTTTGCCATGGGATGGAAACACTGCCTGTAGCAAATTTGGAGTAGAAGTCATTGTCAGTTTGGTCCAAATTTACTCCCTTGACTGTTGAGAACTGCTCTATGTCCAAAACGTCCTTACAGTACACGGCCCGAGGCTGGGAGCGGGGAATAACCACAGAAATAACGGGGTTGAGAAAAAAAATTTCATCGAAAAAAGTTCATCCAAACGAATAATTAATCATTATGGAATTTCCGTTAATGTTTTTGAAGAGACATGATGTTGATGTAGTGGCCATTTTGATTAATGTGAGGTTAATGAAAGCATCTTAAAAATATTTTGAGAGCGTGTTGCAGCTGTGTGGTTTGATTCAAGCATGCCTCTACATAATTGCAGAAATTACTCACATCGGGCACAAAGGGAGGCTCCACTATTCCGGCCTCCAGCCTCTTGAAGTTGATGTTTTTAAAGAAGGAGTGGGCCTTGACACCCGCTGCTCCGTCCGCCAGGCACCCAAGCCTCTGCTTGGGGTCTTTGGTCAGCAGCTGGGTGAGCAGCAGCAGAGATGAATTGGCAAATTATTCATCTCCTCTATAGATATGCCTCCTGTTAGTACGCACCATTCTACAGATAGCCTTGGTGTCCTCTGTGAACTTGTCGTTGTACTCCTCCTCCCCCTCCTGCACCCTCCTCTCCACCTCATCCCGTTTCACTCGTTCTTTGCGGGCACGGAACGGTGACCGTCCGGCTGTCATCTCGTAGACGAGACAGCCCAGCCCCCACCAATCGGGGCTCATGGCATACTTTTCATTGTTTATCACCTCCGGAGCTACATGGAAAGAGAAGCGTCTTCAAAAGTTGGTTATGATTCAGATGAATCTACTCACACGGATATCCCTTTTCCACCAAGGCTAATTAAGGGCCTGATATGGAACCAATGATTTGACTTTCCATATCCGATGAACGAAAACCGGTGCAAGAGTGAAACAAAATTTTGCTGGTGAGGAAAGTAAAATCAATCACATCAGCGGCCGTGGACGGGATTATTGTATGTAACCAAAACTTTGTGACCGCCTTTTTTAAAAACACAAACAGCGCTACTTGATTACATTGGCGGTAATGAATGTTCCGACTAAAGGTGCGATGATGCTCAAAGTCCGAGACGGATTCGGACCGAGTCTTTCATCTGTACTCAGTTCATCTGAATTTGTGTACATTTTGTGAAAGCTTTTGAAAATAGCACAGGAAATCCTTGAGAGCAGTTTAGCCATGATTTAAGTTAGACATGACGGATGTTTACAAACATGGAGCAGAAGAATGAAGTCATGTGACAATGTTGAAAAGCTCTCAGTTTAGATGCGTCAATGTCTCCATTTCTGCTGCATTTTTATTTACTTTGTTCATTATCACAACTTCCTCTACGGTTGCCATTTTTGTTTTTGTCAAAACTTTTGATTGATGCCAATTAAAGGATCAAGGAAGTGTTAGGGGATGACTGGACTTTCTGTTTGGGTATGTAGCGGGAGTGGAACTTGGCTTTGGTGTGAATGGGTTAAGAAAAGTGTTGATTCCAGTGTTTCTTACCCATGTAGCCCACAGTCCCCACCCTGCCTCTGATCAGCTCTCCTTCAGGCACTTTGATAGCCAGGCCTAGATCGGAGATCCGAATGTGTCCTGCAGAGATCAGTGGTTAACAGGACAGCATGAGTGTGACACATTTTATCTATTCGTGTAAAAGCGTGTAACATCAACAAAACGTGTCTCATGCAATAACTACAAATGAAGTTCCAGAACTCACCATTGTCATCTAATAGGATATTTTCCGGTTTCAAATCCCTACAAATATTAAGAATATTCAATATCAGCAATGAACTAGACTCAAGAACAAAAGTATAGGTCACACATGATTTATTTGAAGACGTTTTTAAGTACAGAAAACTGAGATGGAATAAAAAATGTTTTAAAAAAGACCACCTGCAAATTAAATATTAAGACATGATCTACTCATCACAACATCAAAAGAAAGTCCAGGTAGGTTTTTTCTAGTACTTGTGTAAGATCTAACATCTTTTCAAATCAATTCAGGATATCTGGGCTTCCGGACACTTTGTTTTTGGGTGCTTTTTAAAACTAGTCCGTATTTTCTTTCAGTGTTTAGGAGAATGCCGGATAATGTTTAGCTGTGAAGAAACTTCACTGGATCAGAATTTAAGGTGAGTAGACAAAATAAAAAATGTCAACTCCCTTGATTTTCTGCAACTTAAAGTCGTTACAGAAACTCAGAACTTTTCTTCTGGGAAAATACAGAAGTCTTCCACATCAGCAGAGGTTTAAAAATGCAGATTTTGATGGAGTTGCTGTTATACAAGATGGCCGTTTGGATACAGCTAGACAGATTTTTGGAAAAAGGATTTTCAATTAAATTCTTACAGGTGAGTTCCTGATAAAATGTAAACCAATCAGCCATAATATTATATCTACCGAAGTCATAAAAATATTGATTGTGCCATTACAATTGCACATGTCAGTGGATGGAATGTATTGAGTAGCAAGTGAATTGTTATTATTATTCCCTGGAAGATGATATGTTGGAAGTAGGAAAAGCTTTTAAGCCAGTGGATCTAAACTAATTTTGTCACGGGCAGCCTTGTGATGTCTTCAGAACTGCATCTTTTGATGGTGTTCCCATTTGTTAGTACCTACCGAAGTGGTCTTCGGAAGAATAACAGTTGAACTGGAAACATGGTCATGGGCGCTCAAGTCTCACTGATGCTTTTGTTGTCTGCTCCTCTAGAAGAGCTACTGTAGCACAAATTACCAGAAAGGTTCATGCTGGTTCTGACAGGCCAGTTGTCAGAATATCCAGTTCATCACAGGGCTGTTTTGGTTGACCTACACAATATTAAGCTTGTGGTTTTTAAGTTATGGCTGACTGGTGTATTCTAGTGCAGTGTTGGCTCGTGTTTTTTCTCATGGATTTTGGGAAAACTTGAGTCTTACAGCTGAGCACCGGATGAAGTTGACATGTATAAAATAATGGCTACGTTTTCAATTTTGGGAGAACTGATCCTTTAAGAGTGTCACCTGTAGACGATGGATTCCCTGTGCAAATGCTCGAGTCCACGGCAGATTTGAGCAGCGTAAAACTGGACCCTGTCTTTCTCGAAGCCCGGTGTTCCCATGTTGTAGATGTGAAACTTCAGGTCTCCACCATTCATGATGGTCAGCACCAGACACAGAGCGTCTTTGGTCTCATAGGCATACGCTAAACTCACCTAGAACATGAAGAAGGCTTTGAGAAAGACAAGCAGACATGCCTGCAAAATAAATGACAACAAACTGGGCCATCAATGTTCTTCTTTTATAGTTTACTCACAACAAATCTACTGTTGACTTTCTCTAAAATCTGTTTCTCGTTGAGAGCCATGGACTCCCCTTTCCTCTTCTTTATCCTCTTCTTCTCCAGCTTCTTGCAGGCGTACATCTTCCCGGTAGCTCTAACCTGGCAGGCACACACCTGTGAGGAAAACAACAATTTGTATCGCAGACATTACTGTATGACATATACAGTATACTGAAATGCATAATCAGCATAAACATTGATCACAAACTGTATCTCTTACCTCTCCGAACCCCCCCTTCCCCAGCACTCGGTACTGTCTGAACGTGTCTTTTGTGATCGGTTGCCTGACAGGACACAGACACAGCAAAATCCATTAATAGAAACTCATATAGTATTGATTAGGAGATATTATCTGGGAAACTCAATACCCTCCCTGAGTCTGTTTCCTGTGCAGAGGGTGGGGCCTCCTGTAGGCGGATACAATCAGGGCTGCTCTGAAAGCCTGCTGTTTACTTCTAACTGCCTTTCATATGTACTCTGCATAAAATATTTCCTGTCTCCGTGGATCGTCCTTCTCTCTTCTGAGATTTCATCCGAGTCACATTGCCCCATTTGCAGACTGTCTCGTCCTGATAACTGGCGTAATGCGGGAAATAACGCATGACAGAGTCACGTGGGTTTAAAGCAGAGCTGGAACGTAACTAAGTAGAATTTGCTGTGCTTACTAACTTCAGTGTTTTCATTTTATGCTACTTCATATGCACTACATTATTCAGAGGAAAATTAGGCTATTCAATTAATGTCACAATGCTGTGAAATCATATTTGACCCCTCCTGGTTTCTTCAATCTTTGTGTTAAATCAAACTGTAATATTAACCAAAGGCAACCTGAGTAAACAAAACATCTTTTAATGATAATTGTGTTTATTGTACCAACTGGGCCAGTGTGAAAAAGTATTTGCAGCCCCTAACACAAAACCCAAACCTGATTACTACCAGCCTGTTTAATCACTTAAAGAGACCATTTTGAGAAGCAGGAAGTTGGCTCGTGGGAAGATGAAAAAAGATAAAGAAATTGAGGTTAGTCATGTAGTTGACCAGTAGCCAAAATCAAAAGAAATTCCAGGAGACAGCAGGAAGAATGTGATTAAAGTGCATCAGTCTGGGAAGGGATCCAAAACCGTTTTCTAAGGCTGTGCTGACCCAGAGTGAAACACATTACCTAGAAATAGAGAAGACTTGGATCAATAGTGTACCTTTCCAGAAGCAGCCACCCTTTCAAAATCCCTCAAAGAGCACAAAGACGGGACAAAGAAGATCCAGAAATCATCCAAGGAACTGCTGGCCTCTCTAATCTCAGTAAAAGTCAGCGTTTGTTCATGGCTCCACTTTTCAAAAGACACTGGACAAATACGGCATCCAGGGGAAAGTGGAGTGGATACAGCTAGTGATAACCCAGAGGAGCATTTAGGCTTGTCTGAATTTTGTCTCAGAACACCATAATGACCATTACAGCTTTCGGAAGAACATTCTGTGAACTGTCTGTTTGGAAGACCGGGCTCCAGTTACATCTGGCGTAAACTAAACATAGCATTCCACTAGAATAACATTATTCCTAAAGTCAAACATAAAGGTGGTGGTATGATGTTGAGCCCTGCTGCTTCAGGACCGTATGAAAACTGGAAAATTCTTTAGGAGAACGTCAGGTCATCATTCTGCAGGCCTAAGTTCTACCACGGTGATGTCAGAGGCCGATCTCAAGTTATCTGAGGTGTTTGTTTGCGGTTGTTGCTTCTAAAGGAGGAAAATCTATCTAAAAGCCAAATGGCTTAAATGGCGATTTAAAGCTTGCATGATGGGTTTACTCGGGTTGCCATTGTTTCATGCTAAAGTTTGTTTGAAGATCTGAAAATTTAGTTTGAGATACACAAGAAGACATCAGATGACGATCAGGATTTTGCGTAACTATAGGATTTGATTCATTATAACAGATTAAAGCATCCAATAATGCATATACCGTATGAGTTATTTGACTCAAACCTGAGAAACAAGCAACAGGAAAATACGGTAAAATCCTGCCTCTGCATTCATGTAACAACACTTTTAACGCAAGAATCTATCTTCTGCTTTTTTTTCACAAAAAATTGAAATTTAGTCATTATCTACTCACACCACTGGATTAAATGTAATTAAACAGAAATTAAAAAATATATAAACTAGTTCACTACCAAACAAATCTTGCTATCACTGGAATTTATTGCTCATCCAAGCATTTTCAATTCACATCAACAGCTTGGAGCATTGTCCATACCAATTTGCATCCAGGCACAAATCTTTTTATGCAATTTGTATTGTTTTCAATGTGAAGGCTCCATTAATTGATTTGACTAATTAAACCTTTCGTCATTTTCCCCCAAGTAAGTAAAATATGAACTATTAGAGTAATATGTGATATATATGATGAGCGAAAAAAGCTTTTTTGTATAAAAGTTCCACCTCTCTTCCACTTTTTAGTGATGTAATAAGCTCACTGGCATACCTCTGCAGCACCTTCCATTGCAGGAAGCGGTCGAAGTACATGCTGTTCTGGTAGTCTGTGAACGGAGCTCCACTCAGATACTCATGGACCACCCTGATTGGATACACGACAAAACAGGCTCAGTAAGTCCAGCTACAACTGACAACATAATGCAAGATAGAATTCCGTTACCAATAATCCTGCTGTACAAGTTCATGACATTTAAAAAAAAAGAATTAAAGAACAGAGACAAGGTCAAGAGCAAACAGGTGAGCATCCAGCAGGCAGGTGAGGGAAAAATAACAGCAGAGCGGCAACTCACTCGCAGCAGTTGCTGAAGATCTCCTTACATGGACTGAGCTCCAGGTTCTCTCTGCACTGCTCTGCAAAAACCTCGACTATGTCTACACGCTGGGGTGACTGCATCAAAACATGTAAACACACACAGTGACATATGCGCACATGTGCACAAATATTTTTTATCAGACTAAATCACAATAAGAAGACACAGAGCGTCTTGAGTAGAAGTGTGCTGTGCACATAAATGCAGTATATTTCAAGTGGATGCTCATCATTATTGTAAGCTTTGAAGCATCAATCACTGTAAAAGCTCAATAAACTCACTTTTACGACACATCTTGGCATGGAAATGGTAAATACTTCGGACGGAGTGGCTTACTTGTTTAGCGAGAAAGGTTTTGATGATCTTTTCGCCTCGGCTTTTCCTTTTCTCATCGGGCGTCACCTCATAGTCTTCCTAAACAACAACAGGACATCACCACATCATTAACAACATCTCATGTGGGCCAGAACACATTACAATAATAAGGCACATTTTATAAAGATTTTGTTGGAGAGTGGTATTATTGTGGGTCGGTAAATAATCTATTAATGTTTTATAAATGTTTTTTAATACATTTACATAAACTTGTGGATTGCCAATTGGTGAATAACCTCTCTGGCCAATGTTTATCCTCCTCCATCATTATACTTTATTTCTCTAGGTCTTCAGGATGACAACTGCTTAGAAACCTTTGACCCTTCAACTCTTAAAAAGAAAGAGCTTAGTGCTTCTAAACCAAAATGAATATATCAACTTATTAAATTACCAATAGGTTTAGCAGCTGAGCTGGTACCTCATTCGCCTTAATTAATAAAAACATATAGCTCATCTAAAGAAGTTTTCACAACATGGCAACCTAAAACACTTTGAATAATTGATCTATTGATATTGTCCATAAATAAATATTTTCGTAACAATTAGCTATAGCCGGTAAGCTTTTAGGCTATTAAGCGAGCCCCAAGCCCAGACGGTCTTAAAAGTGCCCAAACAAACATTTACACGGATAAACAGCATTAACTTTAGTGGCATACCATAACCAAAGTTGAACAGTCAGTCTGTTTTGCCACTGATCCATGCCTTACCCTCAAAGTTTGTGAGAAAACGGCTCAGTTAATTAGGGTTAATGTCAAACAACAACCCATCACTGAATGACTAAAGTAAATGAAAAAACAAAGATTTGTTACAATACATCTAAATGTTTGCAAGGGTGGAGCCTATTTTAGCTGTAATTGTGCGAGAGGCAGGATACACCTGGACAGGTCATTGGTTTTTCCTAGAGGGACTAGATTTGAACATAGGACCTTCTTGCAGGGAGGTGACAGTGCAAGTCACTGCGTCATCCGACCAATAAACAAACAGACAGAGATGAAAGCGGTCCTACGCTGTCGTCCCCAGCAAAAGGTAACCCCCGAAAAGTCCCCAATCTCCTTCATTGTACAAGCAATACCCCTGATTGTACTCCTCCCATAAAATTTGAAGTTATGTCTGAAAACAGTGACTTGGTAAAAATTTGATTTAGAATCCGTTGTTCAACCATAGAATCATTTTCAGATCCTGGACTTCTCATCCCCCTCCTGTCTCTTTTTCCAACTGTGAAAACAACTTGTGTCAAATTCTTTTCTTCCTGCAATTAGAATCAATCACTGCATGTATTGTGGAACCGCTGTGATGAGTCTCTGCTGTATGGCGGTGATGAAGACACACACCTCCCACTCTCTGCATCTCTCTCACATAAACATATGTTGAGCTCTGCTCCGCGAATGAACACAAGAGGCCGCTGACACAAACACACGCGGCCGCAGAACACCCACATGAAAAAGCCTATAACACATTTAATCGCCCGCTCCTTTAAATTTAACTTAAAAAGGAGGGAAGCAACATGGCGTCCGTGCCACACGATGGCCCCACTATTTCTAACACTGGCTTTCTTCCAACAAGGTCTTGCGTCGCCTGGAAACCACACAGTAAACACAGCGGGATTCCTTGAGGTCTTGGAGTGTCACAGTGTGTCACACCAGCGTCACCATCTTTCCACTACAAACCACACACACACATTCACACCTATATAAAGTGCACACACACACGCGCACACATAAGCCTGGTGCTTTAGGAAAAAGATGCTTTAAAAAGACACGACGTCACTAACACCTCCCAGCAAAGTCAAAACAAGTGCAGCAATAAATACATACGGTGTGTAAATATATAGGAACATGACTGAAAGAGAGGGAAAGAGTGAATTGTGGTGGCTGCCAAGTGTTGATTAACCATGGCTTTGTTATCAGAGGCTCCAGAGAAATTACACACACAGAGTAAATGAACTGTCTGAATCCCACCCTTTGGCAGTGGGGGGTCAGCCAAAGGGTAAAAAAGACGCCCCTTTAGCCTGCTGGAAGCAGAGGGGATTTAACTCTCTGACACCTTCCCATGATGTAAGAGGAACCACCGGAAGCCCAGAGCACATTCCATTTACTCTAAAACGGTCAAACACACTCTTAATAAATACACAGAAAGCTTGAATGACACTGAGTAGAGCGCATACCTCCACCAAACGTCAAAAAAATCAAAAATGCCCCTGGACTCCTTATTGAAAATTAGAAAAAAAAACTTCCTGGAGTCTAAAATTTCTTCTTATTCCCCTTAAAAGCCAAGCTGAATTATCTGAAGAGAAAAAAATCAAACTGGGATAAACGGCTGATTGTGATGGCAATTGTAACAATTAAACTAGAAAAGAGAACAAAGATTCCCCTGCTACTGGAAAAACATAGTTTGTGCTGATGTTGACAACATCTCAATCACGGGGGATGTGAGCAAACTGACATGAAATTTTTGATTTCAGAGTTGAGGATAGAGTACCCCCCGTTATCAAAGGACAAGCAAAAACAGCACCAGAACCAGCATCAAATGTTTCAGTAGTTTGTGCGACAGTGGTTCGTGAGTGGGATCAGACAACACAGGCTAGCCTTCGCTCCCCATGTGCATCAATAAGCTTTGGGAGACCATGACTCTGTTGCAGGGTCCCTAGGTGACTATTTTGATCACATACAAGTACTGCCGAATGGAGCGCCCCCGTTTAGCAGAGGCCAAATAACTAGAATGGCCCCGAGTAGAGTGCATACCTCGGGAAACGCCCAGAAGGCCCATTTGATTAAATCAAACCCAAGTCCAGATTGTAATCATCAACCCGACCTAATAAAGATATTCATCATCATCATCATCACTGTTTGACCACAGCCCATGTCTATCGAGTCCGTAACCAAAATTGTAGCTGAAATTACATAATGAATGGATGTGTGAGGAAAACTATTTCCCATGATAGAAGTAAATTTGTATCTTCGGAAACTGCTTCATATTAATTAATGAAGTTACTGGGCTGTCATTTCAAAAAATGTGCCATCCATTAAGTTCATTTTAATAGGAGCTCATTGTAATGATCCGTATTAATGCTATTGAGGGATAAATAGTCAGCAGTGCTACAAGTTAATTTAACTCAGGATAAGTGAAACCTGAAGTTAACTGTCAAACATTGTAAAATGTCGTCTGTGATGGTGATACAAAAGAACTGTGGTGAATAATAAATAATCATTGAATTGTGGATTCATTGTGACGGGCCTATTGGGTGCATTCCTGATCCAAAGTTTTGCAGTGTAGTCAATTTTTTTTTCGGATACACAACAAAAATATTAATAGTTTACCAAATAGTTTTTGCAAAGTCCTGCTGACAAACAACAGGTAAAAATAACCTCCTTGGCAAACCTAGACCAAGGCACAGCAGGACCCACGGTCCAAATGTCACTGTCTCCAGGATATGCTAAACCCATCATCTGGGTATAATTGTATGCAAATCCGTCCATTGGTATTTCTTTAATCTTGCAAACAAATTAATAAACAAAGAATAAAAAAAAAATAACCTCCTTGGAGGATGTATTAAACTAATATACCATTTTCCTCCGATTATAATTTTGTAACACTGATGAAGGCTGAAACCTTCAAATGATTGGTCACATGGTTCTGATGGCTGGAATAAAGTGGAGTAATTTTATTTAGTCCACTTGTACTGATATTTTGTTTGTCCTACACTTCACCTATGGGTGTTCCACTTTGGAATTGTATTTCTTTGGAGTAGCACAACAAACAAATAAACTACCAGGAAGATGCTCTCACTATTGTAATTTTTTACTTTGTGTCAAGTATGGGGGCTATATCACATAGGAGTCTCACCCCTGCATGACTGCGACTGACTCACATGTTATTTAATCACTCGAAAACAAGCATCTGTATGTTTGGCGTCGCCCTCAGGCCGGCTTTATAGCCAGCAAAGTGTCGAGTATAAATCTCAACATTGAGTTTGTCAGATGGATTTTAGAATTAGAGGCAACATGTGTAAGGGATGAGAGCGTGTAATTGGTTCCCCCCTCACAGAGAGTGACAGTCACTTTTATGGCCTGATGGGCGGAAGAGACGGGGAGGAGTGGGGGTGATGGGGATTGTAAGGGGTGGTGTGGGAAACAATGCTGGCCTTTCTGTCCTGTCACATGCCCGCAAAGATATTCTGGGCAAAGATACAGACTTAAATGTGTCATGTGGGAGGTATTCCGTCTAGACGCAGAGAGATATTGAAGGGAGGGGGCAACGAGCAGGGTGGAGGAGGAGGTAAGGAAATAGATGGGTGGGCTTTCATAATCACTACTCAGTTTAATTGTCATCTCTGGCTGCATGGCCCCAGCACCCCCTACACCCTAATGAAGAAGAGTGCTTTGAAAATGTGAACGAGTGTGTTTTAGAGAATAGCCAACGATCACTAGGAGCTGGATTCTGAAAGATGCAACAGGATACAAGAATTTGAATCTGATTCAAATGTCAATACTGTTTAGAGACAGACATCAGATCTGTCACAGGAACTTATCAATCCTATTGTCCAGATGTCTCTAATATAGCCTTTAGAAAAGCCGATTTGTAAATCACAGATCGCAGATCCAATTAAATAAAGCCCCAGCAAAAGTTCACTCAGGAAAACTCTCAGAGTTCATTTCTCCTTCAATTCAAGAGAAACTCACATTTCTCACGAATGCTCTCTCATAACTTCCTGCTGTAATTGTCCGGTGCTGTTCTCCTCAAACACCTGAATTGTTAGTCTATCGTCTTGCTTGCTGCCTTTTTTTTTGATTCCATCTATGGGCCCTCCACTTCCCCCTCACCCATCCAAGATTCTCCAACTTCATAAGTCTCGCCAGAGTCATCAGCCACCGCCACCGATGGCTGGACAATGATTTTTTAAGTTCAATCTTTCAAATTGGATGCTTTGAAATTAAAATTATTTAAGCATTTAAAAATGTTTAAATTCTGGTACATGAGTAAATCAATGACTAGGTAGAAACTATAATCCTTACTGATCAATATATTTTATTTGCTATACATTCCGAACATTTCAACATTCTCACACTCTTTCCTGCGCAACCAGTGGGGCAAATATTTTTTACAAAAACCTAAATTTGATTGTGAAGATAAAATATTCTTGAGCACTGGGTAGCTGGACAAGAGCACACAAAAATCTATTCTATGAGGAAAAACTCACTTATGTTACAGCATCTCTTGTTCCGTTTTACTCGTTTGATCTCCCATAGATCTCTGAGTCTGGGCTGACACACACCTAATCACTCGCTCACTGCGTGTCTCACTCTCTTTTGACTCCGCCTGCACACTTAATTAACTTGACACGGCTTAGCAATGGCGTCACAAGGCGCAGGTGCATGACGACGCCCAGTGAAGAGATATGTAAGAAAAGTAAGTAACGTGAGTAAACACGTATGAAGCATTTTATGGCTGTGTGGATTTAATGTGTTTAATGACGAATTAAATCCCCGAGCGTTTTCATGTGTCATTTTTTTGATCCGTTATTTTTTCTATTATCAATTCATCAAAAGTAACACCACTCCCACAACTTTGCCCTGATCAGACTATAAAAATAACCAAATAAAAAAAGAAGCTTATATAAATATATAATCAGATCGCTTTTATGGAGCTTGATTTTAAATCATATCAAAACACTGTTATACATTCAACACTGAAATATTTTCTAAAATGGAAATTACTTTTTAAATGCAAAACATGCTTAAAGGAAATTATATTTATTTTTAGACAAAAGCTTCATTTTACGGAGACAAGACTATTTTGTTCGTTGCAGCAAAATAAGAACTGTCGTTTTGTCGTGTTTTATTGTTCACAGACACATGACAAAAATGGATAATACAAGTAACGTGACCCTTGACCCATCTGAAAAAGGAATGCATCCCCATGAAAGAGACACTGCTCAGGATAAGCAATTATAGAAAATTGATAGATGTTCTAAAAATGGTCTCTAATCGAATCTTTTTTAATATAATTATGTATTTTTAATTTGGTTATAGATTCTTGAAATCAGCGCAAGAAGCTAAGACCCCTTATTTTAAGTCAGTATACCTTCAGAAAGTCAGATTGCATCCCAAAAAACTTGATTCAATTTTATGAATTTTGTTTTATCTCGTGTCAAGACCCATTTTGGTCTCTCGGTAATTAGACTTTTTTTTCTTTTTTTTCCTATTCAAGAATTCTGGCTATACATCCATTTTCTGTAATCTTTATCCTATGCAGGGTGGTAGCACAGGGGGGTAGAACACCTTGGACAATTTGCCAGTTGATGACCGGCAAATGGTGTTATACAAAGAGAGGAGCAACGATTCACACTCACATCTATCGACAGCCAATTCACCTATATCAGCAGCACGGTGGAGCAGTGGGTAGCATTGTTGCCTCATAGCAATAAGGTTCTGGGCTCAAATCCACCTTTATTTTGTCTGGAGTTTGCATGTTCTCACAGAATGTGCTCGGTCAAGTGCTTTTGCTTCCTCCATGGTGCAAAAAATCGCTATTCGTGAATAGCGATTCACGAATAGCGACGAATAGTGTGACTATTTGCATGCATGGTTGTTTTTTCTCTACATTACATTATCCACATACATTTTGACTTTTGATTAGTTATTTGTTTATTAGGAAATAAATATTCTGGGATTTAAACTAATGAGATGACATATAATCACTGCATTGTGTGTGTATGTGTGTGGTCGTGAGTGTACCATGGCGTCCAGCAGCTGGATGCATCTATGCAGTTTAAGCTTGGTCTCACAGTAAAGACGGAAGAGAAGTCGTCCGATGGGCTGTATCTCACAGATGCTGACATAGTCCCTCTCTGCAGAAGTAACAAGAAAAAGAACACAGTTGAAAAGGCTGCCTTTGGAAATGTGAACCAAGTGAACTTGCAATCACATACCAATGCTGTTTCCCAGCTCAGTGCACTGGCTTATATGGGGGAAGCGAAGGATCTCCTTCCATTTTTTGCTCCTCCCCTTCCGCTTCCCTCCTCCACCTGTGGTGATAGAGAAAAACAGGAGGTGAAAATGCATTAATGGAAGAACTTTTATGAAGTTGTCAAAGTTTATTTTGAACAGTGAAGACCAAATGAATGCCTAATTGCTAAAATGAGAGGGTAGGTAGAGGTTGGTTGTGTGTGGGCTCTGCCCTGAAAGAAATCATAGTCTCAGTGTTTATATATAATTCATAGATTAGGGCTCACTTCCTCCGTAAATCTCTCCAGCTATCCCTACTGACTTTCTTCCTCACTCAGCAGGCTTTCTGAAAGTGGAACAGTGTGAGTGTGTGTGTGTGTGTGTGTGTGTGTGTGTGTGTGTGTGTGTGTGTGTGTGTGTGTGTGTGTGTGTGTGCATGTCTGTGTGAGAGAGACAGAAAGCCCATTCTGGCCAGCTGCATTCCCATCAGAACTCTCCACTTTGCCAGACTGGATTCCACTGCTCTGAATAATCACGCATCAGATTCCTCTAATACTCCATGAATATGTCTTATAAGACCAATTAATACAATTTATCGCCCACTTAATTTCATCTTTCACGTAAAACCACACATAAAGTCAGGAGATTAAATGTGAGAAATCCATTTAATTTGTTCTTAATATGTGACAGCCCTAATGAACTGACAGGGACTTCCTTCAGCTCTGCAGTGGAAATTGGCTGCGAGCGGCTGGATTTGAGGGGCAACATTGAGAGCAGGAGAAGCATTGGCGAGCAGACATCTTTAAGTAATAACTCAGGAATGTGCTAGGCACAACGTCATACTGGAGCCTCTGAATGAAATCTTCAGCGGTTCTGCGTCACTTCCTCATCCTTCTCTCCTCTCCTCTCTTGCTTGAAGTATGTTGTTTAATGCAAATGTGAGATTTCACAAAACATGAAATTTCTGGAAATTATAATTACCGATGTGAAGATTGAAGACTGACTTTGCATGGTTAGTTAATGCTTAAGTCTGCATTTCTTAAGTTTTGGATTTCAAACCTTGCTGTAATATGTAATTGTGCTAAAATTAGGCAGAGCACATTGTTAGATAAGGGGATCCACATCACTGCAGCCAACAAACAAGAAGCACATACGTATTCATAACGCCAGTCAAAGTATCCCCTCAGAGAACCATTAACTCCCAGCACCTGCTCCTCTTCAGCATTACTGTAGACCAAACAAACTATAAACAGGCACACTTCCTTATTTAAGCACCAGTTGTTCTCTGAAAACAGTTAATACAGGAGGAAATGTCGGCACCCTCTGCTTCGATGCTGTGTGGTCCCATATTTCAAAAATCCTTTAATAAAAACATTACGTCTGCCAAGACGCACAAAAGACCAGAGAGCAGAGAAGGTCATTCCCCATGGGGGCAACTATACTGAAAATCAAAGATACTGTGAGGCGTTTGTGGATGAAAGCGCCCACCAAATGGCATATATTTCCTGCGAAGGGTCAACGGCATGTCAAATAATTGTACCAAACATTTACGCTCCACCCAGGCATTCAAACTTCTACACAATGCTGACACAATCAGAAATAATTCTCCTTTTTCTTTCAGGGTCTTGCTTTCCTTCCTTCTCACTGCTGTCCTTTTTTTTTTTAAATTTCTCTCCCTCCTCATCTCCCCCCTTTCCTGTTTTTTGTAGCTTGTCTCTGCTGCCAACACCTCCTCTCTTTCTCCATTTGTTATAATCCAGCATATTTTCCCTTTCTTAGGCTCTGATGCGGGTGTTTTCTCCCCATCATATCCGTCAGTGACGGAGCTCATTTGCTGCTTGGACACCATCAGATTTCTTTGTTTCATGGTGGGAAAGGATCACAAGTTTGCTGCATTATACTCATGCAAATAGAACATTGTTATGGTCATTGCTTTCCAAATGTATAATCCGTGAAACAGCTTTTACTGGTTGCAATGATAGGAGAAGAAATGATACTTTCCAGTTGTTTGCTCAAACCAGTTAAGTGTGGCAGTGGGGGTTTGTTTAAATCACTATCAGGACAGTGATGGTGAAAATCGGTCACCTAATGGTGCCAGGAAGAGAGGGTAAGATTAGCACAGGTGTCTATAAACGTCAACCGCGGAGTTAGAGAGATGAGAAGCTCACTGTGTTAATTATAGTTTTGCATATGATAAGAATAAAGAAGGGTTGTCTGAACCTCCATCCGTGCAGTGCGTTAGTGAGATAACCCACAGAGATAGCAACATTCAGCGCTACACTAAACATTGGCATAAACTCTAGAATGAGAATGGTCCTGAAAACCAGTTTGGCAACAATTAGATCAAGTGGAAGCAAACACATCAAGTTTACTTAGTACTTAAAAGCTTCAATAGCCTTCTCTCTCATGAGTGAAAAATGATGTTAGGGTGTGGATGTGGAGCAGTTTGGATTGACTAAAACAAACTCTGATGTCGTTGCGTTGTGACTCTGCCACCGGAACCCATGGTGCACGCCGAGATCCTTGAACAGATCGGCCTCAGTCACTTACCAAGATGCTGTAAATATACACAACTGGGGCTTTGAAATGAAACCGCAGGAATAAAACCTCAACTCTAAGTTTTATATTTTGCCTATATCAGGAAGTCCCCTTTTAAAAAAATCCCCAGTGCATTAAAAATGATGAATATTCTCGTAAACTTCCTTGTTCATTTTCTTCTCTGTTCAGAATTCTCACGCTTTCATGGTCTGTCCCGCATTGGTTTGCAAAGATATGAGATTTTCAGGGTATGATAGAAGTCTCAGAAAATATTAGTGTATAGGGTATTTCACTATTGTCATTTGCAGTAGAGGTACCAGGAGCAGCAGCAGTACTTGTTGTAGCTTTATTAGTAATAGTCATAGCAGCAGCATTAGTATCTTAGCAATAACAGTAGGGGTAGCAGTAGAAGTAATAGTGAAAGTAGTAGCAGCAGTGGTAGTAGCGCAATCAGACATCGAGGACCGAAAACACTCAATTTGCAATTCGCAATTTGTGTTCCAACAGCTTTTTTGCAGAGCCTGCATTAACCTTTTCTTGTTGGGTGACCAGTTATTCCTCATTGTGGCCTTGTAGGTACTAACCACTGCAGAAAACAATATGAGACCAGTCATTCTGGATATACTTATTATCATTATTCCGATGTCACCTGTTACAGGGTTATAATGTTATGGTGGGTCAGCGTGTATTACCATGTTTTTGGGTTACAGTTTTTACAGTCAAATAAAAAAAATGAGTTAGATGGGTCGTGCCCATAAAAAAAAAAGTTACAGGCTGTAGAAGCTGTAGAAAATTACAGTTTCTCTGTCCTTTCAATTTCTCTTTAAGTTTCTCAGTAGTTTTGGGAGGAAATGAAGTAACTTCTTTAAATGGTTTAGCCTCTCGAGCTATATCAGCATTGTTCCGTGGATACATCAAGTTGGACCTTTTGCCATGTTATTTAGTTTCGGATAAATCCAAAGTAGTTCCAGTCCCTGTTGATTTTCTTTTCCTTTTGTGTGGATGAAGATCATTTGACAAGCAGTCAAGCAGTCAGAAGGAAATCAAAGAGATTCGTATATGAGATTGTCCCTTCATCTTGATAAACTGGTATAAAACATATTTAAACGGACTCAATACCAACAACTTTAATACATTAGTTTACTATGAAGCTGATAACTGTTGCAAAGCCGGTCATTTTTATATGAGTAGAAACATGCTCTAAACCGTGAGAACGCTGGCCACAGGAACATCTCAATCTAATTTATTCCATGAGGATAGTGTGGTCGCCACCCTTTCTCTGTGTAACATCACCAAAGCATGTCAAATTAAACTAAACTAAAGTCAGAGGAAGAACAACATCCATCTGGACCAGCAGCAAGGGGTTACTGGCATCCCAAACATCTATGAGTGTGTGTGTGCGTGGGTGTTTATGTGACCCCTTTCTTAGTAATGTCCTCATGCTCAATTTAACCGTCTCAGGCTGTCCTGCAGGCCTCATCTATGCACAAATTCAGAATCGACTCTGCTTAGTTGCAAGCACTTGCAACTAAGCACAGTTGCTTAGCGCTTTGAGATTTGATCCAAATGTAAAGTGCATTATAAATTAAATGTTTTATTATTATTATTATTATTATTAAGGTTAAGTTCACCAAGTGCTGGCACGGTAGAGAATTCAAGAAAGTATCCAGTTTGTAGCTAACACACTCTGGTTTCACCAACCTCCAGTTACACCGTCACTACAGATGTTAACTATCTGATACCACATCCTAAAAATGTGCATCTTCATCTGCTATACACATCTACACCAGAATGGGATGCCTCTCAGCCAGTGCTACACCAGCTACACCAGCATTGCTACACCAGCACTGGCTGAGAGGCCTATTGTCCATCTACACTGTGCAAAAAAAATGTTGGTAACTTTTGTGACTATTCACACTCATCTCCTCCAACACTGCATTCTTTTTCACAAACAACTGATTATCCAACAATCTCTCACATCACTACGTTGTCTGATCTGTTAAATGTCGGCCAAATGTTTGAGTCATGCATGGAACCAAAACATGATGATAGGGACACTTTTGTTCTTTCAAAGTGTCCGTCCTTCCTGTAAAACAATGTCCAACTGTTTTAATATGTTGGATTTAATTGTATAAGAGCTGCAGATAATAGCAAAACATGAATAGTAAATTGACTCCATGCAGATTTACTGCCAAAGACGACAAGTTTACCTACGCCCTCTCTATAAAACATGCTCTTCCTGCGTCTCTGCAGAAAGATTCATGACGGCATACATTTATTCTTTATCAGAAGCAACATGTATGCATAGTATTAGACAGCAATCTTAAGCAAAACAGAGTTTGGAAATAAATCATACGTACCAAATTGGATATTTATGTATTGTGCATTGTAATGTCACATACAAATATGTGCATGTTCTTTATGCATATAATAGTATAATAGAACAAGTATGGAGGAGATCATTTAATTAATCAGCATTATGTAGACACTTTAAACACTATGAAAAATATTTTTTACAAATACAAGGTTTCTGTGAGTGGTCTTGAGTTGGAAAACACAATTCTTAGATAAATATAATAATAATCCTTACAAAATAAACCTTTATTTATCACATTGTACACTGTACATACATACAGTCAAACATCGTGAAATTTATCTCTGCATTTAACTTGTCCCAGTATCCCAGTCCCTATATCTGTCTGTTGGTTTTACAAGTATTCAACCAATGAAATGTGACCAAATCTTGTATCGCCGTTGCTTCAAATTATTTGGTGTTTTCTACTCAAGACACAGTTTATAAAATGAATCTTTTGGTCCCGTAGGAGGTGGGAGTAGAAGATAAAACAAGGAAAATTGAGGTAAATTGGCATTTAGTTTTGGAAAGCATTGCTATATATCCATAACCAATAGGTTTTTTTCATTTCCTGAAAAGGGACCGTTTTGTAGAAAAAAATCACAGCTTGTTTCCCCGTGTAGATGTTCCTGAGCCGGTTAGCTGTGTCCTCTAACTGTTGGTGGGTGCCATGTTACCAAATGCTGAGTCAGCTTAAAGGTCAAACATTGTGCTCTTACACATCATGTTATTTCATTTAAAATACAAGCTAGCTTTCATTTCACACCTACATCAATGAGTCTTTGGCAACTGTGACCCTGTCGCTGAGTTCTTTGATTCCTATTTACTGCTGCTGATCCGATTCTTACACTTAAGAATTTTTCCAATACATAAAATAAGACCGCTTTATTCCTATTGATCTGAAACAATTAACTTCCCTTATTTCCTTATCCAAAAAAACAACCTGTCTCCTAGACCCAATCCCAACTAGTCTACTTAAAGAAAGTTTACCCTTAGTCAGCAACTCTCAATTAGAAATCATCAATCTGTCTTTAAATGCAGGCTATATACCAAAGTCCTTTAAAATAGCCATAATCAAACAACTGATTAAAAAGCCAACACTTGATTGTGAGGCTTTAGCAAATTACAAGCCGATATCTGACCTTCCCTTCATCTCTAAAATCTTAGAGAAAGTGGTGGCCGAACAATTGTGTGATTTTCTGCGTTTATTTGAGGATTTCCAAGCCGGTTTTAGAGTTCACCATAGTACAGAAACAGCACTGATCAAGGTAACGAATGATCTTTTAATGGCATCTGATGAGGGACTGGCCTCTGTTCTGGTCTTGTTGGATCTTAGTGCTGCATTTGATACTATTGACCACCAAATTGTAAAACAAAGACTTGAAAACCTAGTTGGCATCAAAGACACTGCATTAAATTGGTTTAAGTCCTATTTATGTGGCAGATCTCAGTTTGTATCTGTTAACAATGAATCCTCCATGCATAGCAAAGTTACCCATGGAGCTCCCCAGGGATCAATATTATTCACATTATATATGCTCCCTTCAGGCAACATTATCAGACACTTATCAAACCCTCCATAAACTTTCACTGTTATGCTGATGACACACAATTATACTTATCAATGAAACCAGGTGAATCTAATCACTTATCCAATTTAGAGGCGTGTCTCGAATATTGTAATGCCCTACTAGCAGGTAGTCCCAATAAGTCTCTCAAGCCCCTCCAGCTGATCCAGAACGCTGCTGCACGTGTGCTGACCAGAACCAGGTTAAGAGAACACATCTCTTCTGTATTAGCTGCCCTTCATTGGCTCCCTGCAAAATCTAGAATCAAATTCAAAATCCTTCTGCTCACTTACAAAGCCCTTAACGGTCAGGCACCAACGTATCTGAAGGAGCTCATAGTTCATAGAGCTCATAGAACTCTGCGCTCCCAGCATGCAGGGTTACTTGTAGTCCCTAGAGTCTCCAAAAGTAGAATGGGAGCCAGAGCGTTCAGCTATCAGGCTCCTCTCCTGTGGAACTATCTCCCAATTTCAGTTCAGGGGGCAGAAACCATCTATACATTTAAAGTAGACTTAAAACTTTCCTTTATGATAAAGTTTATAATTAAGGCTGGCAAAAGATATCTCTAAGCTATGCTGCTATAGGTTTAGACTTCTAGGGGATCTCCCATAATGCACTGAGCTTTTCTCTCTTCCTCTTTATACATCCCTCTCAGTTTAATGCATGTTACTGGAATAATGCATGTTACTGGAATAATACATGTTAAATGGCTGAATGCATGTTAATGGATTAATGCATGTTAATTGATTGACTTCTTCCCTGGAGTCTTTGTGTTTTTCCCCGCCCTGTACGGTCACATGGTTGGTGATTGCTTCTGCGGCTCTGGACCTGCTCGATGTCCACTGATCACAAGATGCTCATGATGATGATTATTATTGTTATTAGTGCTTGCTCAAGGAGGAATTTGTTGGGTCTCTGTAGATAATTATATAAACAGTTTGGTCTTTCTGGAAAGCAAAGTGAGAAAACTGTTGTGTGAATTGGCTCTATATAAATAAAGATCGGTTGATTGATTGATCAATTTCAGAACAAAATAATCCCTCCCTGCCAAATACATCCCATCCACCCACTGGTGACATTGGCACGAGAAAATCAATGTTATTCTGACGTCCCCTGTCACTGGTTATAATGTTATTAGTGATTGGTCCATACACTTTCCAATAATACAACCAAGTAAAGTTTACAGCCTTATGCAGTTTTGGCGACATCTTCAACCTTTTCCATACATGTTACTGAGACAAGGACATTTTAGGGCTCGCCCTTGTAGTTTGGTGCAACTGCTGGGAGTGTGTGCGGTCTTTGTGCCACAGGAAGCAGAGGGAAACGCTGCCCAGACCTGAGCAGAAAGGGGAAGACTATAGCAGGAAGGATCTCTTTGTTGCCGTTCCGCGATGATGTCATGTCAGTCCTTCTGTCGAGCCGCCTTATTACCCTCCTGAACGACTCACCCTGTCTGTGAATTCCTCATTACCACAATGATGACGGGATAATCTAGCTGTAACATCTGCCGACAAGCTCAAAGCAAACATGTCTGACGTACGCCATTTACCTAGAAACACACAACTTATTCTTATAACGGCTATAAGGGTCACATGTTAAACCACTTCACGAGGGGCCATAAACTCAAAATCAGTCATGGACAATAAAGAAGAGATCTTATCAGCAGTATTGATGGGTGTGCTGCGCTGACAATAATAACCAAATCTTACTCAACAATGAGGCCGAATTTAGCTTGAAAGCAACATTTGTTCCAGATTAAATTCACACAGTGTGTAAATGCTGAAACTACAGCTATACAAAGCTTTAGGTAAAAAGAACGCAATTTTTCCCCCCTGTCTTTATGTCCTTGTAAACATTAGTGCTATAAATAGCAGGGGGCCCAAGGGGAGAATCAATGTGTTGATACAAACTGAGGTGGTCAAACCAGTCCATGACCTCAGAGCTGGTGAGTGGTGAAGGTTGTCGTCGACCAAATGTGTCTGTGTTCATAACAGGCATATGCAGGAAGATACCCAGTGCGAAAACCTGCATCCAGAGTTATAACCTGCGTACACAAAAGCAGCAGAAGGCCGGGTCCGTTTCCTGTCTGGGAGGAATCATGTGCCACACGTTTCCTGTTCTATAAATATATAAAATATGGAATGTGGGGAAGGGAAAACATTCAATAGGCTGAAATTATATAACCAAGCAGGCTCTGATAAAAAGCACCCCAAACACACACACACAAACAAACACATATATGTTCAAAGACACACACACACACACACACAAACACACACACAAACACACACACACACACACACACACACACACACACTGAAAGCTCAGGGTATTACATACTGTTTGCTCATCCATAAAGATCTAGGAGGAGGGAGCATAGTCCACATGAAGCTAGGCATAATGGGATGCTCCTATGCACTGATGCAGCATTAGTGTGTTTGCTCTCCTCCATAAATGTTTTGATAGGGCGAACATTATGGCGCTGTGATGCTAAATCTCTCTGAGGGATGATTTTATGTCTCAACGAAGCTCATAGTCGCATCATAAATGAGGAGGAAAGCACTCCCAGTGAGATCAAACTGATGGAACACATAGTGCACTTCACGTGGATAGATATTATTGACAATATACACAGGGTAAAAGCTATAAAAAGGGTTTAAATTAGTTCATTGCCCCCCTCAAGCTGCCTCTATTGTCTCTGCCTGTTCTCCATTTCATTTTTGTCCTCCAACACTCTCTTCAAGAATAAGTCTTGCTCCTATGTTGACATTCCATTTTCTTTTGTCCCTGTTGTGGCAATATCCCTCAAAAGAATAAAAAGATACAGATATTGTGTTTTCGGACTGAATTGAACTGAAGGCCGGAGAGAAAGCAGCTGCTGCTTAAGTTTATATTATATTATATCCTTTATCTGGGACTTAAGATGTAAAATCATAGCGAGCCGTAGAAATGTAGATGCTGCTAACATAGTTGATGCATGTTAGGTATTAAATGTTTGAGTTATTGGTATATTTCCATGCGCTGAACGGTCTGCTCTGCTCAGTAGTATGAACATTGCTGCTCTCTATCTCTGCGGTTCACAACAGTAGATTGATGTGATCTGTGCTCAACCTTTTGGGGTGCTTGAGAATAGTGTGCACGCACACTTAACCCCCGGGCAGAAAGGTGTCACAACTAGGGATGTCAGGATAAACCATATGAGGTGTTTGTGTAACTGATTTGTACACAGTGTATCCCACGTCAGAGATGTGGGGGGTTGCGGGGTGAGATGCGGTGTTGCTTCATCACGTGACGCCACTGCAAGTCTCAGCAAGCTGTGGGATCTGCTGTCGTCGGTAGTGAATCTATTAAACAGAACTCTGGGGAAATGAGCTTTGTAAGCAAACTACAGTTGTCAAACACACAACACAGGTCTTTGTGTCCCTTAATGGTAATGTCACCAGTGATCTCCAGTGGACACACAGACAGGGAGACTTTCCCTCATACTTCCACTCAACAAATAACAATTGCCTTTTGCGCTTCTCCCTCAGGACCGCTTTTTGCAATTAACCGTCATTGTGTTATAATCGTGGAGATTCTAGAAACTACAGTATCTCACGAGACCCGTTTGTGTGTGAGGCTGGAGAAAAACCATGTGTAACCCTCCAAAAGCCGCCGCAGGACGGGAAAAATATTTTTGAATAATTATGTTTGGGTTAAAGTCAGGCTTTGTCATATCAGGTGTAGCCGGTTGGGTTCATGATAACCAATTTGACATGATGGTTTCAAGATATCTTAATGGAAAGCCAGTGTAACAATCTACTGTCTGTGTTGCTGTGTTGGTTTCTGTCAGTTTTCAGTATATGAAGTGTTTTTTTACATGACAGCACAATGAGCCCATGAACACATCACAGGCTATTGTTACAATTCAAGCTTTAAATAGTCGCCGAGCTTAAACCATGGGGGACGTCAACCATAACATGTTTTAGGAAAAGTTTGTATCACCCAAAAACCATGTAGGGAAATCGATAGTTTGGAGGGATTTGGATTTAGTTTTTTGATCTTGAGCATGGGCGTCAAACTCAATCACTGGGGGTTCCAAAATTAAAGACGGAGACCACATCAAGGGCCGGGCAGGAGTCCTGTTGGCCATATTTAATCTGAGGTACTATGACAATTGTATTCGTATTATATTAACCAATTTCATAGAATTCTGAACAAACCAATGGAGTAGAAAATACTCAAAGTACATGTTAAATCCAAAATAAATCAGCATAACCAATTTTTATGCCTCCCTGTCTATCTATCAACATGGTTTCACAGAATAATTTCCAAAGAAAAGTTTTTATTCGCAGGCATCAAAACTTTGAGAAAAGTCTTAACCACCATCGCGCATACTGACTTCCGTTGTCGCCATGGCAACGCATACTCAACGGTCAGAACGTCAAGTACAAAAGCTCTTAAAATAGTTGGTTAAGAGTTTTCAGTAAGAATAACACACCTTGTTTACTGTAGCTTTGGGTACTGTTTGGTTATATGTCATGATCATGATATCATCATGATCATCATGATCATCATGATATCATGATCATCATGATATCATGATATCATGATATCATGATCAACCAATGTTGGTGCATTGTTTCAGTAATATTCACTAAATGAAGCAATAAAAAGGCACATGCATCCGGCGATGCATCCATTTTAAGTGTCCTTTGTAAACTTCCATTGTCTTGTGGCTTTTCCAGATTGTTTTTCTTGATGTATTGTGTTTTGGGTTTTGTCGGGTGCGTGTGTTGTGAAATTGATGGTTGCGGTGTGTTTGCCCCTGTCGGCCACCGTAATATCCGCTCCTCAGTAGCATCTCTTCCAAGGATTAGCCTGAACTTCATTAGACTGACTGTATAAACGCTGATATCTGACTAAAGAGGAGCAGTTAAAGAGCTGGCGTTCTTGCTATCGCAGTGCATTCTGAGATCTGTAGTATCTGCGGTGTCTGTGCTGTAAACCTGCGGGCCGGTCAGTATGAAAATTAGATATTGTCTCGCGGGCCGGATATAATTGTCGTGCTGGCCGGATATGGCCGGGGGCCTTGAGTTTGACACATGTGATGTAGAGTCTAACGAGGCAATTCATCCATGGTAAGACTCCAATCTCAGTATATTTATAACTGTTGATGACAGTTTGAAATGTTTGTGTTTGATGGGTTAAAAACACCAGCATTACTGGCACAGAGACAAAAACAGGCTCTATGACAGTAAAGCATAGAGCAGTGTAATGTAATTTACCCTGCCAACATGAGTAATAAGGGAAAACAGAGAAGTGGTAACCACGGTAACAACAACGGTCTGATAGCTTAAAGACTCAGTTCTTCAGCTAATATGAGCTGTGTTGGATTGGGTCGGGTTCGGACAGGAAAAAAACGAATCCCTGTCGGGGATCGGCTCGTTCACTAATCTGTCGGATTCTTTGGGGCTCATACAGAAAAATATGGCTCTACTACACACGAGAACAGACACACACACGGACATATTTTGTATGTACGCCATACCGATGGCCGGTTAAGTAAGAGATAGCAACTGAAGTGCAACTCCTCCAGCACCACCCAAGAGAATTCCACAACAATATGGAAACAAAATTTCCACAACTCCACAACATTTGGCTGTTGTAGATCTAAAAAGTAAATATTACACCACTCGCTGTGAGACTCTGAGTGTATCGCTGTGATACACTGAGACTGTACCATTAAGCCAAGGATGACCTGCCCAAAAAGCTTAGAAAAAGTAAAAATTGACAATTTTCAAACAGGACTTACTTTTTAGTTTTCATCAGTTTGTGTGCGTTTAGAAGCTGTCCCTTATAAGGTAGTTTTTGTTTTTAGTCATTTAGAAATTTTTGTCCCATATACCCTAACAAACAAAATTAAGAGATTTATATATGTTGTGGTACTGTCCAAAAAAAGATGCAATTATAGACAAGAATCAAGCTGAGGAAAAAAAACGTCACTTTGAGCGCCTGATTTAACATAAACTTTATGGAACGATGCACATCCGACACTGTGCGGAATATTTAAAACATTATTTCATAAATGTGTTGTGTGTGGTCCATTCAGTCTATCTTATATCCCACATAAGTTTCCTTTAGGGAGAAATGGGTTTGGGTTCTTATGGGATAACTTGACAAGCTGAACTTGTCTGGAAATAGTCTGGATGTCTGAGCTTGAATTGGCCGTAATGAACATTAGGCGCAACTAATAGGTCCCTGAGGTCCCTCCATTTTAAGGAAAGTGGCGTTTGATTAAATCTTAAGGCTTTGTATAATTTTGAAGCTTTGATAATGTCTGACCAAGTTTGCATGGACATGATGACAAAGTGCAAGGTCATCATAAAGCAGGAGACGTTAGGGAAGGAAGTTCCATCAGGTACAATTTCCCCCCGATTAATACACATAAAACATTGATGGTATGTTCCATTAAAGAAGTCTGGGATCCCTGCATGGCACAGGAAGCACATCTCAGGCCGTATAGTTCATGGAGACGCAATATAATACTCTGTAAGTAATCACTCAGTGCATTCCTCAAGTACTTCTGTGAAGAGCTTCCTGCATCCACTTTCCCTCAGCCCACCTCGTCTACTTCTACTTTAGACAATTATCTCCTATATTTCCCACAATTCCACTCGACAACCCCCGGAGCACAAGCGTGAACTTGCTGCATCCAGCCAAGTTATGTATACTGTATGTGTGGGAAGAGGGAGCATTAACAATAGAGATAGTAAGAGCCTGAGCTGAAGTTTTCCACTCAAGAAAAAATGAGTCACACTCCTACTCAAAACACAGCGAGCCTTGTGGCACGTTGTCGAAAGCTAGTTCTGCTTCTTCTCTGGTTTAAATCTCTATGTGTTACTGCTGGTGGACGATGAGGTGCCAAGCCTGCACTGAAAGATTCACACACAAAAAAAATCCTGTCTTTAACTGTTCTTGCAGAAAATTATTTTTCTATTTAACTTAAAATATTTATATGAATATATTTCACCCAGTAAAATGATTTAGTCAAATCTAAAATATCGCTACTACGTTATATTGTGTCTGTCGTGATGCACTGTAATGTTGGCCCACTTTTGTTCGCTTGACTCTGTCCCATGGCGCGCATGCTCCATCAGAATAATGTTGTCCAGAAGTCAAAAAAGTAAAGGTTGGATATGCCAATCCATCTATATTCAAATAAAAACAAATGTATCTCCAAAAACTTATATTGTCCACTCAGAAGAAATAAAAATAGCATTTTATTATCCTCACCCTACTTTTGGCCAGGGTTAAATAAAAAAAACACCTGTCCTCCACAAATATTGTGCTTATAAATACATTTATACAGTGATCAGCCATAACATTTAAACCATCTTCTTAATATTGTATATTGTGGGTTCCTCTTCAGTCCATCATTGACGCTCTGGGTTTCTGACACCTTTCTATCAGAAGCAGCATAAACTTTAACCGGATTTTATACTACAGTCGCGCTTCTGTGGGATCAGATAACATGGACTAACCTGGCGCCAGTTCACCAATGGTCCATCCTTAGACCACTTTGGTAGGAACCAACCACTATGAAGAAGGACAATGCTGACTGCAGTCCTGGAAATGATCTGACTCAGGGGTCTAACTATCACAGTTTGGCTCATGACCAAGTCCGTCTGATCGTAATGCTGCTTTAAACGCATCTATATCAAAACTAAATTCTACTCACTTGCTGCCTCATAAAAACAATGGTGGTGGTTTTAATGTTATGGCTGATTTGTGTATGTCTGAACCAAAATTCATGGCAATTTATCCAATAACCCCGGATCAAGACATTACACTTAAAACCACACATATCAAGCGGTGAGGACACGCAGTAGGGTTCATCCTCAGGAGAGAATGAATGTTGGTAACACATTTCATTCTGTGGTTGAAATATTTCTGTGTGGACAAAAACAGTTTTGTGGATAAAAGATTTCTGGGGGAGAGACTCAGCATAACCAGAAACTCTGAATGCCAGTAAACACAGTATCATGGCATGCTGGGAAGTGGAAACATGAAAAAATTAACTAGACAGTATTCAGAGAGGGAAAACCTGGGCTCCTTCTCTTCTCCTTCTCCATCTAGGCTTTTCAATCCCCACATGTCACTATATCTAAAATCCACATACCCATGATAGTCCGACCCTCATAACATGACTGCTCAACAATGAAAACCAACCCCTAGAACATGGAATCACACTGGTATCATTACCAAAGAAAACAACATTTCACTTCAGGCTCTACCTCAGTAACTTTCAAGATCAGAACACTTGCAGCTGCAATTTGCTCTGACACACAAGTCTGCAGAGTTATCATCTGCTATCTAACAGTCGTGACATTTCCACAAGCCAAATAAATCTAAACATTATGTAGCACCACATCACCACCACACCCATCTTCAGAATTTTTTGTGGGCTAGATTTAATGGGATTGCTATTGTGTAATTTTTTGTCCTGACATTGTCAGCATCATCCACGAATTTAGAAACAAAAAAGCTGTAATTATTCTAATGGATTATTCCTTATTTCTCTCCAGAAGAATAAATCCAAACCACCTGAACTGTTTTTGACAAATCCCACTAACAGACAAACATAACGACCTTGGGGGAGGTCATAAACAAAGTGAATCAACTCTGAGAATTGATAAATATAAAAAGTGTAAATATAGGACATTTTTTTTCACAAAAGACTATTTTCAAATCTTTTTTTCTTCTCTTCTTCCCCATCAGGAGAAACCAGTGAGTAAATGACAGCCCTGTTTCCCTCTTGTGTATTTTACCCTCCCCTCCATTTAGGCTCTGCCCAAAAAATGCTCTGCCCACCAGCATTATGTCATGGCCTCGTCCTTTCAGAGGGGTCCTGAGGGAGAAGCGCAATAGGCAATTGTTTTTGTTGGAGTGGAAGTTGGAGAGAAAGTTTCCCTGTCTGTGTGTCCACTGGAGATTACTGGTGACATTACCATTAAGGGACACAAAGACCTGTGTTGTGTGTTTGACAACTGTAGTTTGCTTACAAAGCTCATTTCACCAGAGTTCTGTTTAATAGATTCACTGCCGACGACAGCAGATCCCACAGCTTGCTGAGACTTGCAGTGGCGTCACGTGATAAAGCAACACCGCATCTCACCCCACAACCCCCCACATCTCTGAAGTGGGATACACTGTGTACAAATCAGTTACACAAACACCTCATATGGTTTATCTTGTTATCTTGCATAGTTTGTTGGAGTCACTGATCTGTTGGTATGGTGCCATGAGGCCATAAAAAACATGATATGGCTGGTTAAAACACAACAAAACCAAATCGCAGCTTGTTGTTAAGTAAATCTGGGACTCTGACAAGCCTTTGGCACTTTGGAGGATCCCAACAGGCTGCTGCAAATCTGGCCTCCACTATTGATTATTTCATTTGATGTTTAAGTCAAACACTTTATTAAAAAACACATAATTATGGACTGGTGTCAGTTAACTATGCCGTATTATTATTATTATTGTTATTGTTATTGTTGTTATTATTATTATTATATCCTCCCAAAAATCTGGAATATTATGAAATCATTATCGCGTCCACCATCGCGTCCGCCGTCACCATTACCCTGGATCCTTCATGTTAACCCGATAGCTAAAAACCTAACCAATGAATTTTTCACATTTTAGACTGTAGTGCAAGGAAGAACTGGATTGGTTTTAGAAAAGGCCAGTTGTATATTTCCAACACTAGGGGAAACTTTACCTCCAGCAGTTTATGGGCCATCATTTTTCCAACCTTTGACTCCGATTTAGTCCAAATTTAAGGCGTATGGATCGACTCTCTGTGATATATCCTATATATCATATTTTACTCTCATAGTTATTATTTTACTCACTAGAGGGACCTTTTTCACAAAAAACTTTTTTTTGAAAATAACTTACCTAACTGTCGATCCGATTTACTCCGAATGTGGTGCATATAAATGGACTCAAGTAGATCTATCTTGTTTTTTTTTAAAATCATTTTACTCAATAAGTCCATATTTTAGTCACTAGAAGGAGCTTTCTTCAATGAAAAATACTGTTTGTTATAAATAACTTCAAATCTAATCTAAGGAGTTCAACCAGGGGGAATTATTGTAAAACGGAAGAGATGGGGGGCTTTCGGGGATGTACCATTCCTCTCGGCCACAAGAGCATAGTAATATTTATAATTTTTGGATATATTGTCTAAGCAACCTTGACAACGGCCAACTTTTGATACACATATGACTCGGTCACGACTCTGCAAAACTGCAGCTCTTGCGGATTTTCCGGGTCTGCAGTGGTTTACCTATTAAAGTAAGAACCAGTGCTAAACCGGTGGCAGGGGCATGGGGGCCTGAGGCTCCAGAAGTGCAGAGAGAGAAAGCTAGCCCCTGTTTTCTGATCCCAAAAAAGGAGCTACTGTAGCACAATTTTCTGTAAAAGTTCATACCGGTTCAGAAAAACAGATGTCACACAAGAAAAGTTTTTCAGGACTGATTTCTAAGAGTGACAACAATTATATGTTCTTGCACTGCATATAAAACAAAAACAAGGGTTTTTAAGTTAGAAATATGAAAAGGTTCCTCCAACCTGAAAATGCCTGCAGATTTATTTTTATATTGCCAAAATGAAGTTAATAAGTAAAATCCTAGAATATTTAGGACATCATTTTTTGTAAATATATCACATACCCCATCCTCATCCCATTAAAGAACCATAAGACCGCTTTACTTTAGAGGTATCAGCATTGACCCGTTTTTTTCCACATACACCAGTGCCTTTGGTTTTCGCATGGCTGAACTCTCCAATATAATTATGTAATGAGAGATTCGTGCACTGCCACATTACTACGACATGCCTCGCTATGTAATCATTGACGGACCGTTCTTGCTGACACCTTCTGTTCATGCTTGACATTCTCAGTCAACTGAGGGACATTTTTCCCTCACATGTCACACTAAGGGGAAAAATGTCCCTCAGTTGACTGAGAATGTCAACTGAGGGACAACACATTGGTTGTCACACAAACCCCTCCGACTAACCCCTACGATAACCGCCACCTTATCGTGGTGGAGGGGTTTGAGAACCCTAGGAGCTGTGTTGTCGGGGGCAATTTACACATGGTAGGGTCTCCTATGGCAAAGAGGTCCTAGGGGAAGGGGAGGGTTACCGGGCCCCCCCCCCCTGGGAGCCAGGCCCAGGGTAGGGGCCTGCCAGCGAGCGTCTGGTGGCCGGGCCCTCACCCATGGGGTCGGTCAGGTTTAGCCCGAAGTAGGGACATGGATCCAAATCCGCAGGGGTCCGGTGCATTGTGGATCGGGCAATAGGAAAAGGCAGCGGCCTTGGCGGTCTGATCCCCGGCTACGAAAGCTGACGGTGGGGACATGGAATGTCACCACACTGATGGGGAAGGAGCCCAACCTGCGAGATGTTGAGAGGTACAGACTAAATATAGTCTGGCTCACCTCTACGCACTAGCACTGGCTCTGGAACCCGCCTTCTCGATGGGGGCTGGACGCTCTACTATGCTGGAGTTGCTTCAGGTGAGAGGCGGAGGGCTGGTGTGGGCTTACTTATAGCTCCCCAGCTCTCTGCCAATGAATTGGGGTTTACCCCCGTGGATGAAAGGGTTGCGCTTTCGGGTTGGGGAATGGGTCCTGAATGTTTTGCGCGCTTATGCGCCAAACAGCAGTTCAGATTACCCACCCTTTCTGGAGTCCTTGGAACGGGTGCCTGAAAGCGGCCCAACTGGGGACTCCATTGTCCTACTGGGAGACTTCAATGCACACGTGGCCAATGACAGCGAGACCTGAAGTGGTGTGATCGGGAGGAACGGCCTGCCAGATCTGAACCCGAGTGGTGTTCAGCTATTGGACTACTGTGCTAGTCACAGTTTGTCCATAACGAACACCATGTTCAAAGATAAGGGTGTCCACCAGTGCACTTGGCACCAGGACACCCTAGGTCGCAGATCGATGATCGACTTTGTAGTTGTATCAGCTGATCTGCGGGTTTTAGACACTAGGGTGAAGAGAGGAGCTGAGCTGTCAACCGATCACTACCTGGTAGTGAGTTGGATAAGATGACGGGGGAGGAACCTGGACAAACTTGGAAGGCCCAAACGAATATTGAGGGTCTGCTGGGAACGTCTGGCCTAGGACCCTGTCAGGATGGTCTTCAACTCCCACCTCCGGCAGAGCTGCAACCGTGTTCTGGGGGTGGCGCGGGACATGGAAACTGAGGGGACAAGAGTGGAGTGGACAAGAAGGCTTACGACCGTGTCCCTCGCATCGTTTGGGGGGTGCTTCGAGAGTATTGAGAGGATACTGCTACGGGCCGTCCAATCTCTGTACTGTCAGAGTCTGGTTCGCATTGCCGGCAGTAAGTCCGATTCGTTTCCAGTTGCGGTTGGACTCCGCCAGGGCTCACCGATTCTGTTCTCGGGGTCTTGAGTGAGGGAAAAGGGAGCGGGAGATGGATAGACGGATCGGGGCGGCGTCTGCAGTGATGCGGACGCTATACCGATCTGTTGTGGTTGAGCCGAAAGCCGCTGCTCCTCAGCATCGAGAGAGGTCAGTTCAGTTCAGGTGGTTCAGGCATCTAGCCAGGACGCCTCCCTGGGGAGGTGTTTAGGGCATGTCCATCTTGGAGGAGACCCCGGGGTAGACCAAGGACCCGCTGGAGAGATTACATCTCTCGGCTGGCTTGGGAACGCCTTGGAATCCTTCTAGAGGAGTTGGTGGATGTGGCCGGGGAGAGGAAAGTCTGCACTTCCCTGCTGAAACTGCTGCCCCCGGGGCCCGGAGCCGGATAAGCGGAGGATAACGAGATAACGAGAATGAGATGTCACACTAATTCATACTAAATGACCATCACAGTCATCTAAAGTCAACCATAATCTCCGGGACCAGTTACTGATGTCTTTGCTATAAATCCGAAAAGCAGAAGCCTTTTTGTCAGTCACATTAGCCACTTTTACAGTATCCAAGTTAAAGTATGTAATCTTAACGCTGGTGTTCCATAAGCAAACGAGCCGTCAAGTATGACATAGCAGCATTGGTGTCTAGTGTGACAAGTTGCATTTCCATGCATAAGCCTGCCCCTTATGCCGGGGCCATAGCGATATCACAATTAACCTTGTGTCCACAAAGACAGTTCAAGGTCTGGTTCAGAGACAGTTCCCTAATTTGGAACCAGTTCTTTGTGTTTCCACAGGCAAATTATCGGGCTCTCGGACAGGAAAACTGGTTCCAGAGTCGAAACAAGAAAAGGGACAAGACCTGGTATCGTCAGTGGCTTGGGTTGGTATTATCATAAACAGCCATAATTTTGGGAGCTAAATTTTTTTTAAACACAGATACAGTGTTGTGCAGATGGGAACAACTTAACTATAACAATGGCCATTACACCTAAGCTCATTCATGCTCCATCTTCAAGTTCTTTATGGAGTCTTTTCTTCATACTTTTCCTCCTTGTTTTTCGAACATTTTGAGAAAGTTCACAGATTAAGACGAAATGCAGGAGAGGAAACGGGAATCCTTTGGGGGGACGGGGGATTTTGTCAAAATGTAAAAAAACAAAAAACGTCTTCGTCTACATGTCGCTATGTATTTAATGGCTTCACAGACCAACGCCCAATAGGCCGATGCCTCTGGTGCATTATCAAAACATCTTCTGTAAGAGTTCACAGATTCTACTTGGACTGGGGTCTTTAACTGAAGTGCATAATTAGATGGAATTCCAAGGAAAAACCCAAGCGTTGAGTGTTGCTGGGTTCACTTTGGTGAAATAGAGTCAAATCTCATTTTGTCCCCAAAACCAGGCAGCCCTAACTAAATCTTGCAAAAAATACGACAAGACAGAAGTGAAAGTCAGAAGGCCTCAGAGTGGAATTGGGTCTCAATACCCCGGGTCTTTTACTGCAACTCAAGAAAGGCATCTGGAAGCAGCAGTGCAGTTTTTTCCCCCCTTACTCTCATTCACTTCGACAGCTTATGACGTCGACTAGCCCGGCTTGGAATCTGCGACTGCTGCCAGCAATAGTTGTGAATGGGGAAGCAGAAATACACACTCCCTCAAAAAGCTCAAATTCTACTGCACTGACGTTGCTCTCGTCAGAACGTTTGGGTTCAGATTTCTCTTAAACAAAGGAATTCACTCGCTCATCTGCGAGCACACACTTGAATCTAGAGTATAACCTGAGATAAACCTGCTTTCCCAGCTCAGTGTACTTATGTCAGCTGACATTATTTAGGCAAATCCAAACAACAATGTCAGGCTAGAATGACTGAATGCAGAACTTTCTTTCTGATCTGCCGTGCCCAACAATTCCTCGGCTCACAAAGGTCACGCAGAGCTTTTTAAAGCCAGCACACCAGTATTTACTCTGTGTGTGCTCTCTAACAGTGCTGGAGCTGTCAGATGATCGCGCTGGAGATTAGGGTGCTTCATTTCACTGCATACTCATCATCCATAAAGAATCTTCCGCACAGAGGAGCTCCACAGGAAGATGGAGCTCGGATGGCAGTAGCCCACTCAGTTTGTTATGTAATGATCAATTTGATTAAATAGCTTATGAGCTGCAGCTGACTGATAGTGTGTAATACCATCTGGATTTATGTAAGATGGAAGTCACTTAAGGATATTGGCCAATATGATCAAAGCTGCTTTTCTTCTCCGTGGAAAACCAAAAGACTATTTTCCACTCTTTGATAAAATTGAAACAGGATTTTCATTTTTTATCCTTTTTGATCAGGAAGTTTCATCCCATTTATTTTAAATCTTCCATCTTGACGTTCTTGTAATTTAATTTAAAAAAATGGATCACATAAAAAGTTGTATTCTCACTCCTTTAATCCTTGATCTCACTTTCAGTACCAATTTTATCAGCTTTGTGACAACAGAAACTCTTAGTCTTTCTTTCCTGGACATCTCCTATCAGCATCAGTATTTCATCTTATCTTAACAAGAACAAGATTGTTATTGCTAGACTGGGTCGGAGCATCTCCAAATCTCAAGGTCTTGTTCCCCGTCTGCAGTTGTTTGTATGTACCAAAAATGTACTAAGTAAGGACAATAAAAGAGCCAGTGACAGGGTCACGGGCTCCAAGCCTCATATTGATGAACAATTGGAGCAAAGCGGTAGCCTGTGTTGTCAAATCCCACAAAAGAGTTACTGTAGTCCTTCCTCTTTGTCTTTTGGTTGGTCCCTTTTGTGGTCACAAATCATCCGCTTCCATCCGTTGTTGCTATCGCTACCCTGCTGGCTAACAGGATCAGTATTTATTAACCTAAACACCATCAGATTCGGTTTGGAAATCAGTTTTGTAATCTGCTTATAGATTTGGTATTGGCTCTGCACCTGACGCAACCTTCCCCATTTATCCGGGCTTGGGACCGGCACTGCATCGGTACACGGATTTATGACGACGTACGAAATTTAGTACAATTTGCTAAAACAGATCGTACGGTGCTGGTTCTGGTAGAAATGTGTCAGAACAAGCAATGCATTGCAGATCTGTTTGAGCGGTAAAAATGGGAGCTACACAATATTGGGTAGTGATCTTAATGTTATGGCTCATTGGTGTAAAACGAGGTCTACTGACTTGTCTTCACAAGTGCTCTGTTGTAATTTGCAGACCAGAACTGTCAGATTACTGACAAAAAGATTCAAATGTGCTGGAAGGTTATGCCACTCTAATTCTGGTGATAAATATATTTGTTTTTCTGCGCTCCACTGGCACACGCGAGGCCTGTCACAATTATTACACAATGGTCTGATTCCAATTGTTTGATTAAGTATTTATCGTAATTGTGATAATCGTCACTAATAATCTCTATAACACAGTTTGATGTAGCACAAATGTTATATTTCTTACAATTTCCAAATAGATTTCCCCTGTTGTTGGTTGTTGTAACTCCGCTTTGACTGGATAATTAAATTAGACTTTAGCTCCTCCAAGGTGATAAAGGGTTAATTAAGGTTAATATGTCAAAGAACTTTTGGGTAAGTACATTTTGATGTACAGATCATGGATTATTTAGTCAACAAGCAAACATAACTGTAGGCACATTTTGATTTAAATCCAAATGGAAACCGAGAGCCAAATTCTTGAAAGAGGCAATTCCATAAATTAGAAACCATGAATCTAAAAGTCTATGGTGTTACCACCCCACCAATTCTTCTGAGCTTTGATGAATGCCCACTGGTTTATCAATGAAACTAACCACAATTGAAGCTTCTCAGAGTCTTAATATAAACGTGTCCAAAAATGGCTTTACCTCTTAAAAACGTAATGGTGTGACCAAAAAGACGAAAGACATCTAAATAGTTAATCACAATTATTGGTTTAGCAATGTAAAACGTCATGATGGTGATCGCCCCAGGACTAACTACATTATTCTGATCTAGGAGGTAGAATAGAATAGATAGCATTTATTGCCATTGCGCTCCCTTAAACAAACAGGAATAAACACTGTCTATGCTGCTTGATGACCTAAAATGAGCCTCATGCTGAGAGGCTACCACCAACATATACGGGCCCCAAGGGTCTCTGGTACTCGGCCTTGAAAGACAAAAAACTCAAATGATCACACTGTTCAAGCACATGGCCATTAATACACTCCCAACAAACTGTGACAGGCATCCTCTGTCGACCTCTTTCAGCTGTTAACTCAAAGAGGCATCTCTTCGCTGAGTTGCATAAGGCCTTTTTTCTCCCACACACAGCCAGGACAGAGACTGGATGGGCATCAATGGAGCAGCTGGGAGAGGCAAGATCTGTCACAGGTCATTAACTGTGCTTATTAATTCATGAAGCTGAATCCACCTTGCCTAGTCATGCTCTGGTCCCATGAAGCAAGCGTCCAGACTCACCTGCAGGCTCCCGCATCCATTGTTGGGGTTATTATGGCGGCAGGTCTTTCTCATTCTTTGCATTTTCATCCCCATCAGTGATGTAAGGTTTCAGACAGTCTTGTTTCAATCAATATATTTATGAACGCTTTACTTTTTTTTTTGTTCGTTATAGCCCCACAATGCACTGCTCATGATTCGATGCCTGCTCAAGGTGTTTGTCAGAGAGATAAATGAAGAAGAGTGAGGAAGAGGGCACCAGATTCCTGTTAAAGTCACCTCCGTTACAGATTTGTTTAGAAAAGGAAGATTTGCCACAGGGAAATGGAACGGTAGTAGGAAGAATAATTTTTAATTTTTATTCAGAGGGGAAATTTCATGGTGAAATTGAACTACTGGGGTAATGAATTGTTTTAAAGGAGGGGGCAAATAAAAGATAAATGTATCTTATTCAATACCTACATATGATTGTTGAATGTTTGTCTCTAAATAAAACTTTTTAGTTATCAAAACCACAATTCAATACCTGAATCTAAGGTAAATTATCTTAATTAACCATATTTAATCTTAATTATTTGACAAAAATTATATTAGGATATCCCAAAGATCTACCAACCTTCACAGTCTGATCTGGATCGGACGATTAGGAATGTTTTAATCTATACGGCTTACTGAAAAGGTGCTACTGAGACGACAATTAATACTGCTGTAGACCTGAGACCTGGATCAAATTGAAGGCGAAACGCTCTGATCCAGGTGTAAAATTTAGAGAATATTCAAAAGGGACGGAGGTAAATCGTTACAAAAACCACCTTTACTGAAAATCCATTTCTCTCCTGAAAAACTGTCTAACTAAAAGTACTAAAAATGTGATTCAAACTTGCTGGGAAGCTGAGCGGCCTTCTTTAAGTGGTGCCCATAGTTTGGTTTACTAATTCCTATTAAACTCTCTCCTCTCAGTCTCTCTGCAGACATGCCCTTTAATCCCCTGAGTAGGTCATGATTGTGCGTCTCTTGATGCTGCCGGAAACTTATGTCTTCATTTGTGCAAAGATGTTTGTGTGTTTGATGTTTATGTGAACATCTCAAAACACACTTTAAGACAATATTCATATTATTATTATTATTATTATTATTAGTCCTTTCATCTTAGGTCTGTCTGAGTCTCCTGCTGCATCACCAACATGAAACCACAGGCCGCCACCTGCAACCAAACTTGAGTCTGTACTTGTGCAAGTGTTTACCCGCTCCTCCGAAATCATTATTTAGAATTTAAGAGTATGCAATTATAGGATTAACTCTTTAAAAAAGCTGAATGTAAGAGACGGAGGGGAGCATGATGGTGATGCTGTTGTTTAAAACACTGAGAGGACCTTCACACCATGACGTCAGACTGTATGATATTTACCTGCAGGCCTCCCTCCAGCCTGCCCTCAGCACGACCCGGTTTTACCATCAATTTTACTTTTCAACCCTTAGATTTCCTATTCTACAGCAAACCCGCATCAAACAGGAGCGTTTATCCACTCACGAGCAGAGGTTAGGCCCCGTGCGTGGATTTCAACATCAGGGAACGTCATCCCACCACCGTTAAGCCGCCGGCCAGCCTCCATTGAAGTTATCCCCCGTGTGCACCCAGTTATCCCCTGCCTCAGCGTGTGGAAGATTGCGAAAGAGCATTCATGTGCACAGAGAGCGAAAACGGATGTGGAAGTCGGAACCCCCCCCCCACCTCTCCTCCCTCCATCCCTTAAAATGTGGGTAGATCTGTCACAATGTGTGAGGCTAGGACGATCCCACAGTTTGGTTTCGGGCCACCGGGTGAGCTTAGATGTTCTCCTGCCGGCAGTAATATTGCATAAAGCTCTTTCTCTGTTGCATGTGAGGGATTTACCTGCCGCACTGGACCGTGTAGGAGCGCCTTCATCATCGCGATTATGCTCACCTTTTCTGCACACAGAGCTAAAAATGTGACACAGCCAGGCCTAAATGCTGTTTGCTCCTCTTTGTGCGTGCGTGCGCGCGCGCGCGTGTGTGTGTGTGTGTGTGTGTGTGTGTGTCAACTTACCCTCTCTCGCTTTCAGCAGTACAGTGTTGGCTACTATATTCTCCAGCTCCATCAAAAAAAAAATCCTGAGCGCAGAGGCACACGAGCGTCTGCAGCGAGAACCGCGTCCTTCAGCCTCTGTGCTGTCTGCGTTTTTCTTCACTCCTCGTTGGTGTCCGAGCAAATCTCACTCATATCAAAGTGGATGAAACAGGATGTCATAGATTTGCTTGTAATGTAAGCTTGGCATGGTTCTTGTTGTGGGCTGAATGTGCGGCGCTGCATTTCCACACCAATCCCCCCAAAAACCATTCCATGCGTAATTGGGCTGCAGAATCTCTCCGGCGCAGAAGTTGGAGGCACCGATGTGAGCGAACCGGGTCCTTCCAGTGGATTCTTCTCAATGGATCATCGGGATACTGCCAGCTTTACATTACAGCAGCGGGGGTTGGTTGAGCGCACCAGAGAGGACTTCAGCGCGCCCCCTCCTCCTCCTCCTCGCTAAGTGCGTAATCAAAATGGGCTGAGCCTCCCCGGCACCGCTGTGTCAAGCCACAGACAGGACCACCTCCACCAGACGGGCAATTACCTGCTGAGAAAAATAAAAGCATACGTAGTATGCTTTTATTTTTCAGTGACCCTGACGGTTCTGCTAAAATATGTATTCTAGTGTGTAATACTTCCACTGTGGGCAATATTCCTTTTGTCCTTGCAAATACCTTCTTAATGCCTGGACATGTCGTCCAACCCTTTTATTACGTATATAGATATTTCATTATTTATATACATTTTCTCCCTGTTTCTAAACTTAGTGTCACATCTTACTGCTCCTAATTTAATTATAGATGTATAAAGTAATAGATTAATAAAGGTTTACCTTATCCTATTTTATCTTAATCCTATCCCATCTCATCTCATGCCCTTTTATCCTATATCCTATGATATCCAAACCTATCCTATATCCTATCCAAACTAATCCCACCCCATCTCATGTTGTCTCATTTCATCCTAGCCTATGTAATCTCATCTCATCCCATCCTATCATATCCGTTCCATCTCATTTTATCTCACCTCATCCTCCCCGATCTCATCTCATTCCATCTAATCTCTTTTCATCTAATCTCATTTTATCCTACCTTATCTCATCACATTTTAAAGAGGCCTTCTATTTCAAGACCATCAGCGTTTATTTTCTCTCTTGTGGTCCGGTTATGCATTTGGCCAACCAAACATAACGGAATGAGGAAAAGATATTTTGAAAATGAATTATTTTTTGTATTTTCTCTATGGAATTTTCGCATCTTCCCATATCAGTACATGCCACCATGGTTCTCCAAAACAAATGTTTAGGCCTGTTACCCGATAAGGCTAGTGCCAAATCTTTTTGTGAGAGTAAATGTCCAATCAACCCGAATAACTCGGATTATCTGTGAGAATATGGCAATTGTAATTTAGCTTAATACTAGTACAATGCTACTAAAGTAACTTACATATTGACCGTCTTCTTTCTCTTGGGTCAAATGTTGTTTTGCAATGACACAAATGAGGTTGAATAATGTGCCGTAAGAGTTATTAGAGTGTGTCGAAATGTCATAATATCATTACTTGTAGAGGAATGAGGAAAATAGTGTATAATTATAAGTATAAGGTATATAATATCCATAGTTAAGATGCCACCTGGTGGTAAAATTTCTGCAAAATAGAACTGTCCTTGTATGAACGAGGGTGTTTATAAAGTATGTTGCATTCGACAGCACTGTCTCTAAAGACTTAAGGCATTACATCAAAGTAGGAAAACATGCAAGCCCAATTTATCTTTAAATAATACTTACATATGCAATAGATTCTGTTTTTAAAGCTTCCATTTTCAACTTGGAGATTTAGCTAAGCTCATCTATATTAATAGTGACACACTTGCTGTTATTAATACTAGGCTGGACAACTGCAACACTTAAAACCTGGACATTTTACACTAATGAGCCATATGATTATATGACACTAGAAGTGATTAAAATTGATTTTCTGGTTACAATGGCCACTGGTGAGATATAATAGGCAGAAGTTGAACATTCTGTCTTCAAAATTGATATGTTAGAAGTTGGGAAAAATGGCAAGTTTATAGATCTGAACAACTGATGGCTAGATGACCCAGTAAGGGCCTCACCAGTTCCCTGTGTTCCCAGTCTGTTGTGCGTAATACCTATAAAAGATGTCTATGGAAGAACATTAGTTAATTGGTGAACATGGGCACAAACGGCTAGCCAATGTTGTCTGATCTCACTGAGCTAAGAGCTACTGTGGCAATGATTGCTGAAAGCTTAATACTTGTTCTTATAGAATAGTGTCAGAACACACAGTGCATCACGTAGCTGTTCGGGCTTACCTTACCCTTCCGGGATCACTTACATTGGCTACATGTTCAGCATAGAATGTATTAGAAAATATTAGTGTTTTTTAAATGCTTGATATTCAGGGATTTTTTTTTTCCATGGTGATACTGTAATATGAAATAGCCTTTTTTATCTTAAAAATATTGGACAACAGAAATATTGTCGTTTGTTTTTTTGTCTAATCACTGATAACTCATACATAGTAATAGGTATAATGTTACTGACACTTGAAATAATTTATTTTAGGTCTTGCCTGTCCATAGATACCAAATGCTTTGCAAATGTAGTTGTGGAGCTATTTAAGTTTATTTTGGGTATGTTATTCGGAGAAAGCCAAACTTAAAATATCCAATTATTAGCACTGGTTTCACAAAGTTTTAATGTAATTTCCTTATTTGTATGTTATTTATCGGATGGTGTGCATTGTACTTCTTATTTGCTGAAGCTGAGTTTTATTTTGAAGTTTTCCCGGAAGTCGTACTGATGCTACGCTATAATACTTGACACTTTTCATGAAACCTTTTTTTTTTTTTTTGGCTTGCACGCTTGATGCTGTTCAGTGTTCACAGTAAAACGCTTCACATACATTGGATTTGGGCGGAAGGTTACTTCTCGTGGTTCCAGGATGTCTCGCTAAGAGCAGTACCGCCCGTTGGGCCTGAGTCCCGCCGCCCTGCCTGCTGCTGGTGTTAGGAGCGCAGTGACCCGGTCCCAGGGATTCTGTGCAGAGGTTGTCTAATATTAACTCACTGGTTCCAAAACCACAACAAACCTGTTATTGAAGGCAGATGAGATCGATTTCTCCGGAAGAGCTCTGATCTTTACAAAACAGGACACGAGGCAGTCTGGTTCTCTGCCTTTACTCTGTGAAATCAAATTTATGTTTAATCAAAACTTCATAAATAAATACACGAGTGTCAAAATGTGATACAGCACTTCCACGAAGGCGCCAAAACATCCTGCTCGATGTGTTGAATTATATCGTAAGCATACAATTTGATTGGCTTCTAGTCAGCATTGGTATCCTGTTCCACGCATTGGTTATTTTAAGTGCCTGAATTGCAAACCCAATATAAATCTAAATAAGCTCAATGATCAGGTATATTTGCATAACCTCATTGTCAATGGACAGGTCCCAAAATAATTCATTTTCAGCGTCAGTAACATCGTACCATTAGTATGTGCTAGTAATCTGTCGTTTAACAAACAAAACCAACTATCTTCAGCTAATCTTTTAAAAGAAATTAAGGCTATAACATTGTATCACAAATCAATTAAATTTGTCCAGAAACTCAACTACTACTTCCCTAAAGTTGACAGAAATTATACATAGTAAATGTTATTCTAGGTTTTTGTGGGATAGGACTAAAATGATCCGCCATATGGCAAAGTTAGATCGCCAGTATACCAAAAATGGGATTATGGCCCTAGAGAGGGATTTGGGCTGCAAAACACAACCCAAGTCCACTAAGGGGAGCTATAGGCACACACTACAAGTATAAACTCTCTTAGGTATCTGGCCATTTCTATGTATCCACTCTAAAATGTAAAGAGCTGTTCCTTGCTTCCTTCCATTCTCAACGCTGCCATAAAGTTTTAACCAATACATGTCAGATGATTCAGGTGGAATTAATATAAATGGTGAAAAAGCCTCACTTGCAAATTTAATTTGGAAAAAGAAATTCTGGTCTTACTGTCAGGGATAATGTCTGTCAGAATGGTTCGTTTGTCAGAGGAAGGAAAAAAAATGTATCAAGTTTTTCTATTTACAGCAGGATCGAACGTGTATCGGTGTAACCAGTGGACAACATTGTACGAAATGGTCACCAGACTAAAACAACAGTTTTGTTGTTCATAAAGCGGGCTGCTCGTGCAACAACTTTCCATAGGGACATAAAAATACAGAAAATCCATATAACATATTGGAGATTAATTTTATAGTACAAATCTGTTGGACACATGTTTTTCTGGAAGGTTTCCCAAAACCTTCTGCAAATGCTTTTGATCTGAAATTGATGTTAAATCATTGACTGGATGTAAGTTGATCTAACATTCTGTATTTTTCGGTGACATAAGAAAATCCGAATATCAATTTTTCCAAGGTGTAATTTCCGCTGATACATAGACGACTTTTTGGGAATGCTTTAAATGCAGATGGGAAAAAACAGTTGTGTCGTGGACAAATTCTTCCAAGCAAACCTTCCATAATGAAAAATTAAAGTCTTTAATGGAGCATACCGGGTTGTTTTTGTTATTAAAGCAGGCCCACAAAAAAACTGTGACATAACAGAAAGTGCCGCTGTAACGTAATTGCTGAATTACCAACATTGATCCTTGGACGAACACGTTCATTTTCATTTCACTGTCGCGACTGAGAGGAGGCATAACATGATTTTCTTCAAATAATTCAAATTAAATGCATTCGGTGCGCTTCAGTGTCCAGGCCCAGCGTGGTGCAGCCTTGCGGCCATAAAACAAAATCACTCTCTCTCCAGGTCAAATTCAACGTAAAACTTCTCAGTCAGACCGAGATAGAGGCTCATAGTATTGGTTAATATTCATCTAAGTTGTCAGCTTTGGGAATGGAAAGGCCTCGGTCCTTCAGGACCTGCATTTTGACCTTCTCCGTCTCCTGCTTGGCCTGCTGCTGCAGCCGTTGTTCCTCCAGGATCTCTTCAATGGAGACCTGCTGCAGGAGAGTGTCGCAGGGCTTATCCACATCCTGCAGAGACACGGACGACACTGAATGTTAGCAGCTTGTAAAATCTCAAATGTGCGCCGAACACACACAAACACAATTGAGTGTGTTTGGTACAAACAAAGAGCCACTCTGAGCCGTTCTGTGCCCTTAATGGTTTACTGATCCTTGATGATTTGACAGTGTAATGGCATTATCAGTGACTCAAGCTTCTAGCCTGTTTAGATAGCACAATTTTTCCCATGAAAAAAAAGAACACTTTTAATGTTAAAGTATGCAAATATTTTCCGACTGATATTGACCAAACATAATAATCCGATATCAGCCGTCTGAGAGGGCCCCACTCCTTGTCAACCACACATTCAGCCATTTGTTCAGAGTCTCTACCCAATGGAAGCACATTGCCAGCAGTTAATGAAAAAATAAAAGATCCTGTAAGTCTAAAATAAGAGACTTCATCAAATCAAAGAGTTTCTCATAATAACTTGGAGAAAAATTCATATTGCAATCTTATTTCTGCAAAATACCACAAAACAATGTACAGTGTATAAGAGAGGTCAAATCTACCTGTCAGAGGGTGGATGCATTACTAACAACAGGATTATATATTAGTCCAGTTGCTTCGGATTCAACCTTCACAGCAAATGAACATTTGGTTCTTTAAGTTGATGTGTTGGAAGCAGGAAATGTCATCAGTGTTTGAACTGAACATCAAGCAAAGCTGGGTCACGCAGCAAGCAATGATTCAAAGATATATATTAATTATTAAATAAAAATATATATGAATAATCATCATGGAATCGTCATCGCCGCATTTACTACAGATCCGTCTTGTAACCCGTTAACTGAAAAACTTTTTGATGGATCTTTTTCAAATTTTATACCGCCATAGACCTTCATGTGAGGAAGAAGTGGATTGGTTGTGGGAAAGGTTAGTTTTGCAGCTCCCACCAAGTGGCATATTTCCGTCACTTGGTTTCCTACATTCCTCGGCCGTTGGTCTGATCTAGTACAATTATGTGCTGGGTGGGGGGGACATCTATGGAATCTTACCTTAATTTATAATAATAATAATAATAATTTATGACCTTAAAGTTGTTAATGTTATTACGGATTTGAGAAAGCGCCCATGTAATATAAATGAAGAGGATGACTTCATCTTGGTAATACAGTAGAGTCGCTCATTTTATTACTGACCTCAGCAAAGAATAAGTCAGTGAATTATTCCACATATGTAACTATTTCACAGAAAAATACTTTAAGTTTGTAAATATTATTGGTCTAGTGTGAGTAGTTTAATCTATTAAGTGATATCAGAAAAAAGAAAAAGAAAATTAGTCAATATGACAGATTATTAATGAGTCACATTTAATTTGAGGGGTCCAATCAGAAGAATTGCTAGTATAATGCACAGCACAGACACAGACTCAGTTTGGGCGGTGATATGACCACAAAGGTGGTGTGGAAAAGCAGAGTCCAGCTCAAAACCAACAGAAGGTGCACCTTGTCAGACCAGCACCGTACAGAGGTTTCTGACATTGAGGGTCGGAGTGGAGAATGAAGTGGGATCTTTGCGGGCAAATCCATTTCCAAGGGGCGGTCTGTAGCACCACACTGTGGCCAAATTAGCCCTACAGAGCATATAGTGCTATGGGAAGAGGGGATGAAAGCAAAAATATGCAGAACTGGTTGCAGAGTGCAGGGGAGATGGATGGATTGTGAGGCATATCGGGTGGAGGTCGGAGTGGGAGGTCTCCAGGACTTCAGGGAGTCGGACTGCACAAGGCAAACCCGGAACATCTATGAACGGTGGTCAGCAGTGGATGACCGGGCTGCTAAAAAAATGGGAAAGCGGTGGAGTTGTTGTAGGCTTAGAGCATTAAAAGACAATGTTTCTTAATATTAGGAAGCTCAGTCGTTTTAATTAAGTGTCTTTAAGCCCAATCAAAGTCCATCAAAAATTAGGAGGAGGTCTCAATACTTTTAACAGCTCTTATCAAACAGTAGAAACCACTGCTCTCATTCATAATTATTAGTCACTATAGACAAATTTGATCAGAGCAAATAACTGACCTTCAGAGGCGACTTTTATCTAACACTAATGCAGTGGTGGGGGTTTTCCACTTGGGTGTTCAGCAGTGTACGCCCGCAATAACGCTGCCCTCAAACACAGATACAGGCTGCTGTCAGACGATTACCAGCCCATCTTCAAAGAGTAACATTTATCTAGTGTAATAACACTGTTTCAGTGTCATAGTTTAATCTCATTTTCTATCGGTTTGTTGTAGCTTTGGGAAAATCTTTTACCATTTTATTGCTTCATTCTTACCAGTTCTGCTTGTTTCTGTTGTTGGTAGTGCAGATCATTAATTAGGGGAGAATTACAGCCTACTGTTATTGAGAACTACTTAGAATGTAGTCACTTCAAAATTGTCTATTTTTCAAAACAGAAGTAATGCTACTCAGGTGAGATTTTGAAATATATGCTTATGCTGGATATTGTTATTCTGTTTTTGTCTCAATTGAGATTGCTTGCTGTGTCAGAATGACCTTTTCATTAGACAAAATAGTCAAAAGACCTTATCATTTCAGAATGCTTTACTTAGTTATGTTTGCGGAGGGCTTATTGTAGAGATGATTAAAATTTGGTGTTGTGACGGGTGTTGCAACTTTCAAAATAAATGAACTAAGCTGTTTGGGGAGGTGTTGTCACAGTGCGGCGAGAGTGCCGTCTTGAAATAGGCGCAAGCGATGACCTGCTACAGAGTAATTGAGAGTTGTCTGTAGATTTATAGGTTGGCAATTACTCATAGATACATACTCTGAACTTAGACCCAAACAGACATGATTGCATCATTTCCTGTCCGTCTCCAATGTAAAACAAAGGGACAAAGCACAACAGTACCCAAAGGTTAGGAAAAATGCATACAGATTTCTCCATTAATGTATTAGTTATTACCAGTCCCTAAATCTACTGACAACTGGGGCAAACTGAATAGCTCTCACATATTCTGTAGCCAGTAGTGTCTTGCGCTTTCCAATTTAATGTTTCTGTTCAGTCCACTGAACCCCAAGCTCCAACCCCAATGGAACATCACAGGCATCAGCAATGGATACGGTTTGAAGAGAGCTTCTCTCCATATTGTGACATCACTACTCCAAATGGCTTATTTTTATTTTACTTTATTTAAATGCTGCAAACCATGCTATGTCACCAAAATGTAATCATCTGTAGGATACGCCAAAACCTACTTCTGGGTAGAATTTCATGTAAACCCATTCATTCATTCATTTTCTTCTGTAATAGTTCTAACAGACAACAGACAGACAACCAAACAGGATTGAAAACATCAGCTCTTTCCTTGGCGGGGGTACAAACACACAGATGTTTTTACCTCCTTGACTGAGGTAATAATTAAGATAACCAAAGAGGTTGAACCCAGTTAAAACCTCTTGACTGTACATTGCAGTAATCCCTCCAAAAAAGGCAGAAAATGAGGACTTACTATCTCTCCCAGCAACACCACATTCTCTCCTCTCACTATGAATATTCCTCTGGGAATGTCACCAAATTTCTTCCCCACATGGATACGCTCAACTGTCTGGTGAAAAACCAAGTTGGCTGGAAAGAGCAGAAGAAGATAATAAACAGCTGGGTTAAAAATAACACTATTCATTTAGAAAAAAAACGTCCAATTTGAGATGTGAGACAATTGAATGGTTATACCGAACTGGTCAATGCTTCTTAGGTACCCGATCAGTGTTCTGCCATCTCGGAGCAGCACCAGGTGCTTCTCTGCAGGTTGCAACAAATGAACAAACGGTTAATTAAAACATTAATTAAGTTGGTGCGAGACGCACGAGGCCACATCTAGAGACGATCCCTCACCAAACCTGCCCTTATTCCCCTCTCCTACTTACTGTCGATGTCATCGATCAGACTTGCCGTCCCCGGTACGTAATTCATCTTGGGCTGTTGTTTGTTTGCTTCGTGTGTTTTGATGTAAAGTCACGCCATGAATGTTTCTGAATATGTTTCTTTTCAGAGGAGAACAGGAAGCGATTTTAACCCCGGTCGGATCAACTTCCTGCAGACGTTTAACCCCACAGGTGCCGAAATCATAGTCCATATTCCGCCTATCTTATCTTTTGAAGTCCTTTTTTTAATTAATTGAACAAATATTCATAAAGTCGCTACTAAGTATTGTTAACACTTGAAATTAGGATAATTGTTTACATTGAAAAATAGATATTTTTTACAGAGTTTTTACTTGCTAAGAGCGCGGACTGCAGAACACGTGACACCAAAGATTGCATGTGTAACAACCCATCACTGTTCCTGATAGATCCAAAGCAGGGTAGGTAGGTGGTAGGTTGTTTTTTTAATCTCCTCTAGGGAAACGGCCCCTCAATTATTCAGTTCAAATATATCCAAGAACCTTTTGGGAAATTGTAGGGATTTGAGCGACTATTGCGAGGGCTAAATTGTGATGGCTTGACGACTGGGTCAGATCATCCCCAAAACTAGGGGTATTTTTGGGTTTTCCTAGTCTGCAGTGAGTAGTACATATTAAAGTGGTCTAAGGAAAGACAGCCAGTGAACCAGTGAGTTTAGTATGTGTTGCCATCTCTGATGTGTTACTCCCTTTTATCCCCGTCGTTATTCTATTTTATTTGTCCTATTTTGCTTTATTTATATTCTATATTCTAAAAAAATAAAATAAAATAAGTTGATCATTTTATTTATCCTGAAAGAATTCAAACCTGTGCATTATACCCATCGTTAATTGAACTCTGGACAACCCCTTCTAGGTGCCTTGGGAGCATATTGGGTTTAGGGTCTTGATAAAGGAAATTATGATGCGGGGGCCCGAACCGGTCATCTTCCAATCTGCCAATGTTGCGATTTGGAGACGGCCACACAGTCACCCCTTATCATTTACATCTGTTTATCTTTTTTTTTTAGATGATTATAGCCTTGGGATGTGACGTTATCTTTCGTTTTTAAGGTTATTTATTTATATATGTATTGCTACCTTTTTGCCCTTAATGACTTTTTTATTTTATTTGTCTCATCACTATCCTCTTATTTTAAATTATCTTTCTAGTGTTCGGTCTTATGGTTCTCCGCCTTTTCTTGCCATGTTGCCTTCTTAGTTTCCTGTACAGTATTTGCCTTGTCTATCAATCACTCAACAGTTTTTTTTAAGTGGTGTATATTGAGGAATAACAGATCCTTTTAATGACGTACATCGTGTGAGGAACTCGTGTTAGAGTGTAGAGTAGACTAGTAGTGTGTATAGAGTGAGACGTCTGTCTTTTTACAAGCTCTAGACTACGTCTGCTGTGATGCTCTTTAAAGAGACAGGACGGGTTTGTAGAAGGTCGGTGTCATTCAATCATTTCCTCATTCTCGTCAGGCGAGATTCACCTCAGTAAGAAAACTGTTGTAACCAACTTGACGTCTCAGATAACTAATCTTTACACCCGCAAATTAAAGCTTTGTTTTTTTTAAACTATGGCGGTTAATCGGATGAGTGCCGGGGCTCGCGCTTAGCTAATGCACCATCACAGCATACGTAGTCTAATCTAAAATCTGGCCTCAGAAAACAATACCGGGAACCGGAAAAAAACCATGGTGAGTAGGGGAGGAGAGCTGGGAGACACCTCTTATGTTCATACGCTATTTTTGGGTGTGTTTAATGGAATATAAACATTGTTGGGCAGCTAACTTGCGTGACATTAAAGCTGTGTATGTGCTAGCTTGGAGGCTAAGTCAGCTAGCTCTAGTTATGTAATAGTTACCGCCACAATGTCCATTCAGTTGGGCTCCGAGGCAATCAGCTTAATTTTAATGGATTAAAATCCAACAGCGTTACAATATAATGCTTAGTTCAAGAATAAAACGCACTGATCGGCTAATTCAAATCGCCTTGTCTCTGGTTATTTATTCAACTTTGGTCAAACCATTCAATGTGGATTAAATGTGTTGAACCAAAATGGGTTGAAGGTGACTATATTTATAGTTAACAGCACAACTCCTGCTACTCCAGGCCCTCCTCTTCAAATAGTTGGGATTTTCTGTGTTCACAGGATGCGCCTCAGTATCCAGGGTACCCCTCCCACTACTGGTATCCCCAGTCTCACCCCACAGGACACTATGCAGATACCTATCCCTCAGGATCAGATGCTCAACCACAGTACAATCCACAGGTACGGCTCATTATCAGCACACCTTGGTACTCTAAATACTGCGCTGTGCACATCCTTTCTGTAAATCTGTTCATTATCCTAAGACTCTTAAGTACTTCTCACCTTTACCTCACATTTATCAGCCACTGTGATGTTTCCATTATGATGCACACCAGTCCTAACATTATTATTATGACCTGTGAGTAGGTGGGCTTACATGGACAGCCTAATTCCGATTAGATTCGGACAAGAAATCTAATCAGAAAGAAAATACGGCATGTAAACACCTGTTTCCAAATGAAAAGAACTTTTCAAATTTGATTTCATTCCTTTGCAATGAGGTAGTCTAAATCCTTTCGGAAAGCCTTTCCGATTGCCAGTCGCTACATGTAAACGCTGTATCGGAAAGCTTTCTGTTTGAGTTGTATCTGCGCATGCCCAGCGCTGTGAAGTAATGCTCCGCCAAGTTTTTTTGACAACACAACGCATTTTAAATATGCCGACTTCGAAACAGTACCGTTCTGCATCAAAGAGTAATTTATTCATTGCAACTTTGAAAGACTTTAACATATTTGGATGGTTAGATGATCGAAAGTCACTTCCGCGCATGCCCTCTTTGTTGTATTCTTCTTCTGGACGGATGTTGGCGGTTGGCACCAAACTCAACTAAGCATTATCGCCACCTTATGAACGGGAGTGTGAATCGTATGCGCACGTCTGAAAGCGTTTCCGATTAGGTAATTGATACATGTAAACACCGGGTGAACAGGAGTGTTTATCGTCACCCGGTGTTTACATGCATCGATTCACCTATTCGGAAACGCTTTCAGACATGCTCAGACGATCCATACTCCCGTTTGTCATGGCCGCGCATGGCTGATTGACTCTTTTCGGGAGGGAAGGCTAATTCTACAGGAGAACTGCTATTGCACTTCTTGTCAATAAGTTAATACTGTTAGAAAGGTGTCAGAACACATGTTACATCATAGAGCTGTTAAGGTAGCAAGAGGAGTCACCTTATAAATTTTATGCGGGTGGTTCTAATGTAATGGCTGTTTAGTGTAAATGCATATACACGCAAACAATTTGAAAATACTCTTCTTTTTTTTCCCAATTTGAGAATTTTGCCTATTTTAAAATTAGTTGTGCACTGGGAAAAAAAATGGTCGGTTTGTTGAGTGAGTAAGAGCGACTATGTAAACATCTTCCACAAACTATGACAATAGTTGACTATGAAATTTGCATAAAACAGAGTTGCAGTTCATGAGGAAGATTAGTGTTAGTGTTTGTATATTAGTGTTGTGTGATGCTGATCAAAGACATTAGTTATTGATCGTGTGAAATGATTTATACTTTAGTTGATTATCCTGAGAAAAATAATGTACCCACTGATTGATATCTGTTACTGATTGACTTATCATAATCAGGGAAAGAAATTCAGGATACTACAGAAACCCTATGGTGGGTTTTTTAATTTTCTTGAATGTTGTCATTCATAGCCAATATAATTTCCTATAATCAGGCCTCATTTTTGTGTTTTTTTGTAGGTCATGCCTGGCGGTTATCCAAATGGTCACGGTGTCTACAACCCAGCCCAAAATCAATATTCAACAAGTGGTTTCCACCCATCCAACCATTTCTACTGTGCCGACCCTCAGAGAACTGCTCCAGGTCCTTATCCTAACCAAGGCTGTCCAGCAGAGCAGAGTAGTGGACCTTCTGGGCCGGCACACTCTCAACACCAGCATCATCACTATCCTGGTCCTCACTGTCAAGGAGTGAGTTTCAAGTAATACTATGTTACACAATTTTTCTCTCTCTTACGTGCAAACAATATTTTTAAGTGAGTCCTGCCTCTGTTTTTAGGGTGCTGGGTATCCTGCTGGACCTTACCCTCACTTCACTTCAGAAAGTGGTCATACATTGCAAAACCCCCCATACCCAACAGGTCAGTCTCTACATCCAAGTCCCCAGACGGATGTGTGGGTTCACTCTGGGGCGTATGCTCCTGCACAGCAGCAGTGGCAGCCAGGCCAGCAGCCTCCACAAAACCACTATGTGAATCAAGTCCGTCCGGCACAACCTCCTGCATGGCCAGGGACTGGAACAGGTGCTCCACCACCTTACCAACCCAAGGTATTAATCTGCAATGATACGTTGATAATGTAAAGTTAGTACTGGGCGATTAATCCTGATGAAAATGATGTTGCAAACTCAAACTGGCCAGTGCTGGGTTTTCAGATGTCCTTGTGACTTCACAAGGAAAATAAAGCAGCAATTGTGTTTATATCAATAATGGTTGATACTGAAGGAAATGGTGAAAAGAAATGTTTTATATAAAGTTTTTTTTAACAAGTTGATTTTCTTTTGTGCAAACACTTAAATTTCCCCATTAATTTTGCACTATTTAAATTGTGCCACTCATATTTGTAGCTCTGCACAAATCTGTGTCACCTCCCAAGTGTGCACTGACTTTATATGCAATCGCCTCAGGCAAAAACTTTTGTTTTATATTTGGTGTGAACACATCAAAACGGCATTTGACATTCCATCAACATCGGGGAGAGAAACTAATGAGGGAATTTTAATCTTTTGGGTGAACTGTTGCTTTAAACAAAGTATTTTACTTTTTTCTTTTTGTTATGTGTTACTCTAGGACCAGCAGCACCAACGTGCGCCACAAGTGGGACCTAAACCTAGGCAGACCCTACCCCAGAATCCCCTCAGTGGAAAGCAAGTTGAGATAAGTTCTCCTCCTCAAATGTACAACAAATCCAGAAGAGGTGAACCTAACCCTTCTCAAGGTGAGCCCCCATCTACTGCTCCAGCGCATGTTCCACCTCCTGTTCTGGCTGGACCTCAAGTCCGGAGCCAAAACCCCAGCCTCGCTACGGTCGAACAGGTCATGGTCAGGGTGATGTTGCTTCAGGAGGATGTCGATGAGTTTGTTGGTAAAAAGACAGACAAGAGTTATCGGTATCTGGAGGAGTTGCTGACCAAAGAGCTACTGGTATTGGACTCTGTTGAGACTCAAGGACAGGAGAATGTCCGGCATGCCCGAAAGGAGACCGTACAGAGGATCCAGGCCATTCTGGACTGGCTGGAGAAGAAAGCCTTTTGAAGCTGACTCATTTGGATTGTGGGTAGCAAGTCTTGCGGTTTTCTTCTTCCATGGACACAATGAGGGTCCAGATTGGTCCCTTGGAGCTGTTTTATCTTAAAGCTTTTTCCCCACCAACATGATATAAAAAGTAAAGGAAATGAACCAGAAACGAGGGTACTGGTGCATGGACTCTGGACTCTTGAATCTTTGAAGTCTAATTATGCTGATCTCAGTGATAGCAAAGAGCAGACGGATGGTTGTACATATCATTAGTGACTCTCAGCCTCAGTGAGTGACTGTATAACCTCTTACTCATCCTCTGTGTCATGTCTTTCCCAGCATAATGCCAGGCAGTCACTGGATGATGAATCGATTCAGTGCTAAAGTTAAAACTGTCAGTGGTCACTAACCTTTCAAACAGATTATTGTCATTTGTGCGTCACAAGTCGTTTGATCCTTGATCTAACAACACCCTGTTAGCTGTCTACTAATCCATTTCAGTCTGCTTGCATGAACACTCTTCTGTCCTACATTCCAGATAGAGCACATAATCATTCTCCATGGGTTTTCAGGAATAAGATCAATGCTCTATCAGTCCCAACCCTGCATGTAATGTAAAATGAGTACTCGAGATGCTTGTGACGTCTCCGAACTGAAACATTAGACCTTGAAGGTAGTAGACTGGGGAAAACCTCATAATGATTGCTGTCCTCATTATTTCATCTGTTTGATGGAATGGCTTCCTAATTGCATACCTTGAATCCGAGCTACATATGAATGCCTTGTGTTACACCACAACAGAAGAGTCCAGTTTAAGAGTCATTAAAAAAAAATGTTGGAATTATGTTTTGTCCAACCTTTCTGAACACTTATAATATATATATAGAGAACTAAGAAGTGAACTGTATTTTCTTGATGAAGTATTAATGTAATGATAAAGGAAAAGATGCTGTTCACTCGATTAATTACCCTGATGGGGAAGTGTTTTCCATTACCAGCGTTCTTTGGTTTGTTAACAGGAAAAGCTAGTCAATGCATTTTAGGACCGTTTCTGTCGGTTGTGGTGAAACTATTTGACAGATTTCTTTACAAAACTGGGTAGACTGATGGGACGACTGGTAAGATGTTGACACATTTTTGGGTGGATCTGGGGAAAGGGAAGGATAAACAATGTTTAAGCCCCTGCCAAATATGGACGTATAGGGTCATCCTTGTTGGTATGACTGTTCATAATAGGAAATGGTATATTTACAGTTCCTCAATTACCGCTGGACATCTATAAAATGTCATGCGTCTTCTGTAGGAGCTCTAAGGGTGCATCTCATAACTGGATTCTTCAGGTGCTTATTTCTCCAATTTTGGCCCCAAAATTTAGTTTTCCCAGTAGCAGAGGTATTTGTGGTCTTGCATATAACCTAGGATGGGGCTTTAGGACCATTTTTCTCCAAAAGATGTAAAACTGCTAGACGAAATAATGTGAAACTGGATGGACTGGTGTGATGTGTGGGGAAAAAGCCATAGAATTTAGCTGCAGTTGTGGATAAGGGAAGGATTCAGGCGCTTCATGTTGCCAGAGAGGGTGTTTTCAACATTTTCCAGGCTATCCAGGTATTCGTGTATCACAATTTCAGCCACTGACGCTGACTTAACAAACCCCAGTGTGTTAAGCATGACTTTGGAATCACCTTTAGTTATGTGCAAATTTGACCAAATACACGTTTCCCGCAATTTTAGCTTGAAATAGCAGTCCCCCACCACAAGCTGCCCAGAGGGATTTAGTTTCCATGATTTCACAAAAGTCCTTTTTACACGGAGCTCCCCACAAAAAAGACCCTCCTCTATGTTGCCTTTGTGTAATTACACTGAACAAAGGAGTAGTGGCATGGTGATGCCCCAGTGTGGGGTTTTTTGGTCAGCGTTCCGCCTTTCTGCAAGGAAACCATGACGTGTAACACTGCAATGTTTAGTGTAACGTTTTATGACTTTTTGGAATAAGGAGGCTGAAACACTCAGTTATGTGGCGTCCTCATCTGCTTGGAGCGCGAGTAGCATCCCAGTCTTCTCATTGTCTTGCAATTTTGAAGAGATGTCAGGTCAATATTCTTCTTCTGAGTTAGCCGCTCACTGTTAGCTGCAACCTGCCTAAACCCAAGCAATGGCGATAAGATGGCCTATGAACTTTGAGCCTCTGTTGATCACCCTAATGAAGAGACGACAGGAGAGATCACATCACTGGTCATCTAAGGCTGACACTGCACCAACTCTCCCTCACTTAAATGATATTCACACACAAGTCACAACCTCTGCGATAAGGGATACCTGTCAATCAATGTCATATTTGGCCACAAGATATTACACCCACCTCCTGTCCTAGCGCTTTGTGTTTACACAGATGTCCATTCGTCTCTTTTACTACCTCCGCTGACAGCAGTGCACCAACGGCCACTATTACTTCTTTTCTAGCATTCATACACGATGGTGTGTTGAAACACGGTGGTGGAAAAGCGGCTAAAATCTTACTGACTGAAAAAACTTTGTGGCGGTCCGGGGCTTGGGCCATATGAGCTAAGCAGATGCTGGATTTTTCGGTGGAAATACACTCTCCACAGATTACACTTCTAATTTGGATCTCTTCCCTGTTTTCTTGTACACTTATATTATCTTACATACAGATTTGCACCATTTCCATGTGTAGAGCTTTTGTCAATCATTCTTGGTGTGTATTTGTAAAACACAGAAAACAACGAGTGCCATATTTCAGGGCATGGTTTTATACGATTATGAAAAATAAAGAACAAGACCACAAGCTTTGCATGAAAAACAATCTGCTGTCCTATGTGTTGTTTTTCCTGTGCTGGTTTCTGTTCAGGTGGAGCTACGCTTTACACTGTAAAGTTTACAGGATCAGATGTAATGCATGTTTCCAGCCCAATATGGGAATCTTTCGAAAAATAGAGAAATAATTAAAGACCATTATATTTTTAAAACCTGTGGTAAACTGAATGTTATTTGTACTTTTTCCATTTTGTATAATAGTCCATACAAATACACCGACCAGCTTAAACATTAGAACCACTGGCAGGTGAAGTGAATGATATTTATTATCTTGATAAAATGGAACCTGTCAGTAGGTTTGACAAGGCAAATTAATATTGATGTGTTCTGATATAAACATTGTGCTGGGAAACTTTGGGTCTTGTCGTTCATGCAGATGTTACTTTGACATGTACTACCTGCTTAAACATGGTTGCAGAAAATGTACTCCCCTTCATGGAAAGATTATCCTCAATGGAAGTGGCCTAAATGGGTCTGAGCTGGGGGGTGTCAAAAGGGGGGACACAATATTGGGCGGGTGGTTTTAATGATATGACAGATTGGTACAGTTAACAGCACATTTGTCTAAGGTGAAAAATTCAGCTGGTTACAGGCATATATTTGATTCATAAAAAAAGGGCAGGGCATTCTGTTACAAGAGTAAGTTTTGCGTCTGTTTTGAGGGCACTACACATGCTCATGCTCTCTATCTCTGCTCTCCAGCATTCAGCGCTTTAAATAGATGGCTATTTTGATGCAAAAGCATAACGCTGGACCCTGGAGGCTTGAGGCGTATGAGCTAGATTTAATGTTGGGGGTCAAATTGTGTTTTGAGACTCTGCAGTGAGTGAATACGAGATGTCCTCACTTGAGACTGTTCTTTATGCTGGTGCCAGTGGTTCCACACAGCTTGCGAGGAAACATTTCTCACCACTTTCTCCTAGAAATCACTTTTTTCCTTTTTTCTTTTTTCTTTTTTTTTTGCTATCTAGTGTGCAAGGAGCAACCTCATAAATCTGCTTTGTCACCTCAGTGATCTTCCGGAAACTTGTACAGAAACAACTATGTCCTACACATCCAAACTTCCCGCGTCCTGGAATGACAAGCCGCCTCATCGGAAAGTGGACATTGACCTGAGCTCACCTGGACTAGCAGTGTCGGAGCTGGAAAGACTCCTGCTAACAGGCAAAGCCATCATCAGCCATGCAGATGAAGTGTGGCCGAGGCTTTACATCGGTGACCAGTGAGTAACTCTTTCGTTTTGGTCAAGCGTGTTACACATGAGTCATATTCAGTGATGGTACTAGACTTTGGGGGCCCAGGGCAAAGAGGCCCCTTTTAGGGTGATCCCCTAAACTTATTCAGAATAGATAAAACCGCACACACAAGGGTTTCTGGGTGTTGGCAGGTCATGCCTTCATAGGAGGTTCAAGAGGCTTTATCAGGGTTATTCTAACAGGGCTGCTGTTCCCTCTGGTCAATAGCTAATTTTACATGAACCTATAAAAAACCACTGCGATATACGTCAATGTCGCACCTCTTTAAAAGCTGCGTGAAGTCCCTTTCACAGCTTTATCTTTGATATTCTATTTTGATATAAAAGGGCAGAAATTGCTTATTTTCCAAAGCTATTTGTTTGTATGTATTCAATTCATTTAAAAAATATTATGCTGTAATAGTTGGGCAATACATTAAAGTTGGTTTTGGCATGTATTTCTTGAGCTTTCACCTTTAAAAAAAACAAACAATAAAACGTCTTGTAAGACCATATTCACAGAAATACATTTATGAGCTGCTCAATAAATTAAATATCAACAAATGCGGCTCATGTAATCTATTTTATTTATCCTTTCAGTTGTATGAGTCTGGCTTATAGGTTTGTGGGTTCAGTGCCTAACATCAGACAACATGTATACCTGTTCATTAAAATGCTCTTATGAAATATTTTCAGAATCGGAATCCTCATTTTCACCACACACTTTCAGGAGGTCTGCACCACGCCTTTAATTTTCTTTTAAGAAAAACCCTGGTGCATCTGAATGTACAATATTTGCCGGGGTTACCTCTGTTGACGGTTCGCCCCTAATCACAGTCTCCTAGGTTTTAGAACTTGGATTCAGTCCACATACTCCACATAGGTGTGAAATAGGATCGTAAATCAGGAGCAGAAGGAGTAACTGAATACCTGACAAGCTGTGCAAACCGCAGCTCAGCTATGTGACAGTTTCCACTGGTTGAGGGCGTGAGAGGGCTCCCCATATGTTCTAACTTACATGACTGAGATGGTCGTGTGAAATGCGGGCGTAACTGTGAAATGCGGGCGTAACCTCCACCAGGAAACTGAGGTGTTGTGTATTTCAGACACAGTGCTGAGAACCGGGCTGATCTCCACATGCATGGAGTCACTCACATCCTGAATGCAGCTCACAGTAAACGGAAAGGCCAGCCAGAGATCTACAGGGACATGAGGGTCACCTACATGGGCATAGAGGCGCAGGACTCCTGTGGGTTCGACATGAGCATCAACTTCCAGGCAGCAGCAGACTTCATCCACAGCGCCCTCGGCAGAGGAGGTGAGAGGAGCGACAGATGATTGAAAGGATCTTCGATTTATATTGTAATGCCTCTACGATTCTCAGGTAAAGTGTTGGTGCACTGTCATGTGGGCTTGAGCCGCTCCGCTACCCTGGTGCTGGCTTACCTGATGCTGAAGAAAAACCTGACCCTCGTGGAAGCCATTTGTGCAGTGAAGGATAACCGTGGCGTTAGCCCAAATAGAGGATTCCTGCGACAGCTCATCAAACTAGATGACCAGCTCTTTGGGCCACATTGAACCGTGTCTCAGAGCATGACTGCTTCACCTTCATGGGTCTGGAACACAGGGAACCATGGTTAACGTCTCCACACACCATGTCTGTCAAACCTTTGAACTCCTCAAATTAAATCTGACGTTATGTCCAAGAAATAGTGTTTTATGTAGAGAAAGTGCCCCCTAGTGAGTGAAATGTGAACTATTAGACTAAAATAGGGTACACGAAGACAGATCTCCTCAAATAAATTCCTATAAATCATATTGGCACCAGCTCATATGAATGGTTAGGAAGTTATGTTGTAAAAACATTGTTTTTTGTAAAAAATAAAATGCGGAAAAAAGCTCCCCTTCGTGAGTAACTCTTATAGTAAAACACGATATATTGAAGATAAATCTCCTTGAGTCGATTCATATGCATCACATTTTGGCTAAATCTGACGAATGGTTGAAGAATTATGGCCATAGAACCTTTTAGGATCAATCTCCCCCTAGTGGCAGGAATACACAGCCAATCTTTGCCAAAATCATTCAAGTTCTTCCTCACACTGAAGTCTATGACGGTATAACATTTTAAAACAGTCAATGCAATAGTTTTTTGACGTATCAGATTAACGAGTAGATTCTCTGGACACGCCGATGATTCCATAATATCCCCGACTTTTCGGGGATATATTAAGTTTAGTTTTGGATAAAATGGACATCATTGTAAATGAAGATGAAGATCTTCAACCACCCGTCCCTGAGTCATGGAGTAAAATAATGGCCCGAAAACTCATTTTTACAGAACACTTCACAGTGAAGTTGAACCTTGGAAATTAGCATATAGAATGTCATGTGATAGCAGGAATCGCAGAGTAAATTCTGACTTACACTCTTAAGTTAACCAGATCTTCATACTGCATGTTGAGGTTGCTGGACAGGACAGGTTAATAAAGAATAATTTAAAAACACTTTTTTTTTTTTTTTAAAAAGAGCACCTCGCCACGTTATGATTTCATGAATTAAATGACGTTACTTGTTTGCCCAAGTAACGTTATTTGATTTTATATTTAATGCTGCGAAAGCTATAATCTCTAGGACATGTCAAAATGTATGTCTGGGGAAAATTAGATCCCAATCCGCCTGTTAGTTTTTCCTTAATCTTGTTATCAAACAAACAAACAGACAAAATAAGAAGTGGTGCAGGTAATAATAGAGACCAGACGACACATATTTTGAGTGTTTTATACGTGAAGTATCTTCTTTCACCACAGATGTTTATTGATCAGATGTTTGGGTTGATGATCTTGCCCAGGAAGAGGATTTGTTCTGTGCTGCGTTCAGTGATGACGACCATAAATGGGCGATTGAACCTCAAGACAGGGATATGGCGGAAGGACATAAGTGTGATGCCGATGCCTGTAGCAGCTGCGGCGCTGGCTCCGGATTCATCAACATCCAGGGAAGCTTTGTGCACGACCTACAGAGCAAAGGGGCAGAGTGAGATTCAATATATGGAGGGAACTATGTTTGCACTAACATAACCTTTTTTATTATTGCCTTTCAGTTTTTCTGTTAAACTGTTTCCTGTCTTGACGTGTGGATGTTAGTTTATGGTTCCTGTTGTTGTTTCTGCATAACAAATTTCCACTCGGGGATTAATAAAGTCATCCTTGATCCTATTTAATCTTTACCTCTGATACTGCCAGCTTTTGGCCCTCTGCGATGCCTGATAAATCGGCACGGTCTCCAAACATGTCTGTCATTCCCATGTCAGTCAAGACATCATCCAGAGAGTATGAAGTCTTGATGGAAAACTTTGGAAGATAAATGTCATAAGTCCTAAAATAAAAATCAGAAAAAGAAAAACATCCAGTGAGTCGTTTAACCGAGATAAAACTTAAAGGTTATAACATTGTCAAACTGCCGAATTAGAAACCAAGAGCTCATGTTTCTCCAACCTGGACTTCATCCACTTCAACCATTTGGTGACATGACCGGGACAAAGTGCGTTCTCCAGCAAAGCCATATCGTCAGGCAACAACAGCAGCATGGAGTAGGAGCTGTTGAAGGGGAGGTGGAGGACTGATGTGTTAATCGCCTGGTCATAATAGGTGTCAAATTTATCCTCCATATTCATCATCTTGACTGGAACCTTGAAACGGACGATTTGAAGAAAAGATCAGAAACATTCAGAACAAACAACACAGTATGACACATAATCATTGTAATTCCAATCCCCTCTGAATAAATGGAGGAACTTCCACCTCGGTCTTGTCATCAATAATGAATCTGTCGTCCTTGGTGAGCTCTGGATCGAACGGAGTCGCCCAAATTCCTGTTTGACAGCAAGTAGCAGAAACAAAACACAACTTCAGTTTGATACATTGCCAACAAACAAACCCGATCTCCCCCCCTCAGCGTTTTACCTTTAAAGTAGATGTAGCTGACGAGATACATGACCGTGTTTGAATCCAGGTCCTTGACCAGCTCGTTTATCTTCCCGTTGGTCTTGTCCTCCACATACTTATTGATGGTTTTGGCACTGTCTGTGGTTTGAGTGAAGTCAACGTTGAACCCATCAGCAAAGTACGACTGCAACAATGTTTCCAGGAACTCGGGTTTCGGCTTGAATTGGTGGTCCACAAACACAGCAGTGCCGCCACTGACGTCTTCATTTGATGACTCCTTTGAAGCCTCCAGTAGCCTCTTGAAGGCCTGGTCTACATCTGTCTGGGTCAGCACGGTGTCGTTGAAACCCAGACCACTGAAAATCTGCCGGTGGGTCTCCCCCCCTGCGCCTACAGACAAGGCAGCCAAAGCCACAGATACACTAGCCGGGGAGTAGAAGATATTCTTGCCTTGTGAATCAGCATGAGCTGCTAACTTCCCGTACAGACGGAAGGCAAACTCTCTGTTTGCTGCGGTCACCAAGGAGACCCTGTTGGCGTCGCCTTCGGCTGCAGTGTCTTGATTCGCCTCGGTGTTGCCATGAGTATGATGATGACTCCTCCCAAAGCAGACCACTGCTGACAAGATCCAGAATCCCAAGGCTGCGTGCATCATGGCGGGCTAGGAGAAGGTAAAGAGCAAAATTACTCGATTGATTTATGTACAGTTCAACATAAATGAGTTGCTTTAAAATCCCCGAACACTAACGAATTAATGAATTATAGCAAGGGGAAACCATTTCCTGCATAGTTTGAAGCAGATTTGAACATTTGGAAAATGATTTTATGATTTTTTCAAGGGTTTAGCAACATTCTGACTAAAATCTAGTTGCTAAAATAGTTGTTTGTCAATCAAATCTGATAAAACTGCTTGAAGATAAGCATAATATTTGAATGTTAAAACCTTCATAATTAATAGCTTTAAAATTCATTAAAAACTGATTATTGTCTTTAGGCCTTAATATGATTTTTATTTTTCGATTAAATTTTGAATAAATGAAAATACATCTGCAGATCCATTGTAACTTCAAAAGGTGAAGAGGAATGAGTATTTTACAAAGAATTCATAAGTTCATGTGTAAAGCCCCACACACAAATCCAGCATGCAGAATTGCTCCTCTAACAAAAACAAGAAATTAAACATAGATTTAGTCAAACTTGACATATTTTTTAATCTCCTTTCTCTAAATCAAAACCAATTACCTTCTGCAGGTTCACTTGATGTCCGGCGAAGCACAGGCTGAGCAGAGGGAGATATCCCTCTTATAATACTGATGAGAGCAACCGGACTTTGTTTTGTTTATTCTCTTAATCAACCTCTTATTTGCCCAGCGTGTACATTTGTCCTTTGTTCAGAAGTGTTATTTGTTTTTCAGTTCAGTTTATTGTGTAAAAAAACGTTATGACTGAGTTTTAATCAGCCACCCCCTAATTTATAAACAAATGATTATGGTTCCTAAGAAAAAAACCATACTATTAACGTTATTTTGCCAATATAATTCACATTATTGGTCTGCTACGTTTGGTATGTATGACGTACGTTTTTATAAATGTAACTTATTTTCCGTTAACCGCCCAATAAAACGCGAGTAATTTTCTGTTTCCGGTGTGTCGAAGATGCTTTTATTTGGAAGGTAGAGCGGAACGGGAAGTTGTTTCGTCTTTATACAGCTGTTCTACTTGACAAATGAAAGAGTGCGAGCGGTCTCCCGCATTGCTCCATCAGGTCTCATTATTATACTGCTCGTATTATTTTATAGTCTCATGAGAATATACATGCTTTGAAAACCTTCGGTTACGTTAACTCTGATTATGATTTCAAATAAGATGCGAGGACGTCACTCGTCACGTACGAATGTTGTCTAGCCAGAGCTACTCAAATTATTTCGAAATAACAGTGAAATTAATCAGGACTGTAATATTTTAATGCCTGAATATTGCTCAGGCTGTAAGTGTTGCTGTGTTGTCTGTCTTTCCCTATCAAATAGAAGCCTCTGCCTCTGATGCTGGATGAGCAATCACGATGTAGAGGACCTTATTATAATAAACATAAATGTTTACAGGTAAAAAGATATGAATGGCGTGCGAAAATCAGCATCTTAAAAGCAAGAATGTCAAAAAAGAGGAAAAAATCAGGCTAAGGACAACAACATGTCAGACAACATGGATTTGATAAAAAACACTGTTAGAAATCTATCGGAAGAGATTTACTTTGATTAAAGGGTTCCTACAGTTGTGTCAAGAAAAATATTAATTTATTATTATCAGTTTCACAATCTCTGTATTGATTCAGTGAGTCTTGAGAACCCAATAGCTTCTGGACCTTAATAATAATAATAATAAATTATATACATGAGGTGTATTCAACTGAAGTTATTGATATAAATAAAACATATTCCAACCTTGAAAAGAAGCACAAGCTGGACAGTGATTCATAAAACTGACAGAACAGCTGAACTTTGGTCTCTGTGTTTGTACATGTCAAGATCTTATTTGCTTAGTTTGCACATTTGTACCATGTGGTGATTACTGTCTAAACACTGGAGTGCTTGGAGGGTACTCAGGAAAAAAGAAAAACATCAAGCTCCGATTCGTTGTACTACCAGAACTCTTGAGATTAAGTGCCTCCACACGACAGCCTTATACTGGAGGGATCAAGAGGGACCTTCATCACATGGCACAACAACAAAAATCTGAAACTCTATGAAACCAATGACCTTAAGGGAGACTCCAATATTAGAATTTGCTGCAAAGAAGCTAAAACTTCTAAAGCATGGATGCTTGTCACACAACTCCATCGCAGCAGCACAGATGATCTTTACAATCAGCTCACTTATTTCTACATAGCTGAACCAGTCTAATTACTGGTGACATTACTATCTCCTAATTAACAGTGCAAACAAGTACAATGATTGATGGATGTTAAGAAACGCTTTAAAAGGTGGATACCTCATGTGCAAAAATGCTTTTACCCAGTGCCGTTAAATTATTGTGCCATGAACACTGATTTTTATTGAGGTGGGAGCTCCCAGTTCCTTTGAAGTTTTATAGATCTCTTGTGACTATGGAGTTCAAGAGCTTTAGAAACAGCTTTTAAAAACCACCTAAACTTGTCTTGTCTTTACTCAAGTTGCCTTGATTTCATATGAAATTTTGTTTGAGGTTCTGGCACAGTTTGATGTGAAATGCAAACAAAAATAAAATTGAGAATTGGTCAGAACTTTCTCAAAGTACCGTTTTTCTGTATTGGCTGACGAGGCAGTCAATATCAGCCTGATGTTTTGCCTTTATATTGTCCACTGTCAGTAAACTTCCCGCTTTTACTGTGATAAGTATACAGAACAAATACAGTGGCTGAGCAAATAGGAGGTTCATATTGAGAATAAACAAAACCAAAGTTCAAGTGAAACAAGTGGACATCAAGTGAAAGGGGAGAGGGTAATTGGTTGGTTTATATAACTGAGATTTAACAATATGTGTCATAGTCAAGTTTAACTAAATAGGCTTATGGTTTTGCTGCTGGAATTCTAAAATTCATTACGTATGGTATTACACATGAATTGACAATATTAGACTATATGTATTATCTTATCCTCCTTTCAAAGTTCCAATGGATGTGCTGATGTAATTTCAGTAATTCAAAATGTATTTGTAGAAGGAAAACCTTTATCAAGGCCTAAAATGCAGTAATCAAATTTAAAAGATATATGTTTAAGTGTATTGCAGGAACTCATACTTTTTTTTTTTTTTAAAGACAAATGCAGAAATGAGTATTGTGTGATTTTAAAGCAACATATTTATGTTAATCAAAAATTGAATAATCATTATTGAGTAATTTTGCACTTTACCTTCTCCTAGCCCGCCATGATGCACGCAGCCTTGGGATTCTGGATCTTGTCAGCAGTGGTCCGCTTGGGGAGGAGTCATCATCATACAGATCATGGCAACATCCAAGCGAATCTAGACACTGCAGCCGAAGGCGACGCCAACAGGGTCTCCTTGGTGACCGTAGCAAACAGAGAGTTTGCCTTCCATCTGTACGGGAAGTTCTGTGGACATTTAGTTTTATGTGACACATGTTTTAGAAATCAAAATAATAGGGACAAAATGTAATCAAGAGGCACTAATCCATCTGGGATCATCTTTGATAACAATTAGAATAGATTCTGGGATCATGAAGAAATGATGTACACTAGCTTGTGATCCACGATGGTGTCACAAGCTAGTGTACTTCTAGAGCCAGTTCATGCCCAGAGACAAGGATGAGGAAACGACTGTTGGGGTGAGAGAAGGAACTCTAAATGCTGGCACATGACAGGTAAAGGTAGAGATTTAGCTGATATCATTGAGAGAAGAAAGCTAGCTATAATATAATGTGTTTCCAAGGGACCAGGTGGAACGACAGCAAGGCTAGAGGCATTGGAGGAAGGTAAGCAGATTAGTTAGTAAAAGGAAGTTCAGGAGAGTATATACAGGAAAATATTACAAATTCTGCAGAGTGTGCACAAATACTACAATGTGCTGTGGTCACCTCTACTTATAGCGTTGTCCCCCTGGTGCTTGGCCACCCATTAACGTGCTCTTAGGACCGCCCCTGCATTGAGCTCCGGATCTGATCAAAACAGAAAACTTTCATGTAATCACCTACATCATATTAACATTATGATGTGCAATTACATCCAATATTAGCTCCTGTTGGACAGATAACGGAATATTGTTGCCCTATAGTACCTACACAGCATCACATTACTGTATAAATAAGTAAGGGTGATAAATGAAGCTGGTCAGAGTGGGCGCCCCTCTAGTCTGTGAGAAGACAAGTTTCTTCCTGCATAGAAGAATCCCAAGGTCAGAGGCGGAAGATGGGGAAAGGCGGTGTTGCAGCAGGTAATTGAAAGATCAGAACTTGATCTGCTCCTCTCCGAACCCGACTTGGGCTTTCCCTGATGGGACCAAGCCCCGAACACATTTTCTAAATATTTGTAGGAGGTGTTTCCTGACTGAATCAGTCGAGCTTTGGTCGTGGTTTTGGTCGCTTTCGGTCTGGGCGACAGCCCATAGCTAAAAACCGCCACTGAGCACATAAGCGGATAAATCCGGGTTAGAAAAATTTGGTGACAAAGTAAGTGAGAGCAGTTGATTTGGTCTGGACACGTGAAAATGAGGGATAGTGGACTTACTGGTAAAAGGATGCTAGAGAAGGAACTGCCATTAGTTCCTTCTGCACATCCGTGGTGAGAAGGGACATGGACTTGGTTGATGTGACAGAAGATGCTGAGGACAGGGGAAGATGGACACAAAATATCCACCGGTGCGAAAATCTAAAGTATTTATAATCATAATAATAAAATAGGCAAAAGATATAAATAGTGTTTATTATACTACTTTGTTGCAGACAATATTCGTGCGGCACCGAGGAGATAAAGCTTTTACCTTTGTTGGTTTGACTGTTTGTCAGCAAGATTACAAAAAACTAGTGGAGGGATTTGCATGAAATTTGGCCGAGAGGTAGGTGTTACTGTGAGCCTATCCAATAAAAATTATTGAATTTTGGTGATGTTACGTTATGACCAATCATAATAATAACCCTTGTCCACATGAACATGGGTACTTTTAAAAACATGCCTTTCTCTGCATTTGGTCCTATTGTCCAGATTCAAACACTATAAACGGTCACTATAAAACTGATGCTTAGAAAAACCCCTTCCTGGGTAAAGACTTTTTGTGTCTTCATTTGAGGTGTTAATGAGTGTGCGAAAAACCAGAGGCAGCAGCGGAAGAGACGTCACAGGTTGCGTCGCTATCGCATTGACGTCATTGAATGCGCCGTGCTCTTGAAATAGGTTGTCATTGCCGGTGAAGGGTTTTCTTGTGGAAAGAGGTACTTTTCAATCCGAGCACATGTAGGCGCGATTTCTTTCCTACAGGAGAGGAGAAACATTTTCGTTTTTAAAAAATCCCCTGTACGGTTGGAGTTGCTCGGAGTTCTTTCTAGAAAATCGTTTTTTCTTAGCTTTCAAGTAATTGCAATCTCATGAGAGGCCTTTGGGTGGCAGCAGTACACCTCAGGTAGTGTGATCCGCTTGAAGTAATAAACCCCACGAAGCAGAAAGTTTCTTGCGTTCTCATTGGGTGGCTGTAATCTCTTTCAAACATGGCCGACACAGGAGGGAGAACTAAGGGAGGACCACATTATCGCAAACAAAGAATAAGATACAGCCCAGAGGAGGAGACGAAGCTGGAGAGGCAGCATTTCTGGAAAATTATCGATGCTTTTAGATTTTACAGGTATAACATTTTTTTTTACCATTAAATCACGAATGTGGTAACGTCTGTTGACGATGTCGTTAACATACACTAATATTGTCCACCAAATGTGTTTTAATGGAAAACTGCTCGATGTACATTCAGCCTAACGTGCTCTTTATTTAAATACCTCAAAAAATTGCATATGATTGTTTTTAACTAGATGTTTGTGGAGAATCATCTTGAGTTGCCATTGCACCTCTTCGACTCCATTAGTCACTCTTTCTCCAGCCTTCAACAAAGTGCCTCAACAGAGGCGTACTGTGATGTACAGTATGTTCAGCAATTCTCTTAAATACAACAACAGGAACCGCTTGGTTCTTATGTTAGACCCACAGAGGCCTCCTTAGGTGTGTAAAAATCGATCTTCCTCTCAAGGGGGGCCCGGCAAAGAAGCCCAATCTCTCCAGATTTAGTTTCCCAATCCTTTAGACGAAATTGCGTCTGTCATTCCCTCTTTGGAGAAAATAAAACCATAAAGGTTGTAAATATCCTGATGCTATCCTGATAATGATGCTCTTGATTCCAATGTACATAAACTGTTGTCTTTGTTCTCTTTTCAGAATCTGTGTTGATTCTTATTTCATTCAGGCTATGGTAGTCCATGTGGGTTGAGTCCAAAGAAACTGATCCTCTGTTTTGACTTCTAGAAATTCAACTCATCAAAAAGGCTTCATCAGTTTTGCTCTTTTCAAGAAGCATAATATTTCATAAATGTAAATATGTTAAGAATATAGATATAATACAATTTTGATTGTCGATATGCACTAGATTAAGATGAGCAGTGACCAATATCTACAAGTAATATAAATTCAGTGTGCAGACATGAAATGCGAATGAACATATACACGGTTTGTAGCAAGTAAGAAATGGAGTGTAGAGTTAGTTTTTCAAAAAACTGGCAAATCTGAATTGAACAATGTGATTTGTGTAAATGTAAATAGTTTCATCAGGCCTCTTAGTGTTAATTCTAATAAATAAAAAAAATACCTCACAAATTGTCATAAATGTAAATACTTGTACACCTATTATCCCTTCCAAACAGAATAATATACTGGATTCAGGTGTCTCTCCTATGGTGGAGTAAGGATGAGGTATCCAAGAAGCTTCTTGTGTTTTGAAGAAGCTTCTTGGTTAGAATGAGTTGACCACAGTGACTACCCGATGATTGGTCAGCCATTATTTCCAATGCTACCCAATCTAACAGTAGCTATAGCTACAGCAGAGAGTGTAGTTAGCAGCTGTTGGCAGTTACTCTGATGATGTGCTGCCCCCTATATTTGTGGAGATGACTTTTGAATTCTGGACATATTTTATTTACAAGTTACTCTTTTAAGAGACATTTGTTTCTATATAATGCAAAGTTGCAGGCCTCTAACTTGTTTCATGTTTCTCACTTTGACTTGTGTCTCTTGCTGTCAGAGTCCATGTTGGGGATCAGGTCAAGCGTGCCGAGCGCCAGTTTAAGAGCCTACCACAGCACCACCAGAAGTTGCTGCCTGATGTTTTGCCTAATCTCAGTCGGATCAGCAAGTGTGCAGACCACAACCAGGAGTTGCTGCAGGCCATTGTTCACAACAGCCTCCACATGTTTGAGAATACAGAGTACGGGGAGAGGGTAAGGCTCAACCAGGTAGACTGGTCTACCTGTATATTATACATGCAGGTTGAATTTCTTTTTTATTTACTTAAGAGATAAAGGTAAAAATATCTCTGTTCAACTTCCAGGAGGATCCGGAGAAGCTGCGTCCATCCACTACATTTGACATGGACAAGCTAAAGTCCACCATAAAACAGTTTGTCAGAGACTGGAGTGATGCAGGCCGGGCTGAGAGGGATTCCTGCTACAAGCCTATCATCCAAGAGATAAAAAGACTATTCCCAAGTGATCAATTGTAAGAATCACATGTTCCTACAGAATTCCACATATTTCAAGAAAATGAAAGATACTATTAAAGGAATACCTTTTAATAGTTAAGATAATGTGACCTATTGCATGTTATCCACGCGATATGTGCATTTTGTGCATTATATTATGTCAGTGATGTGTCTAAGGTGAGCGTCCTGGTTCCGGGTGCCGGGCTTGGCCGTCTGGCCTGGGAGATTGCTCGGCTCGGTTATATTTGCCAGGGCAACGAATGGAGCTTCTTCATGCTCTTCTCTTCAAACTTTGTTCTGAATAGGTAAGGCACATACCTCTTTCCTGCTACTCCAGGTCCCTCATATACACCTAGGGACTATGACTTTCCAGTGCAAACATTGATGCATGTTTTTTCTTTATTATGATCCCCATTAGTAACTGCAAATGTAGCAACTACTCTTCCTGGGGTCCACACAAGTCAAGATTACATCTATGGAAAACAACAACGAAACAATAGTGTAATATAAATCCAAGGTGTAAGGTTATCGCTGCATGCTGAAGATTGAATTGTCTGTACATTCTTAATCTACTTCTAAGAGTTGGTGTCAGTATTCACGAATGAATCAGAGCACATAATTAAGTTCTTTAGCAATACTATTACGCAAGACATCATACACTGTAGATAAATATTTCCATATCTCTAACTCTTCTAATAAATTTGGACTGCTCCATTCAGGTGTGAGCAGGTGAACTCTCTGACCCTGTACCCCTGGATCCACCAGTTCAGCAACAACAAGAAATCTTCCGACCAAGCAAGACCAGTCAGATTCCCTGACGTCAACCCTCAGAATTTACCACAAAATGCAGACTTCTCCATGGTAGCAGGAGACTTTGTGGAGGTTTACACTGAGCTAGGTCAGTAAAACCTTTGGCTATCTTTAAAATTCTGTATTTTCTTTAATCATTTTAATTATTTTCGTTCATCTGTCTGAGTACAGCAGGACATAACAGAAATGTCCTATTTACATCATATTCTATACATTTTTCTAGCGTGTGACGTTTAACTAATGGTCTTTAATGACATCATCGGGTTTCTCTTATATTGCTTTGAATGGAGATTTTAATCAGCCTTCAGTTCCATCGCTTACAATCTCTCAGGGCGCCTAACATTTCATTGAACTCTAATATACTTTGAGTATTTAATGGCAAAGCAAAACACCACAGCTGTGTGCACATTAAAGCATAATGAATACACTGTATCACTTGGAGAAGGCCATTTTTAAAATTCCTGGAAAGTAGCTTTCAAAGCATTTGAACGCAATCTGAAAGAACATTCAGGCTCCACCAGCAACACAATTCACCGAAACTTGGACATACAGCTGAAGCCGCAGATCAATTAGTCATTACTGAAGCTATGAGTCTAAATGTGAACGTGAGTGTTTATATAAAACATTTATTTTTCGTCTGACGTTTTTGTGCACTTTAATTATAATTACACATATACTATAATGACTGCATAAAAATACTGAAAAAGATGGAAAAACTAAAATAGAGAATAAATTCAGCCTATGTGGTCCTCAAAACAGCAAAAAAAAAAATAGTGGACGGAGAACCCCTGTTATTCAGTTGGGGTGAATTATGCAATGTTTTTTTTGTTTGTTTTTTTTGTTCAGAGTCGTGGGACTGTGTAGCCACCTGCTTCTTTATTGACACAGCTCATAATGTCATTGAGTATGTGGAGACTATCTGGAAGATTCTTAAGCCGGGTGGAGTGTGGATCAACTTGGGTGAGTCAACTTTTGTAAAATAACAGACCTTCTAAGTGACTGGACAAATTCTCCAGAAATATAATAAATAGTAATATACTGTACAGTGGTACTGTGTATGTCACAGCAGTAAAAAAAAAAAAGGAGGATTACTGGCATTAATGTATGTCCAAATATCAATAGGGCATGCATGGATGGTCTTACTCCCCTCTGAGACCTTCTTGCGACCAAGTTAGCTAGTGTGTCATCTGCCAACTTAGAGTTCTCTTTGTAAAAAGGGCTAAAGCTTGATAGAGGCAGAAGTGAAGGACAAGCTTATGGTAGCTTAATGTTCTCACCTGTATACACCTGTATACGTCCGTGGATGATGTCATGAATCCAGACATGTCGAGATTTGGATTTTCCCATGTATTTGTTTTCATCCACATGAAATACAATGCAGCAGTGTGTGCAGTTATCGACATTGTTTGTGTTACTCATTTTAGTGATGTAAGTAAATAGAAATGAACTCACAGTGACGTTTGCACGGGTAAGATAAAGTGATTAAAGTGGCACCAAAACTGACCACTGTGTTCAGTTGGAACACAAATATGTTATGAGTTTAAGTAAAGTAAGTCAATTTATGTCAAAAGATAAACCTTTGATGTTTCTACAGGTCCACTGCTGTACCACTTTGAGAACCTGGCCAATGAGTTCTCAGTAGAACTGAGCTACGAAGACATTAGGACAGCTATTGTCAAGTTCGGCTTCCACATAGAGGTAAGCTTTTAATTTATCTTCATGGCTTTACGGCCTGTTTGCTCTCAGATTCGTGTTCCAGATGTAAAAACACTGTTTGTTTACCTTCAGGTGGAGAAAGATTCGGTTCAGACCTCCTACACAGAGAACGACTGCTCCATGCTGAGATACGTTTATGACTGTGTCTACTTTGTGGCACGAAAACCCGAAGATGTGCGCTGTAATGGTCGAGAAGAACACAGTTGTCCACCTCTTGCCAAGTCGCCACGGCGAGAAGATACCGACAGCCTGACGTAACAGGAAAAACCTCAGCGGAATATGCATACCTTAAAGACTAAGTGACGAATAGACTGAACAAAATGGACATGAAGGAACACTGGGGACATGTTTGTTTCCGTACATGTTTTTTATGATGCATCTCTGAAATATTCACCCACCACAGGTCCTCCTTTGTTTTTCGGGGGCTGGCTGAAATGTTGTTACACTATGTCATGACTAAAACATCGAAATACTGTCAATACGCAAGTTTGAAATAAGTCTGTGCCCTTGATGGCTATTTTCAGTGGTTTGACCGTACAAGGCATGAAGAGTGGATTTCTTGGAACCGTGGCCTTAATAGTTCTCACTCCCTTTGACTTTAACTGCATGAAAGTTTGTTATTGAAACAAATGTGATGCCAATAATCGTGCATTATTGATACCATTTGAATTCATGTAATCAAAACACGTCTCAGTATTTCAGGATTAAATTGTTTTTAAGTTAGTTCATTAGAAAATAAAGCCAAACATTTTAAAAAGCATTCATTTCCAGGGTTCTTCTATTTTAAGTTTGATATGATTTTAACACCAACATCGGCACCGGTGATAACATGGTCCTTTAGTTCTCTTTCGTGCTATTGATGGAGAGGACACGATCCACCATCGGTTCTTCCTGGCTACATGTCCAACCATATTTATCTGAAGTGGTTCTTAACAAACCATCACCAGCTAATACATAACCTCCTGTGATGGAGGTCAATCCGGGAGAGTTTTGACACTAAGGAAGGAGAAAGGGACTATCGATTGTCGAGTTAGAGAGGTCGAGAAAGGAAGTACAGACAGCAGGTAAAGGTGATAAATGTAAGGATGGAAATGTACCTACAAGTGAGGAGACTGTGAGGGCAAGATGAATGAAGAAAATGGATGGAATGAGAGAATTGTAAATCAGGAAGTGGCATGGATCAGTAAGGTTGAATTGAAACAGCTTTGAAGGGAATGAAGAATGGAAAGGCTGTTGGGTTTGATGACATACTTGTGCAGTTATGGAGGTGTATTGTTCAACACTATCATGGAGAGTGACCGGATGCCTGAGGAATGGAGGAAAAGTTTAGTGGTGCCGATTTTCAAGAACAAGGGTAACTACAGAAGTATGAAGCTGATGAGCCACAAGATGAAGATCTGGGAAAGTTTGATGCTAGGTTAATAAAAAAGGTGAAAATTTATGAGCAGCAGTATGGTTTTCATGTAAGAGCACTATGGATGCAATGCTTGCTTTTAAAGTCCTGATGGAAAAGTACAGAGAAGGCCAGACGGAGTTGCATTGTGGTTTTAGAAAAGGTGTACAGCAGAGTGCTGAGGGAGGAATTGTGGTTTTGCTTGAGGAAGTCTGAAGTGACTGAGAAATGTGTTAAGAGTTGTGCGTGATAAGTATGAGAGCAGCATGACGTTGATACGGTGTGCAACAGGAGTTCCGGATGGGTTTAAGGGTGAGGTGGTGCTGTAACAAGGGTCTGCCCTAGCCCTTTGTCCGATGTGGTAATGAACAGGCTGACGGATGAGGTCATACAGGAGTCTCCATGGACTATGATGCTCCAAATGATATTGTGATCTGGAAACCAGGAAAGGTTTCCAAGATGGTACTGTATTGTTTAGAGATGGTACTGACCAAAAGTCAGGAAGCAGAGCTGGAGGTGGCAGTGTTGAAGATGTTAAGATTTTCTTTGGGAGTGAGGGGCATGGACAGGATTAGGAAGGTGCGCATCAGAGGGACAGCCCAGGTTATACGGCTTGAAGACAGATTGAGATTGTATGGACATGTGAAAAGGAGGGATATTGCATCTATTAGTAAACGGATGCTGGAGACGGAGGTGCCCGGAAGGAGAAGAAGAGAAAGACGAAAGAGGAGGTTTTATGGATGTGATCAGAGAGGACATGCCAGCTAATTGGTGAGTAAGATGAAGAGGACGGGGTGAGATGGAAACGCTTGATCCACTGCAGTGACCCCTAGAAAGAACAGCCGAAAGTAGAAGTGCAGGTAAATCTAGGAGCTTGTTAAAATGTGGTTTTTAATTGGAGGATACATCAACACTGATGGACAAGTTCCTGTTTCCAATGGGGAATGCAAAAATTTAGACAGTCATGTTGGAGATGGATGAATATTAAAGCATGAATTACTAAATTCACACGGATTAATGGGCTTTGCCCTGTTCAAAATCCATATTAAGAGAAATTCCTGATGGACAGAAAGCTACCATTCCGTATCATACTCCGGTTAAGGAATAACTCGTAGTGGTGGGCGGATTGATCTAAATATAAATAGTATCGATAACAAAGTTGGTATTGATAAATACTTGTGATACGCGTGATCGATACTTAGGTTTCAGTTTTTCGTCTCTATGTTCAGTTCACCACACCCATTACATGTTAGTGGTTGTGCAAACACCGCTCCTTTCACTTCGCTCATGCCCACTTTGCCCCTCACCCTCCTCTGCTGTTATGCTGTGACTTGTTGCCGGTGTGCAGTTACACTGCTGGTTGCATGATGGCGGAGAGGAAGAGGTTTGGAGTTATTTTACAACTGCAGTCAAAAATACTGCAAACTGAAATGTTTGCAGGAAACACTACTACTGTGGCAACGACACACATTTACATAAACACATAACTCACTCAAAAGAGAACTCCAAGCTGCAAATTAAACGGAGGGAGATCCCCAAACCAGAACCAGACCCCCGGCACAGAGACAGAGGTCACTGGCAAAGGCCTTTCAGCATGGTCAAGAATATCCATGTAGCTGATTTTTAGAAGTGAAAATAAGTTCTAAGCATCTCCAGCATTAGTTAATGTTATTTTTAATCGGTCATCATAGTTGTAATTTTAGCAGGCTGATTAAATATAAACTATTCAGACAGTCATATAATATAGTCAGCCAGTTGAAATAAATCTAAATGAATCATTTTATCGGAACTGAAAAATATATACCTGTATAGATAAGATAGATACCGCAAACCTGAAATATGAATATGGCTGAATGTATAACCCCTTTTGATTTTTTTTGCCCACACCTTAAATTTCGAAGTAAAATACTCCGTTAAGGCTCTCCCTGATGTTCTTGACATCCAGCAGAAATGCAGTGCTATTATGGCTTTCTTTCACCAAAGCACAAACGTGAATGAGAGCCAATTGTAGTTTTTGCTTTTCTTTAGATATTTGCATTTTATTAATATGTACTATTGACTTTATTTTTCACAAACACTTTGGGAATTTTTTGTCATACTGTTATATTTATATGTCATGTATTAAAAAGTTACATTTATGAACAAAAACTTAGTTTTGTTCATAAATTTTTGTTTTTCTTAACTGAAAAAGAAAAAAATTAAATCTAAAACATTTCTCACTTCTCCAGTAATATATTTTTTATCATGATCAGCTAATTAGTCATTAATCATTCAATGATCACGAAAATTCAAAATTTCAATCTTCATTCAAATTTGCATATTGATGACGCTTCATAAATTATGACGCATTGCTTTACCCTACACCAAAGTTGATAAGCTGCTTCGAAAGGGATTGATACCAAATTTTGTAGTATCGCACACCCTTAATAACTCGCTTCGGATTGGCTGGTTATTCCATGAGGGATGATGATTGGTTAGACTTTGGGAAAGAATATTACAATAAGCCAATCAGAGCTATCGTAGGCGGGTCATGCACTGGATTCGGATGCTTATTTTTTGTCCATGCTACAGGATAAGAGGCGGGTCAAAATGGCTGTCCTCACTTCTGACTGTGTGGTACAAAACAAAGTGGTATTTATTTCTGTTCGCCAAGATTCTTCTACCGGTGCTAAATGTTTTGGGCCGTAACATTATCGCACAAAATTTATAGTAAATAACTGAGTTCCTGCTGCAAAGACGATATAATGGCGAAGAGACGAGCCGAGGACACCCTGCTGCGCAATTCTCCCTCCAAAAGGTGCTGCACCTCGCTATGCAGTGTGGACGTGCCGATGGGTGCACCACTGGGCCCGCCGTCTATACTGGCATTACTGGGCAGCCGCTCTAGAAAAAGGCCGCATTACTTCGAGGGACAAGAAGAGGCTGCTCTCTATCGCAAACCCCCGCGCACCGATTCCAAGGCACACGAGGCGAATGTTGAAAAGACTCCTAGAAATGTACAGGACCGCCACAGCAGCGCACCCGCGAGCTCCAAGAAACGATCGAGAGAGGACAGTGTGGGTTCAGAGACTGTTATTCTTAAAGATAAAGTAAGTTACCGATTATTATCCAAAACGTTTTGCAAAAATAATATGACGATGTAATGATGTCACGCCAGCAAATGCCCCTAGGTGTCGCCGTTTACCCAGTTAGGCTTGTTCATTAAGTAGGTGGCAGGTGATAAATGATTATAGAAATTATTAACAACAAAGATGCGTGCCCATATGCCTCACACAAAGAAGATATAAACATGGAGAGAAACGTTATATAAAGTTTATTATAAGTAGAGATGTATTCAGGTAGGCATGACTGGAAACGTACACCGGTAAGCCATAACATTACAACAATCTGTCTTATACTGTTGAGGTCCCCCTGTGGCTGACGAAACAGCTTCCATTTATCAAGGCACATATTCTACATGACTTATGAAGGTTCAGTGTGGTAACTGTTATTTAGGCATTAGCAGCAGATCCTTTAAGTCCTGTATGTAGCGAGGTGGGGCGAACATGGCTTGTATATCTTTGTCTTTCCCATCTTTCAGATACTTGTTTGTTTTGATATCAGATAAGTTTGGTGGCCAAGCGAATACTTCTGTTCAAATTCAATTCAGTTCAATATATTTATTGTCATTGTACATATAGACAATGAAATTGAATTCAGAAGTGGAAAACCACTCCTGAATCTTTTTTTTTTTTAATGTTGCAGGGTAACCAATCAGTCATACCATTATAAGCACTGACAGGTGAAGTCACAATCACATTCATTATCTGGTTATATCTGTCAGTGGATGATATATATGGGTAGCAAGTGAACATTTTGTACTCTTTTTGTCTTAATTTTTTGAAACAAGAAAAATAGACTTAATCGACAGCAGAATCTCCCAAAATGCAGGTCTTTTTGGATGTTCCCAGTTTGAAGTTGTTAGCATCTAACCAAGTGGGCAAAAGAAGGACAATTGGTGAACTGATGACAGGTTCAAGGGCACCAAAGGCTTACTAAAATGTGTGGGGAGCAAAGGCTTTCCCATGGGATCTGATTCCATAGAAGAGCTGCGCTCGCACAAATTGCTGTAGAGCTTTATGCTTATTCTAAAAGAAAGATGTTAGAACACACAGTGCATCACTTGGCTAAAGGGGGAACAGAGGAGGTCCAAATGTTGGTTAAAATACAGAAACACTTTCAACTGGATGATGTTCCAAAGTGAGTCGATGTCATGACAATAAACATCCACTAAGTGTCACACTTTACCTAGTGTACAGTTTACTGTACTCCAAGTTAACTGTTACCATCCTCCCCAATGGGGAAATGTTGCTCTGATCAAGCACACATTAGTTTCACTTTGCATAACCATCCTACCATTAGATGCATTTGACGATTTTCTCCTTAACTCAAATCCTCTCATCGTCCTCAGGCTGATGATGACACCAACACTGAGGACTGCACCTACAACTCCTTCCAGTACTGGAGGACTCCCTTACCTGAACTCGACCTTTCACTATTGGAAGATGCCAGAGACCAGTCCGAAACACAAGACAAAATAAAAGTCAAAGGATCTTCTTCTGATGCCATGGAAACCTGAGGTTGAGATAATCCTGCCATTCGCAGACAAACATGTCTTTTCTGAACAGACACATAAAAGCACGATATGTGCTGCTGGAAAGCATTCATGAGAAATGCAGCAGCCTGATATTTTACTGCCAGAGTAGCCCCGTCAGATGGATGCTGGATGAGCCTCATGCTGGTGTAATAATAGTGCTTGTACAGTGAGAATCCCAAACGTGTAGAAACATTTCCTCTAAAGTTTAGGATAAAACAACTACTTGTATATGTTAAAGAGATTTGGTGAAAAGCTGGTTCTGTAGATACGAGTTGATATTATGAACACTCGTATTTGAGTGTCTTGTTTATAGAATCTGACTTGGTTGTATATGCGGGAAATGTATGTTTTTGAAAATAAAGTCAGTATAAATCACATGTTATTGATACAATCATCGCAAAGCTCCCTGCTTCCTACACTAGGTTTCTTCATTCCTGTGAATTTTTTAAAATTGTTTGATTTGTTTGTTTGCTTTTGCTCTTTACATATTCTTTTTTTTATTTTGAAGTGACACCTTTCCTACATCTGTGTGAACAGATCCGTACCAGGATGACCTACTGCTGAAAAATAAATCTCATTGGTTTTGTTAATTTTCATAATAAACCAAATATTGATGCAGATATGTGTTTCTGGTATTGTTTTATTTGTTTACAATAGTTTGGTAATGTGATTAAAGCCTTTCCCTTTTATCTTTTTAAATTTGCAACCTCATGGCTCCTAGGTCTCACTGCTGCAATACAATCCTGCAATGTTTGACTTTCTCCACTCCTGCTGAATTACTTTAAAATGAGCATGGTCTGTGTTATCAAAGCTACAGAACTGGTGATCTGACTATTCGCACTGCTGTCATGGCAGGAATCTGATGTGTTTCTGATTTAAGACCACAGATCAATGGTAACATTCACCCTCCGGCTTTATGTGACTCCGATCTTGTTTTTTCCGTACAGTCTGAACAGTACAAATCTCATTTTAGCTGCTCCTTTCAATTCTGATGTGGGCCAGAGTTAATAGTAGTACATTTTTCTTCTTCTCTTTGTTTCTTTTTAATATTTATGCTTAATTTATGTCGACTTGGATGTTAAATATAAAGGCACATTACTTGTGACTTACTGTGCGATAAAACACATCGGATTCTGCAACGTATGTGATTACTGCCGAATTAAACAATGAACATAATGAAAAACAGATTCCAGGTGATTTGTGCCGTTTACACATCATGGACAAACCTAAATGACCAAAAATGTTTTTAATTTTGGACAAATTTAAGTGTGAAATTGACCTACATGTCAGGTGAGTGATGAACTAGCAACCTGTTCAAAGGTGTAGTCCACCTCTTGTCAGTTAAGATAGATTGCAGCCCCCCCCCCCCCCCCCCCCCCCCCCCTTTTCTCCCAAGGATTAGACTAAGTGGACGGATGGATAACTTTGGAATGGAGAACGTTCCCCACCATGACAATCTATAGTAAATACAGTTACCAGAGCATACACTTGATACAACATGGACCCCTGTGTTAGGGATTTTTTGCTGGTCATGCTTTGTACTGTTCTATGTAGGTGAGGCAGTCAGACATGAAGTGAATTTAGAACTTTGATGACTCCAGGTGAGACATTGCCGTCATAAATAAAGCGAATCCACTCAGTTCTTATTTCCTCAAAGGCTGGGAGGTAATGCAAAGATGAATGCTGGTACGTACAACCCACTCCAAAGCAGTTCATGTGCAGAACTTTTCCCTATAAGAGGACACAGTTCCCGTCACTTGTGAGAAAACAATTGTAACCTTTTTATCATTTTTTTTTTAAGTTGTGAGTGGAGATATTCAGGGGAGGGGGGTGGCCTTTAGTTAGATAGGTGCACTCAAGTAAGGAAGGACATTTGGAAAGCAGAGCAGGGATAGATTTCAACACTCCTTGCAAGCTTGAAGAGGACAAGCGGCTACAGAAAATGAAGAAATGGATGAGTCTGATTCACCATGCACACCCGGAAGAGATCCCAATTCAGCCAGAGGTAAGGAACCCCATCCTTCCAGGGGAAGAGAACCCCTTCCATGAGCCCAAACCACCCACAGTCAGTGTTCCATAAGAACAGCAACTCAGGCAGAACCGAAAGGAACATATAATTCAAAAAAATAGACATGTATGACTTATACATCATCAGTCATCACTGCTTATCATCGCCATTGAGAGAACCACCCTGCCTGACTGTCAACATCATAGGGATGATGCCTAGACTTATGCAAAAACGATTAACACTTTTCAAAAAACCACCACAAAACATTAACGTAGTTTAGATAAATGGTACGTTTGACAAAACCGGTTGCCATTACTGCTTGAGGCGGAGTTAGAAATTAGAAAAACCTAGTTAATTCATCACATTTTGGTAATATGTGTTACTGTTTTATTGTTATATTGTCGATTTGACCCGTCAACATTACAAGAAAGGTAGAAAAAAATGAATTCGGAATGAAAGTTAATCTGTGGATCAATTCAAATCCATCTTATTTGTTAGTTTTCTCCTCAATTTTTTCCCCTACTCAAAAATAACATAAACCCTGAGTCTATTTTTACGCATTTAGTCAATTGAGGACATTCCAGCCACTCCAAATCTGACTCTGTGATTCCATTGTAATGAGTCCCGCTTTCCAGTGTAATGACATGAGGGAGAAAAAAAGAAGTAGAAAAAAAAGGATGAAATGACGATGAGTGTGACGAAGAGATGCAGTCAGTCATTATTAATGCGCGTTTGTCCAAACGTGGTGTTAAAGTAAGAAAAAGTAAGACATTGACACAAATATTAAATATTATAAAAAAGAGATCGTGCGGATCTCCTACATGAATCAGGATTTGATCATTTCCCTACATATACGATAATTTAAAGCCTCTGGTGCGATACTTCAACTATGCTACACATCTGTGTGTGTGTGTGTGCGTGTGTGTGTGTGTGCGCGTCTTTGCCACGATAATCCCTTCGCCGCTTCCCGACAGCTGAGGGGGCGGTGGACCAGAATGGACATGAATGGACGTGTTTGAAGGAGGAGGTCATAAACTCAATGTTTCTTGGAGAAACTCTCGCTGCCCTTTGGACCCAGTAATGCTGATAAAACACGATGGGCCCCTGTCCGAGGAGAGAGAGAGGATGAAGTGGAAGGATTTGATTCAAATATGTTAAACGCTTCTCGTTGAGTCATGGTAAGTTATCGTATAAGATGTTTATTAAACTTTATTTCCCAGCTGTGTCGTTAGAAAGTTTCAGCGAACGTCAACACATTGTAAATATTATGTAGTGGGTAACCCTAATCCTAGAGTCGGTAAGTTAAACAACATCTCCGGGATACAAAGGCAACTATTATAATTGTTGTACTTTTTCTATGATTTAAGTGACTTATAAGAGCATGTTCTGACTTTATGGGGAACTTATATCTGAGAACGGAAGTCATATACTTACTTCATTAGCGTCACTCATTGAAACTACTTAGTAAGTAATGGTTTACTCATTAAAATGGTACTTAGAATGCTGACGCTATGGGTTTTTATTTTTTTAATTTATAAAAGTAATTATATGAACTTTAATTTGACAAACATTTCTGGTTGATTTTATGGTGACCATATCTCTGATAACTGAAATAAACTGCCAACATAGTTAGCTTTACTTACTAAACCTATTGAGACAGTAATGGTTAACTCATTAAACTACTATCTTTTTGTATGGTATTATTGATTTATTGAAAGTTTTTAAAGGTAATGTTTGAGCTTAATTTAGCATAAACAGTTCTGAATGTATGGTGACCATAGGTAACTGAAGTAAACTACCTACCTAGTTAGCTTTACTTTCTTAACCTACTTAACTAGTAATGGTTAACTTATTGAAATGCTAGCTAGTATGCAAATACTATCAATACTTATTCAATTTATATAGGTTATGTATTAGCTTGGTTTAACAAACTCTTCGGACTTCATTGTGATCTTAAGTAAGGGAAGTAATAATAATAATAATAATACATTTAATTTATAATGCACTTTACATTTGGATCAAATCTAACCTACTGAGCTAGTAATGGTTAACTCATTGAAATGATAGCTAGTATGCTAATACTATTAATGTTCATTTAAATGTATTAAGGTAATGTATGAGCTTAACTTAACATTAACGGTTCTCACATTATGGTGACTTTAGTAATTTTACAAGCATAAACAAGCTCCAACTGGGCTGGAGCCACTCCCAGCTGAATAGAGGCAGGCACAATCCGGACAATTCGACACTTCATTACCTGGCCAACACATTGAGATAAACAACCATTCACACCTGCAGACAATTTAGAGTCACTGACTCACTAATTAAGCATGTTTTTTTTTGGCCCATGGGAGGGAGCTGTAGCACTGGTAGTTGGTGGATTTGAACTTGGAATCTTCTTGCTGTCTATCAACTGGTCCACCCATGTGTCACCTGCTGCACAGAAATAAAGCAATATGTTCAAATAAATTAATAAACATTGTAATGTTAAACTTACATTTTTTTCTATCCAAAAGACAACAAATAACATTAGATCTGCCTTTGAATGATTCCAACTTGTTAGAGGAATAGGAAATTATATCTTTGGTCCGTCGTCAGTGTTGAGCAGCTTTTCTTTGCTAAAACACCTTTGCTTATGCCACATCTTTCTTACATCTCTAGCGAGTTTTCGTCAAAATAGTAGGGTTGTTGTCCCACCATTTTCTAGGTGGAGTGGATTGTCACCCCCAAAAATGTAGAGCTGTTCACTTCTGTCACTTGTCTCGTTTATGGTCCAGGGTAGGTGGTCCTCATGTCTCCTGTGGAAATACACTTTTAGTTTATGTTAACAGAGTTAGTGTTCTATTAGGATTATTAGTATTAGTGAAATACAATGCAACACTTTGTTTAGATAGTTGTCAAAGATGATAGTAACGAGTCACATGCAGACTTTCATTGCATATTACCTACCGCTTTAATTATAGAACCATATAGTCGAAAGCTAAAGCGGTGTTTTGGTTGTCTGAAAATGAAAATCTGTATTTTACTCCATTTTAATGATTATTGTCATATAGCCAAAACCAAAGAGACTGAAAAACACATCAAAAATGTAAACACAACACATTTCTCAGGTGATAATGATTGAGCATTTGTAACATCTTAGCCGAGTAATCCTCCCCCTAATGGACTGGCACAACTTCTCGATGTCATCTTGTAAAATGTTACCTCTTATTCCGTGAACGACGTTCATGCTCACGCCCATTCAGTCTACAAATCCTGACCGGAATACTGACCATTCCGCTGAAGATCTGGTTTGAAGTTCACCTCGCTTTCAACAATTTCAAATTGCTTTGGCTCTTACAGCTTTGAGAATGCCGGAGGGCGAAGATGTTTGGGGTATTGGTTCATGCAGACTAAAATTTCTCACCAATCATTATTTCTCTAAAAACGTGCTTTCAGTCTCAAAACAACTCACATCAACATCAAATGTGGCTAAACCTCATGTGTTGGGAATTATTATAAACCAGCCCTACATATAAACACAAAAGCAATTTTAGGCAGACATAAAGGTTTACTTTAAAACAATGAACTGCATTGTCTACACTTCAGACCCCTGTTTACTGTGTATATATTCTGACACAGGGAGGGACCTCATCCGTTTCCAGTCATGTGTTGTAACCTCAGGAAGGGGATGTGTGTACGTTTCCTACAGTGCTTTATTCAGTGAGGCCATTGGTGGACATGTCAGGAAAATGGAGCACTGGAGCAGAGCAAACTTTGATAGAACAGGGGAAGCATGCTTAAAAGACTGGCCTGATGTTGAAGGAGAGGAGAGAACATCTATCATCCCGCCTGTGTTCTTAATAGTGCAGATGAGGTTTTGGTGACGGGGAGGGACATACAGTTCATTCCCTTTGGTTCTAGCATGTTGGCTACCGCTGACACAGCAATGAGCTTCACTGAGAAGGTGATTGATCACAATTTTTTGAGATGTTTTCTTGATTTAACTAGATAATACAGTTAATGATGTGATGTCAAGCTGCTCCTAGATCAGTTTACTGTAAGTATTTTCTTATTCCAGTCACGAAAGTCTTGGATTGAGGAATCCTTCTTCAAGAGAGAATGTGTGAAGTTTATCCCTTCCTCTCGAGACCTACACAGGTAAAACGGGATTCTGAGTGTATTGATGAACATCCAAATGTGCATGTTCCTGTGATTCTCAGAAGAAATACAGGATGTTTTGTTTTATTTAACGTGATAGTATTAACAGTTGTTGTTGGAAAACACATTTTTCTGAACGTGAAAATATTTGGCACTCAGCTCTTCCTGCCAGGAATAGGGACCATGTGAATTCTTTGATACTATGTTATTTCCTGTTTTTTCCAGATGTATTCCAGTATGTCAAGTGTGCCAAAGCCTGATCAGGTATTATTTATAAATCATGTGTTTATGTTTATTCTATGCCAGCCGCTATCTATGTACATTCCCCTCTGACACCATAAACCCAGTTCCAATGAAGCACTCACTTTAATATTGTTTACATTTTTGTGCTAGATGTTATCCACATCCTTTATTTGCTTTTGTTCATTTCACTATAGTGAAATGTAGCTTTAAAAGAAAATTTCACCTAAAAATGGAAATATAATGTTCTACTCTCCCATGCCAAGGTCTGGTGAAGTTTTTAATCTGCAGCTTTACATCATTGGAGTGCTGCAGTGTTCTCCAAAACAACCAAAGAAGACAAGAACTGGTTTTCAGCAGTTTCTTTTTGTTTTGAAATAATTAAACATTAAAAAAAGCAAAGCCTTACCTCTAGTATGCCTTTCTATCCAATACTGTTTTGACAAGATATCAAGATATTATTTCCACCATTTTTTTTTTGTAGAAATGATAACTTTTACCTGTTATTTCCATGCTACGTGGAGATCACACACAAGCAAAAGGGCCCCAGTGTTCCATTTTAATTATTTTATGAGGCAAAAAAAAATACCATACAAATAGATAGTAGTTTAATGAGTTAGCCATTACTGTCTCAATAGGTTTAGTAAGTAAAGCTAACTATTTTGGCAGTTTATTTCAGTTATCAGAGATATGGTCACCATAAAGTCAGAAATGTTTTTCAAATTAAGTTCATATTATTACTTTTATAAATTAAAAATAAAAATCCATAGCGTCATTATTCTAGGTACCATTTCAATGAGTAAAGCATTCATTTCAGCTATAGATAGTAGTTTAATGAGTTAGCCATTACTGTCTCAATAGGTTTAGTAAGTAAAGCTAACTATTTTGGCAGTTTATTTCAGTTATCAGAGATATGGTCACCATAAAGTCAGAAATGTTTTTCAAATTAAGTTCATATTATTACTTTTATAAATTAAAAATAAAAATCCATAGCGTCATTATTCTAGGTACCATTTCAATGAGTAAAGCATTCATTTCAGCTATGAGGGTCCCTCAGATTCTATCTTCTTGTTGATCTTGTATTGCGTAATGCAGGACTTGGAATACGCTGTGGGGTCATGTTTGTTTTTGGTTGTCTTCTTAAAACAGGGTCCTGTATTCTTTAGTTGTTGAGCAGAATGCTACAATGTTCTTTTGCTGTGATTTTCCAGAAAAGTTGTATGGAAAACTTCACCTTTCCATTAGCATTGGTGTGGGAGATAATAATAAATCCTTTATTAGTCACATACAGCCATTCAGAAATTCTTTCTCTGTGTTTGACCCATACCTGAGGGAGGAGTGGGCAGCCCCCTGGAGGTGCTGGGGAGCTAGGGCCTCACGGTCCTGCTCAAGGACCCCATGACATGTAAAAACCTGAGTGGGACTTGAACCAGCCACCTTCCAATCTTCTGAGGGAGCAGTGGGTGGCCCCTAAGAGGTGCCTGGGGAGCTAGGGTTTCAGGGTCTTGCTCAAGGACCCCATGATATGTAGATGTAGACCCTGGTGGGACTTGAACCAGCCACCTTCCAATCTTCTCATTGGGAGACGGCCGCTCTACCCACTGAGCTACAGCCGCCCCATTATTAGCTATAGCCGATAACATTATTTCAGTTTCTTTAGATAATCTGTTCATTTAATTCCCCTGCATGGTTAGAATGAACTAGTTTGTGTCGTAATCTGGCTCAAGGAAGGTAATAAAACTCCCACGATGGAGCTATTTTACATGAAAATAAAAAGGATGATAAAAGTGCAGATAAAAGAATATGTGAGGATTGTGAAATACACAACGAAACATAGACATGTCGACTCAAAGACAAATGGAGGTGAAGAGGCAGGAAAAGGGGAGGAATTGTACCTGTCTGATTTAAACCGGCCAGATGGATGTTGGCTGAATTACATGTACCGGCTTTTTATTAGTTTCAAGAGCAGTAAGTGTACATGAGCATTTGTCTGTGCTTCTGCTGTGCTCAGTTATGTAATTTCTATTTGCTAGATGTTGCTGTGGCCGCCTGATAGGGGAGCACTCTTGGCAAGGGTCCCCTTGCCCCATATCCCTCTATCCCGGTCCAGGACAGGACATAGAAGAGGACTGGAGCATAGAGCTCCACACCAAAGCCAGTCCGACCAATGCCTATGGAACTATAGACTTTCAGGACACCGCAACGCGAGTCTGCCGGGCCAAGGTCAGTGCGTCTAATCATTTTTAAGGCAAAAGACAAAAAAATAATTGTATTGTTTCAATATTGTAGAAAAGTAAAAATAATTCAGGTATTTGCCTTGAGTTTGCTCTTATGTAAGATCATTTTTACCTCAAACAAAAGTTTGGACAAAAGAACCAATGGCCTTTCACGCCACAAACCATTCCACATGTTTCCTGTTCAGTATGTTCGTGCAGCTGTGGACTCAAAGCCAGAGGTGCTGCTCCAACTGATGCTGAAGGAGTGGCAGATGGAGAGACCCAAGCTCCTGCTGACCGTCCAGGGAGGCTCAGAAAACTTCACCTTGCCCCCGAAAGTTAAGCAGGCATTCAGCAAAGGGCTTATCACTGCGGCCCTCAGCACAGGGGCATGGATACTCACCGATGGTATAAATACAGGTATTGGTTACAGTTGGTGTCAGAAGGACAGTTATGACCGGGAGCTCAGTGTTGTCTAAAGAACCCCATAACCCATTCGATTCTGTATGAAGTTTTGTTACCAAGATGTTAATTTTTGAAAAGCATTGAGATATTTGCCTGCCATGCTGTTGTAAAAAGACTTCCTGTCTCGCTTAAGGCTGAAGACTTCAACCCTTTCTTTCTCATTGTCTCTGTTCCTTTTCGAGGGAGTGGTGCCACTTGCTATGTCAGCTGAATTCTTTAATTATTCTATTCAATTGTATATTTGTGATGAACTCACTTGCTCTTTACATGCTCTCTAGGTGTTTCCAAGTATGTGGGCGAGGCAGTGAAATCATTCGGTGGCCATGATCTGAGGAAGAGAAACACAGTTGGCATCACACCTTGGGGAGTCATTGACAACAGCACAGACCTTGTAGGCAGAGATGTGAGTAATTAAAAGTACTTTAGTAGTTTAAAAAAAAACAATTTCATATATTGGCTTTTCAAAAATCTGAATATTTGAGTAATTAGGTCAAAAAGTTATCTTGTATACCTATCTTTACTAGAAAATAAAGTAAAACTCAGTAGAGCGCATACCTCCACATGTTTTTTTAAGCTCGTCAAACCAATGCCTCATAAACTCCTCAATGTTTCATGGAAATAGAACTAGTTGTTATTAAGTAATTAGAGAATATTTTGAAAGAAAAACACAATTTCTAGTAATATTAATGAAAGTGGACATTTTTTTTTCCAGGATCCTCATCAATATTTAAGTTTTTTTAGTCCCATGCAGCCTCCTTCTGCCAAATATCTCAGAAATAACCACAAAAAAAAAGAAAAAAATGAAATCTGGTTAAATAACATTTCTGAGTTTAATAGAATTTCTGAAGAAAATTATGAAACTAAATTACATTTATATCTCTTTTACATAAGTATTACACCTCCAAGGTGGGACTGCTGTGCTTTTATTGCACCATATTAATTCATTATACATATTAAAAAGTTACAATGAGGGGTCATCGTTGTTCTGCCTCTGATCAAGCAGCCTAGATGGTATCAGCACCAAACCAATGTGTGTGTGTGTGTATAAACAAAGCAAGTTGGTAGGCAAGATGTTGTATATGTCTTACTAATGGTGTATTATTTGTGCAACCCACAATCAGGGGATGTAATCATTCAGAGTCTGAGGTCATGCTGCGTGAACTCTAACACATCATAAAGTACATTAAATAATGTTTAACCTTTCTGTAATTTGGTATATTTTTTTTAACAGAACATGACCTAACAACTATTTTTTCACTCTAACCCATATACATACAGGACATTTTGTGATCTCAGACTCCAGAATGTTATTGGAAATTTAAACATATTTAGTGTCTAACAGTTTGATACTAAATGTGTTTAAATATTGGTAGACATTATTTTATGTTTTTTTTCCCAATAATTAAGCCCTGGTTGATGTCTCACTTTCAACCTGGTTCAGGTTTTCAGACCCTACCAACCACTGGGGAACCCTTTGAGCAAGAGATCATGTCTTAACGGTTTCCACTCCCATTTTCTGTTGGTGGATGATGGAACACTGGGAAAACATGGCTGCCAGCAAGGCCTTAGGAACAAGCTGGAGAAACACATCCAACTGCAGAAGATACATCCTCGTGAGTAAATGTGAGTTCTTGATGAGAGAAAAGTAGAAGAGTTTGATGTGATGTTACTTCTGTTTCCGTCATTGAAGGACTGAACCAAGGAGTCCCAGTGGTGTGTGTTGTGGTGGAGGGAGGCCCTACTGTCATATCCACAGTGCTGGACTATGTTGGCAGTGTGCCCCCTGTGCCAGTGTTTGTGTTTGAGGGATCAGGCAGGGCTGCTGATCTGCTGGCTTTCTTACACAAACAGACTGCTGTTGAAAGGTATGCATGCTTAGCTAAATGTATTTACAGCTGTAGGTCTTTAGGATGAACTTAATGTTGTAAAATGAAGTGTTTATTTTGATAGTCTTTACAACATAAATAGGAACCGTTTAATCAGAAGTTATTGCTGTTTCTTTAGGCACTTGGATACTGACATTAAAGAGGACTTTATCGTCAGGATTGAAGATGTGCTTGGAGTGGAAAGAGAAGAAGCATCTAAGCTCTATGAACTCTTGTTGCAGTGTATGGATCACAGACAGTCGGTATGTGTTGCTCCAGTTGTACAATGCTCTATTTCAGCAGTAATTGATACATACACTGATCATTCATAATGGTATAACTGCAAATAGGTGGAGTCAAATTAACTCATCTCATTATCTCATTACAATCGCAACTTTCAATGGCTGGGATAAATTAGTTAGCAAGTGAAGATTTTGTCAATGAAGTAGATTTGTTTGAAGCAGGAAAAATGGGCAAGTGTGATTGTTTGACAACTTGGTAGGACTACATCCAGAACTTCAGGTTTTGTTTGGTGTTTCCCATCTGCATTGTTTAGTAATTACGGGTGGACATGCCTGTGTTGTCCAAACCCACAGAATAGCCACTGTAGGACAAATTAAAAAAGTTAATGCTTGTTCTGATAGAAAGGTGTCAGAATACACAGTAAATGGCAGATCTGATTTGTTGGTTCTAATGTTATGGCTGATCAGTGTATGTCAGTTGTGATTAAATACATGGAGTACTCATACCGCTTAAATATCTCTACAAACAACAGATAACCATCTTTGACTCTGAGTCAGAGGACACCATGGCGCCAGATGCAGCGATTTTGACAACTACTCTCAAGGGTACACGTTTCTCCCCTCTTGGTTGTAACGGCAGACACTTTTCACAGCGAACATTTCGACACGTATTAGCATGAAAACTGCAGTATATTTACCAGCTTCAGGCTTGCTGTTGTGAAGTCCTACTCGGTAGCGATGGGCTTTTCCTGCTATGGCGAGACATAATGTCAGTCAAGAGAAAGATGTGTGAAGTTTTAGAAACACCAAGATCTGAGTTCTGTTCTCATCGGGATCCCTGATAAAAGTCTTTACAGTATCACACATCACCCACGTTCTTCATTCCCTTCATTGGCTTCCCATCTCCAAAGGATTGATTGTAAGATCTCTCTCCTCACTCCCCAGTGCATCCATGGTAACGCACCCCCCTACCTAAAAGAACTACTCACCCCACTGACCTCAACACGATCCCTCCGTTCTACCCACTCATACCGCCTCCTCTTTCTCTTCTGGACTAAGGTCAGCACCATGGGTGATGGGGCCTTCTGTTCTGCTGCCCCTCGTCTGTGGAATGCCCTCCCTCACCATCTGAGGGCTCCACAGACGACAGAGACGTTTAAAAAAGGACTTAAAACTTTCCTTTTTAGCAGAACCTATAACTTTTAATTAACATTGCTGCTTTTTGCTCATGTTTTTATATAATTATTGTTATATTTTTTATTGATGCTTTTATCTGATTTTACCTTGTAGCACTTTAAGATTCGATCCAAATGTAAAGTGCATTATAAATTAAATGTATTATTATTATTATTATTATTGTTGTATGTTTTACGCTCTGTAAAACAAACAGGCACCAGGGCCCGTCCTGCAGAGCAGCTGAGTATGACTCTAGCCTGGGACAGGGCTGACATTGCACAGGAAGAAGTCCTGGTGTATGGACAGCACTGGCAGGTGAGACTGAAGGAGGGTTGTGGTATGATTATATGAAAATACCAGAGTACACAATGAAGAATTTTTTACAAAATAGAAATCGGTTGATGACTAATCATGATAATTCTTTGTTATATTTAGGTTGGTTCCTTGGAACAGGCCATGCTGGACGCTCTGGTGATGGACCGCGTCAGTTTTGTCAAACTGCTGATAGACAACGGCATGACAATGAGTCGCTTCCTGACTGTGGATCGCCTAGAGGAGCTCTATAACACGGTTATTACAAATATTAAACAGATAACAGAACTTAATCAATATTTATTGAAATAGATAAAAAATATTTTAAATCATAGACAGTAGATTAATCATATTTCTCATATGATTAATCTACCTATAACATGATTAATCTCATATGATAAAGAAGAACAATTAAGAGTTCATTGTTCTTCTTTATCTTTTTCCTTTTTTCTTCTGTTCCCTGTTCCTCATCCTCCTCATCGTCCATCTTGTTTTTTTTCTTTTAATTTTTCTTCCTTCGTCTTCTACTCCCCTGCCTCTTCATCATGATTTTATTCTTCTGCTCCTGTTTTCATTTAGATCCTACTTTAAATACCTAAAAATATATTGTTAAATTATCATAAAGAAAATAATTTTACCCAGCTTTTGTTTGTCTTCCTGCACTATTTCTACCTCTTTTTTCTCCTTGCCTGCCATTCTTCAACACAGCCTGTAAAAAATCTATTCTTTTGTTTGTAACTGTTGAAGCACGAACTCCCACAAATGTGGCTTTGATTGAAATCACATTAATGCGCTGTAAGTGTTTTGCACCAATAATATTTGCGCTTCCTAGTCAATCCTATTCTAAGCTTTTTCCACTCTGCCTCTATCTTTTGTATATTAACACCCGCTTACTTATTCATAACTCTTGGATAATAAGTGCCCCTAAGAAACAAGCGAAGAATCCAAGCTCTGTTGCTATATTTGAGGTAAACATCTGCAGTGAAAGAGTTGGGTTTTCTCTGATTTGTTTGTTGCCGTTTTTGTTTACTTCTCCATTCTCTCTGAAAAATAATCCACATTTCTGTTATAGCCGCAGGCGCAGACAGACCGGTTCCTCCACCACCTTGTCGAAGACGTGAAACAGGTGAGTGGTTAGACTAAAAAAGTCATATAAAATGAGGTTACACTACAAATAAACACTATTTGTTTAGAAATTATTTACTTTAACTCAGGATATGAAACTGAGCGTCATTTATGTACATTCAATAGCCACTTCCTTTATTGTAGGAAACATATCTATGTAGTGTAAGTGTGATTTCTGTGTGTGTGTGTGCGTGAGAAGACCTCTCTTCCCATAGGTTACCGTCTGTCTCTCATTGAAATGGGCCTGGTGATTGAGTACCTCATAGGGGGAGCGTATCGCAGCACCTACACAAGGAAACACTTCAGAGCTGCTTATAGCCGCCTACAGGATAAAGTGCGCATTAGTAATTTTTAATCCACACCGTTTTCTTAAGTGTCTATGAAAAATACTGCCTTTATCAAATGTAACTTTCACATAAATAATTCACTCTTTAGGAGGCTAGACGGGATAGCTCTTCCTCCCTGTCTAAACAGAGAAGAGGGCTAATACCAACGTCCACCGGGAGCAGGAGTCTCCAGGACCTGCATTTCTTCAGAACTGCTCAGCCATACAAATCCAAGGTTGGCGAAGGATTTTTATTCATGTGGATTTATTTTAATCCGAAAAATGATTTTAAGTCATTCAAACCTGATTATTGACACCATTCAAATAGCATGAATAACTCAAACATTTTTGCAACCATATTGCTTTTTCTTTTATTACTTCTATTTTCATTTCCTTTATATTTATTTATCCTTTTCCTGTCCTGGTTTTTGTCCACACCTCTGTCTTTTCTCTCTAGGATCAAGGTATATCTGGTGGGGGCTGTCCACAGATCACATTGAGCCCTGGCCTTGACAGTGGCCCGCGGCTGGTTCCCTTCAATTTCAACGACCTGTTTGTGTGGGCCGTGCTTCATCAGCGCCAGCAGATGGCACTGTTCCTGTGGCAGCATGGTGAGGAGGCGCTGGCACGTGCCACGGTGGCCTGTAAACTGTACCGCTCAATGGCCATTGAAGCACGTCAGAGCAGTATGGACGACAACATTGCAGAGCGATTCAAGACGTTATCGATGTGAGTGATTAAGTGAGTTCTTTTGTGGGTAATCAATATGTGGACAGTTATTTGGATTGTCTAGTGTTGACGATGGCGAAACCGTATTGGGCGAGATGTTAAAACGGCATTTAAGGTGGGTGATAGTTGATGGCGTAGACCCCCACCCCTGTTTAGTGAGAGGGACGCTCCAGTTCGGCATAGATGGCTTCCTTAATTCCTCTCTCAAACAACCCATCCTGTCTGTCCAAAATGTGAATGTTGTTGTCCTCAAACAAGTGTCCCTTGTCCTTGAAATGCTAGTGAACTGTCCTGGAGAGCTGGCTGTCTTGTGCCGGGCCATGTGTCTTTGTACTGGTTGTTTGGGCTCACCAGTAACAGACCTGTCACCAGTGCACTCCTCGATGTATTGAAAGGCATAAACCACATTGCTCTTTGTGTCTGCGTGTTTTTAAAATATTAAGTTGTTTTTCTTTCTTATAAAGTAGAACCTGGTATCAAGTGAGGGTGTACCAGTAAAATGTGTCTCCAGACTTAATCTACTAAAACGTTCAATTCATTCTGACCAAACTTCCAAACTTTATATAGACAATCTTCCATGTATTCTATGTATCGTTAATCAGGAATTTGGTAACAGTTTACTACGACTAAGCAATTTTTTTTCCTTTAGTGAGTTTTTGAGATATAACATCATCTGATAGCTCCTCTTCCTATTATTATTAACTTAATGAGCCTGATGAGTAGAGCTGCATATGATTGCATGTTTATTTCTGTGTCTCAGTGAGTTTGGTCAGCTGGCGGTGGATGTGTTAGACTGTGCATTTCGTCAGAACGAGCAGATGGCCATGAAACTGTTGACTTCAGAGATGGAAGCATGGAGCCACTTCACCTGTCTACAAATGGCTGTCTCCTCGTGCCATCGACCATTTGTCTCACATTCCTGCACCCAGACCCTGCTCACTGATCTCTGGACTGGTCCGCTCAACATGAGAAAGAATTCCTTTATCAAGGTAAATATTGCAAGATTTCCTTGTCTAAGTATATTTGTTTCAATAATGAATTACCGTCAATACTTCTCAATGAGTTCAGCACTCATTTCAATGAGTCAATGATTCCATGTTGACTAAAAACATAGTGAAACAAGTAAGCATTTGTTGTATAATTATTTTTCCAGATTATTTTGAGTGTTCTTCTACCCCCTGCCATCTTCCTACTGGAGTTTAAAAGCAAAGCTGAAATGTGCCATGTACCACAGTCCCAGGAGGCTATGTTGTTTGGACTCGACCCTCTGAAGTCAGTACCACCCCACGATGGAAAAGATCACATGGTAAAGTTTCAGAAGCTTTCTTAACCAGCACTGTTTAAAAACCACAAGAATAATCCGAATAGCCTTTGTATTTCTCTGACGCTTCTCTGACTTTTCTCGATCCAAATGTAAAGTGCATTATAAATTAAATGTATTATTATTTATTATTATTCTCTGACTCTTCTCTGACTTTTCTCTTCTCTGACTCTTCTCTGACTTTTCTCTTCTCTGACTCTTCTCTCCTGACTCTTCTCTGAATCTTCTCTCCTGACTCTTCTGTAACTCTTCTCTGCTGACTCTTCTCTGACTCTACTCTTATAGGACAGTAAGGATCCAGAAATCGGCCTGTCTTTCCATGACAAATGTCTCGGTCCTGTGTTAGAAGCGGTTTCCTCTTTGACTGTGCACGGTCTGTCCTGGATCAAACGACTCTATGATTTCTACACAGCGCCTGTTGTCAAGTTCTGGTTTCACACAGTAGGTAGTGTGCATGCTGTTGTACTCACAGTACTAACTGAAAATGTATTACATACAGAGTGGGAGTACTCTGTTGTCCTCACTGCAGCGTAATTAGTATGATTGTTATTCAACTTTCAGGATCACTGAGGAATTTTCCATCATGTTTGTTGTGATATTGTTTTCTTTTGTCTTATAACTTGTAAACAATTTATACATTCCATGTTGTTTATCGGTGCCGTTGTGCTCCCTCTGGGGTGTCTGGGGTGGTTCTGGCCTTTCCGGTCCGGGCGTGTGTTTGGGGCGGGCGTGTCTCGGGTGCATGGCTTCTCGGGGACACGGGCCCTACCTGTACTTGGGAGAAGTCAACCTCCGACCAGTCCTGGCAGTGGGTGCTCCCTCTGTGGCCACCTGTGGGGGCCTTGGTCTGCACTCTTCTGTGTGTGTGTATCGGGGGAGCTCTGTCGTCTCTGTTGCGTGGCCGGCCTCACGCTAGGGGTCTGAGCAGATCCAGGGTGGGCAGGGTTTTGTGGCTGTGGGTTTTGCTCGTACTTTCGGGGGGTTTGCGTCTGGTAGGGCCGGGGGTCCTCTTTCTCCTGTTCTTTTTTCTGGTGACATGGGTCCCTCTCTGCCTATCGTTTGGGGTCAACATGGTAGCTTAGGGTGACATTTCTAATTACAATGCCAAATTGACAGCTGGACTACTAAAAACCTGCATGGCTGTAGTAACAGCATTTCTAACACTACAAATGTCTGACAATGGATTATTTTAAAATTTATTTGCTGAATACAATTTTGGATTTTCATTGTAAATGATGAGTTATTCAAAAAGATAGAGCATATTTTTCTAATTTCTTCTTGTGTTTGTTTCAATTTCAGGTGACTTACTTGGCGTTTCTGATGTTATTCTCCTATGTTGTCCTGGTGAAGATGCCGGATCAACCCAGTGTTCAGGAGTGGCTGGTCATAGCGTACATCTTGTCCACTGCAGTGGAGAAAACCAGAGAGGTGATAGAGCCATTTTATAATGATTGAACTATTGCATTGCAGCTGTAGCGTTGAGTATCAATTTGTGATCTGCTCCTGCAGAACGTTTTACTCTTAAAGTATCATAGTCAAGATAATATAGCCATAGTAGAAAGTACAAAATACATAAGGATTTTAGCTTAATAAAAATAATATCTAAATAATATTGACTTCATAATTAGGTCCTGATGTCTGAGCCGAGGAAGTTGAGCCAGAAGCTGAAGGTTTGGTTCTCGGAGTACTGGAACATATCTGATTTCATTGCCATCGTCCTCTTCTCGGCTGGACTGGCAATGCGTTGGCATGTTAATTCATACCGGACGGCAGGACGCATCATTTACTGTTTGGACATCATCTTCTGGTTTGTGAGAGTGATGGATCTGCTAGCTGTCAATCAGCATGCTGGACCCTATCTCACCATGATTACTAAGATGGTACGTGAAGACTTCTAACTGCTTGATAACAGCGGAGAAGTATTTTGTTTTCAAATCTTTTTCATTATTTGTTCAGACCAGGAACATGTTCTTCATCGTGGTGATGATGGCGATAGTGCTGCTGAGCTTTGGCATTTCCAGGAAGGCAATCCTCTCACCAGATGAAGAGCCGTCATGGAGCCTAGCACGAGACGTTGTCTTCATGCCCTACTGGATGATCTACGGAGAGGTTTACGCATCAGAGATAGATGGTTAGTGATTCCAAATTACAACATATTTATCAGTCAGTATGGATTTAAAAAAGCGGACTTAAGCCGTAAATTGAAGGTAGTTAATACTAATTTTCTTCTTTTCTTGGGACACAAGAGACACACATACAGAACAGGTGATGAAGAACTTTAAACTTGTATGTAAGGATGCAACCTAGAGAATATTAGGCAAATGCTCATCTGATGTATTACGTCAGTCAACAGTTTCCTAAGAGTTTAAGGTCTCACCCACTATCTTGATTTCCTTCAATAATCCACCGTAAAGCAAGTGTATATTTGAAAAGTCCCCAATCCCCTACGATATACAAGCAACCCCCATGATTGATTTCCTCAAACAGCTTTTTTGTAAAAAAACCCCAAAACCTTTAGGCAGTAAAATATGAACAATAACAGTAAAACATAATGTACTATACATCTCCTCCAGGTCAATTCATATGCACCAAAATCCGATTAGGTAGTTATGTCTGAAAAACATTTTTTCATAAAATCTTCCTCTGGTCAGTAAATAATGAATTATTAGAGGAAAACACGACTGAAAAGATAGATCTAATGAATTTAATTCATATTCATCAAATTTTTCCTAAATTGAACCAACTCTTGGTGGGTTATGGTTGAATAACAGTGTTTTGTAAAAAGCTCCCCATAGTGAGGGAAATATGGACTTTTTGAGTAAAACACGATTCATAGGAGGTTGTTCTCCTGGACTTGATTCATATTCACAAAAATGTTTAGGAAATAGGACAAACGGTTGAGAAATTATGTCCAGAAAACTTTTGGAGATGAAGATCCCTTACTGTCCGAAATATATAACCGACCTTTCCCAAAAGTCAGTTCTTCCACGCACTGAGGTCTATGTGGGTAGAAAGTTTGAGAATTATCGATGAAAGTTATTGAGGTTTATCTGGAAAACAGAGTTTTTCGGAATAACAGCTCCCCATAGCGAGTAAAATATAAACTACAATAACATGCAATATTCAAAAGAACAATCCTCTTAAGTAAATTTGTATGCACCCGATTTGAACAAAATAGAACCAATTTTTAGGAAGTTATATCCCAAAAAATGTATTTCATAAAAAGCTCCCCCTTGTCAGTAAAATATGAGCTATTAGTGTAAATCACAATGTGTTCAAGATAGATCTACTCCAGTCGAATCATATGCACCAGATTGGGACTAAATCTGACCAATGGTTGACAAGTTAAGGCCTGACTACTTTGAAGATAAAGTTCCCCTTACTGTCAGAAATATACACCGGAACATTCCCCAAAACATTCCAGTTCTTTCTCGCAGAGGTCTATGTGGATGTAAAATTTGAAAAAGATACGTGATAAGTTAAGGCCTGACTACTTTGAAGATAAATCTCCCCTTACTGTCAGAAATATACACCGGAACTTTTTCAAAAACTCTCCAGTTCTTCATTGCACTGGATCTTAAATTTGAAAATGTTACATGATATTGTTTTTGAGTTATCAAGTTAACACGAAGGATCTGCGGCTATTGTGGACAATTCCACGATATCGCCAACTTTTTGGGTATAAAGGCCGGTATGATAATTGATCATCTGTTAATCATGGTGTGTCCTCTGTTCTACCTCGTATATGATCAGCATCCTCCCCAGCAAAAATGTCAAACTCAAGGCTTCAAAACCAAAGTCCAAATACTAATAAGTGATGTCATAGTGGGTTTACACTTAAATCTATTTGTCTGTGTTTAACAGCATGTAACAACGGTAATCCATGTCCTCCTGCCTCCTTCCTTACACCATTCCTCCAGGCTGTCTACATGTTCTTCCAGTACATCATCATGGTCAACATTCTCATTGCGTTTTTCAAGTAAGCATTTTTATTTAAAAAAACCCCAAATGTATATTTTAAAGTGCAGGAGACAAAACCTGTCTTACCTTGTCTTACCAATAACAGCAACATCTATTTTGACATGGCATCGTCATCAAATATCCTGTGGAAGTACAACCGTTATCGCTACATAATGACCTATCAGGACAGGCCGTGGCTGCCTCCACCCCTCATCCTCCTGAGTCACATGACCATAGCTTTGAGAGCTATTTACAGGAAATGTAGGGGAGATGCTGAGCCGGAAGAGAAAGCCTCTGGACTCAGTGAGTACCTCAGTGTGTATGCTTTATTTATATTTATTTCAGGTCAATTTAGCCATGAAGTCTGGTTGAGATTTTAATCTTTTATAAGAGAAATCTGGTCAAAATAGCAGCCACACACATTTTAAAATGCAACAAATACCTCTCACGAAAACCAAGTACATGTCTCCATTACCACATTCTTTATGATGCTTTTAAATGTCATCAGTTGATGCGACTGAATCCAATTTTAGGTCCTATTGTAAAATGTTCCAAGCCCATGGTGCATAGTAGGGAAAATCAGGCTTTCACAGATCTGTCATGACACAGGGTACATTGAAACCAGCCGCTTGGAAGAAAGTAACTTACAACCCTAGCTAACACAGAGAAGGATACAGATGTTAGCTGGAAGGTGGTTTTGATGTTATGGCTGATTTGTGTATATCAAGTCTGATCACATCATGTATCCAGCACTAATGTGACCTTTCCTGTCTCTACCAGAGCTCTTTCTTGGTCACGAGGATCAAAAGAAGCTTCATGAGTTTGAGGAGAAGTGTGTGCAGGCATACTTCCATGCGAAGAGTGACGATGTCCGCAGCAACCAAATAAACAGGATCAGAGCCACAGCTGAAAGGTTAGACTGATATTCTGCTTGATTTGTGTAATAATGTTTGGTAGGATTTGATTTTTTTTTTTTCTGTCCTGGGATAAAGATTAAACAGTTTTATCTCATACAGACCTTCTGAACCAGCACTGGTAAGGTGTCAGACAGGAGAGTAAGAGCCCAGGAGACGGTGTGGCAATAAGAGAGACAGCTATCATCAACTGTTACTTTTGATGCTACTTTAGTACAAAGTCATGGTTTTATCCACTCTCATTTATTATAAATTCTGCAATACTTTTCTTATCCATGAACTCAAACTTTTTGCATCTGTTTTAGATAAATCATCCCCAAGAAATTCAGTGGCTTGAAACCCTTTGTTGTTTTTTTGTACTTAAAAGTGCTTTTATTGTAAGATAGTTGTAGAAGCATCTTGTAGAAATATAATTGACCTTTCAGGTTTTCATATGCAATTCAACTTTAAATGCTTGCATCTTTTCTCAAGCTGCTCTAAACTGACACGCTGCATCGGAAAAAAGCTTAGTCACCTCTGAAAATTTGTTTTTTTCTTAGAGATGATAAGAGACAAGTGGTCTCTACGGTGCTAGCCCATTCAAAGTATTGAAAACAATTAACAATAAAACCTTACAATGAATACTAAAACAAACTCAAGGTCAGAGTGGGGGGAAATGTGTTCTCACTTACAAGGGTCTGTTACAAACCAAAGTCTACCGTCATCGCTGCCTAATAGAACACCCACTGATAGGTGTGTGCAGTCAGTGAGAGCAGCTGCTGAGCCAAGAGTGACACGTTGTGTTGTTGGTATCTTTCACCTGTGAGCGTCTGTAAAACAAGAGAAGCAGACATTAATCAAAGGTTAAAAACAGGTTTGAAATGATTTTATTTAAAAATGTTTGTTCCATTAGAGCAGAGGAGATGGGCATGATGGTGGGGGAGGTCTCAGAGAAGATCAACACCATTCAGGACAGCCTGTCAGTTTTGGACGGTCAATTGGGTCAGCTCCAGGACCTTTCGGCCTTAGCTGTGGATACCCTCAGTCTTCTATCTGCTTCTGACAGCCTCCAGCAGGAGGAGGCACGCCTGGCTCAATGTGGATCCATTACAGGGTCCCGGCATGTCATCCCTGGAAGCTTGATCCTCCCTCGCAGAGATGGAGGACACAGGGATGTACCTAATTTGCAGCAAGGGATGGCCAAGTCGTGTAAAAGTACCCCACCTTCTTTGCTGAAGGGCTACAATCTGGTTTCAAGTAGACTGGCAGCACAGGAATGCCATGTGGGAGACTTGGGGAGCAAGAGAGGAAGACAAGGATGCACTGAGGAGGAAGATGAAGATTCAAAGGTGGTACATAAACTGTTTTCTAAATGTTAAAGTCAAAGAAAATAAACCTTAGTTAAAAGTGAACTGAATCATTTTGGACAGCTGGAAAACTATTGTCATCATTCTTGCACTTGAAATATCACATGAGATCTAATGCCCACTACCATTTAAATATCTTGTTGAATCATATTTTCATCACTTTTAGGTTGCTTATGACGACCATTCCTCTGAGAATTTCCTGGGAGTTAGACCTGTGTACCGACATGCACCTTGTGAGGCCTGTACGCCATCCTGCGGTGTGTCTCCTTTATCTTCCAGAGCCATGGAATCAGCACAAAACAAAAACTGGACATGTGACCCATACCTGTATCCCAGCCAGGAAGAAGCTTCAATGGAAGAGGAGGGAGCAGAAGAAGAAGAGGAGGATAAGACACAGGAGCAGCTGTCAAATATAGCAGCCTCTAGTACCATTATGCTTCTGTTGGACACTCAGGAAATGTCTAAGGGTTTGGTAAATCCTGCCTTTTCTCAGGATGATAGCCTACCAACTACGCTGTCCAGACCCTGCAGCCAATGGGGAAGACCTTTGAAATCCCTGAGAAAGACGTATGTGTCCGGAGACCACCCCTACGTCCAAAGCAGGTCTCTGTCATCAAGTGTGGAGAATATGACTTTCTCTGGGCCCCCCCTCAGTTCAATGAGGGGATCATTTCCTTCTCTCAGTGATTCCATGAACAATGTTGGAAGGTGTTTTAGGGACACTACATCACTACGATGCAGCAGTTGTAAAGGTATTTTTTTTTCTTTAATGCATCACACATAAATAAATTAAATGTAATATTTTTTTACAAAATTGGGACATAAAAAAAAGGCTATGAATAATAAACTATGTTAATTAAAGTAGTAGATTTCTGCCTGTATGTTCAGACTTTTGTACTAAAATGAGTGTGACTATGCCGCTACACTTTCAGACAGGCGTGTGTTTCTGATGATTCCTGTGTGATTCTGTTTGTGCAGAGCTGTCCAAATCGCCTGATTTCACTCAGGCCGACGGCAGTCGCAGAAACCAGAACAGGAAAACAGTGAAGATACAAGAGAGCAGTCCCGATTCTGTAATATTACACAAGATGTGTCATTCATTACTATTTAAGTTAGTCCATGATTATATAAACTGGGATGGTCTCCATCCATCCCTGAGCAACCCTGATCAGGATTAGCGGTTTCATTGATGCGTTATACGCTGCATGTATCATCAAACAGAAACTGTACTAATTGTTTTGTTTTACATTCTTTGAAATTCTGCTGTCTCTTTATTTCATACTGAATGCAGGTGAACATGGAGTCCCACATGTTAGATGCCTGCTGGCGAAAGTACCGGAGATTGAGAGGAGAGCCTACATGTTGGTCAGCTTCGACCAGCCTCAGTCAGCTTAGTAAGGACTTGCGTAACTGACCTTAGTAAGGACCTGCGGTCCAGTTTAAATTCAGCACATTGGAGGACATATTTCTTAAATTGACATCATCAGACAAACATTTTTGCAAAGCTGTATTCTTAGTGATTTAACCTGCATTTTCATCAGATACTCACGTGAAATAAGAGTCAATGACAAAAACTTGGTTACGCTATACCGGATAGACTGAATTTTTAACAATCCCTTAACATTTTAGTTTTAGAACAGGCTAAAATGTCAACACTTTTCACTGACTGCAACATGAAATATGATATTCCACTCAAATGTCAATATAAGTTCTAAGACCAAATTAAACATAGCTGACAAAATGAACGCCGGTGACTTAAAAGATCACTAATTAGACAATGAGTGGATGATAAACAACCCGTTCAGCATAAATTAGGTTATATTGTAATCATCAATGATGATGAAGCAGTGACCAATAAAAGTGCAATGTTTAAGTTATGCTTTGCTTTGTTTATACAATAGTTTTTAATGTTAATGTTTTTATAATATTTTGTTGTATTTCAGATTTTGAACCAGTGGAATTGTTTCGGAAACAGGTGGTTTCGCATCAGGTAAATCTGCTGCAAAATGTAAAAAATAAAGGAAAGCTATAATGGTTTGTAGTAGGGCAGTGAAAGTGTTCAGATTCACTTTGATTTGTCTTCCAGGATGTCTGGAGCCCCAATCATTCATTATGGAGCAGCTGGGCCAGATCCATGAGCCGCAGGTCATCGTAAGTCAGCCTTTTTTTTTTTTTGTTTGTGTTCAAAACACTTTTAGATTTTAGGAATAAAGTTTTTTTTTCTTATCTCTGCTATAGGTTACAGAATTTGATTACCCTGGAAGGTATTTATAAACCTTCTTGAATTATTTTTATATCATTTCTTCTTTCGGGGTCACTGTTTTTGTAATATAATTTCCTTTATTTGACCTGAATTCAGCCAAGAGCTCGTCATTCAAATCCACTGAAATTTTGTACCCACATTATTCAGGTTATTATTCATTATTATTTTCAGAAAATATAAAGTTTTCCATATACTTTATCTTCCTGGAATTCATCTTTCATGTTATGTTTTTTGTTTTGATTTAAGCTGTAGAGAGAAACAATCTGATGCGACTGGCTCACACCATTCCCTTCACACCTGTTTCCATTCTGGGTATTTTCTTTGCTTGGTCATGTTGTTTTTCTAGTTTACCAACTTGCATTTAATTGAATGCCCTTTACTCACTGTTTCCCCATCCTCTGCAGGAGGTGAAGAGGTAAGCATCTACTCTCTGGAGAGTGTATCCTCTGGTGTCGACCCCGAATCCAACATGGCCTCCTCCTGGTCATCAGTAGGCATGTCTGCCATTCTGCAGCGCCTCTACAGTGAAGAGGGCTCATTGGATGGGGGTCTACGGCATGGCTGTAGGGTGCTGTGTACCTGGGCAGAACAAGATGTGCTCAGACCCGGTCTGGTGTACGTGGTCAAAGCCTTCAGACCAGAGTTGGTCCGTGCTTGGCAAAGGTACTTCCATGGTAGCACTGCACTACAGCTTTGTTTAAGGGTAAGTAACAAGACATAGGCAGGGAAGAACTAACTGTTGTCACATTATGTTTCTCTGTAGATCGGAAACTTTTCGTTACTTCTTCATATTTTTAAATTTCTTGGACCTTTAGCCTCTCATAGTGCAAACTCTGTCTTTTATCCTTGAAGGAGATTCAGCAGCAGCGAGCAGCGCAGAAGATGATGCAGGAGTTTAACCAAGTCAAACCTGATGATATGGACCATTCACCCAGGTGTGTGGGCATATCTTCTTAAGTTTCTGTGAGTCTTTGCATGTGCTGATTGTTTCTTGTCCACCAGGTTTCTGGATGTATCATTGGTCCTCTGGCATTCAAATGGCCAGTGGTTGACGATTGAGAGGAACATGTCTGGTGATTTCAGGAAGTACAACAACAACACTGGACAAGAGATCACCCCCTGTTGTTCTCTGGAAGAAATGCTGTTAGCGTTCTCTCACTGGACTTATGAGTACTCGTGCAGAGAGCTTCTGGTTCTTGATATACAAGGTAGGTTCCATTGCTACATGCCTGGAATGCACACCTAAACCAAGATCAGCAAGCAAATACATTACAACCACCTGTCTTATATTGTGTAGGTTCCCCGTTTTTCATCTAATCAGCTATGCAATGCGTCTTTCTATTAGAACCAAAACAAACAAACAAACTGCTAAAGCAGTTCTTCTGTGGAATCGTAAAACATGGACCAGCCCTCCTCCCCCTTCTTATTAGAGAGCTTGGGCACCCATGTCCCTGTAGGCAGTTCACCAGATGGAATACTTTGGTTGAAGACCTGTAGACCAGAAACACACCTGAAGACCTGCAGTTCTTGAGATGCTCTGATCCAGTCACCTACACATCACAATTTTAGCCTTGTCAAAGTTACTCATATCCTTATGCTTGCGCATTTTTCCGGCTTCAACACATCAATTTCATAACAAAATATTCACTTGCTGCCTCATATATCCCAACCACCGTTGTAACAAGATAATCCATGTTATTCTGACTTCACCTGTCTGTGGTTTACAAGTTATGGATGATCAATGTATGTTTGATCTTCATATATTCTTTTACACTACCTCAAATGATATATCCATCTATTTGTCATGTTTGTTTCTGAAATATGTCTCTGAAACTTTACTCTTAACTTTACTTTACATAAACATTCACAAAATTCCCCATGTCAACGAAACAAGATATGATGCGTTTTGCGATCGAGGGACTAGTGTGGTTTATTTTTTCCCAAGGATAAACCTTTGGTCTGAAGCTGATTCTGGAAGTGTCAAATAGTATTCAATATTTTTTCACAAAACATTTTTACAAACAACAACTTAGTACTGAAGTGTTGCTATTAAATTATTTTTGATTTTTTTTCGGCACCCACCAAAGAGGTTAGTGCAGGGTTACTCTTGTCTGTCGCTCTTATGTACAGGTATGCAAGTACCTGACATGTTTGATAGGGCTATAGGCCATCCACATCTCCTCAAAAACTGCTGGACAGCAGTTCAAAGAAATATGTTCTTTTTTTGACTCTGGATCATGCTAATAAACATATGAGTTACTTTTAGCAAGAGGGACCAAGTAAATCGTATAAAAGCTATGTGCCCCTAAGTGATTATCAGTTCAGCAACAGGCTTTTGTCTTTCTTCAATGAAATCCACCCATGCTTTATGCTTGTCTTCACAGGAGTCGGAGAGGCACTGACGGATCCAACAGTCATTATGGCAGATGATCCAAGGTACAGTGACCAGCGAAGGTTATTTGGTTCCAGAAACCGCTCTTCTTATTTTAGAAAATTCCAACCATTACAAATGTTAGTTGTTAGGGCAAAACGAAACATGTCTGTGATTCTGTTCCAGTGGTACCAGGGGTGAGATGCTTTTCGGTCCTGATAATCTGGGAGATACCGCCATCAATAGTTTCCTGGAGAAACACTCTTGTAACGCCTGCTGCTGCAGACTGGGCCTAGCAGGTCAGACATGTTCATCATTGCTATGTGTGAATGTGACAGAGATTGAAGTGGTGACAGAGAATGTGTGTATGTTAATATTGTTAGAACACTTGAAAAGAAAGCCTCTTTTTTCTAAACCAATATTAACATAATGTACATAATTTGTAATGATTCTATATTTTCTTGCGCAAATGTGTATGTGCATGTATTTGTATGTCACTTCTGTTATCACGCAGGAGGCTAGATTTGGCTCTGAGATAAATCCCCTACATCTTCAGATGAATACAACACACACCAACAGCCAGCTAATTAAGCTGCGAGTGTTCGTTTATTTCTATAACAACAGTAGCGTTTGAGGCATGGGGGTGGAACCTGCTTTGTGGGTTGCGCTTCACGGCCTTTGATTACGTATTAATCATGTCTTTGTGCTGGCGATGTGCTGCTGAGACATTAGCTTTGATTAGCTATTAATTAACGTCTCTGGGTAGGCACGATACCGGCATCTAGAGGATAACTGCTCGGAACGAAACCGTGCTCAAAAACAAACAAGCCCAGTAAACAGACACACAAACACAAGCATGAAGACAGTTGTTTTGATATTTCAAAGGTGCGTTGTGTTTCCCCTTCCACTTCTCTCCAAGATCTCTCAACAAATCAAACCAAATTATTCATGCTGGATTTGCGGACTTCCTCCCAGGCCTGTCAATATTCTCTTTCTTGTGGAAATTACTCTATTATTGGAGCGACTTGTCGCTAACTGATGTTTCTGTTGTTCAGGTTTAAAGAAGTCTCCGGACGTTCGCAAGACAAGCGAGGCAGAGCCAACAGCGGGAAAAGATGAACAAGCGAATGATGAAAGCTCGGTATAACCTTTGACCCCTTGAAGTCACCTTTATTGACACATTTGTCGTGACATGTCTAACCGAGCACACACACTTGCATGTTTTCTCCCAAACTCCTTTTCATTGTATCATAATCAGTCTGACAGATCACTTGAGATTTAATTTACGGAAATTTGTATAAAGAATGCAAATACATAGTTTCACTATATTAATTTATAATGCTGAAGAAGTGCGTACCTGTTTACCATTATTATTAATATGAAATACAATGATGACATGCTGCTTTTATCAAGGCTTCACAAAAGTCTAAATTACTATATTTTTTACTATGTCAAATTACATTTGTACAATGAAAATTATACTTATACATTGGATATTAATGGACAAAGCATACACTTGTTTGTTTGATGTAAATAAAACAAAAAAGTTAGTGTGACAGAAAACTGAGCCATGAAATGCACCCATAAAATTTCTTTTATTTTTTTTCCTTCCCACAACAAAATGTCTACAAAAGCGATAAAATATAGAATTTAACAAAAATCACTTCAGACCTTCACATTGTATATACATCTCAAAGGAGGACTGAGTCAGGGCCCTGCCTTGCTCTGAACTTCAACCCATTCTGATCCATTAAATGTGGGCATTTGTGGCTCTCTTCCATGAAAATGTATACCCACTCACATGCTTTCATTCTTGTGTGAAAGTAAGAAAAACTGATAGTAGAGCTCACGGATGTCACCGAGTCAGAGTCCAGCAGTCCCTTCTCACCAAATCAAAGAAGCATAAAATGTAAAAATGGTTTGTCGGTGTAAACAAATACACATTTTCCTTGGAGTTACCCACTTTTTTTTGATTGGTTTCTCAAGTAACCTAACGCGGTAAAGCCAGTATGCCCCACTCTGCCAGTCCTCTCCTCATTAGCTATGGCACTTTGAAATCAAAAGAAAAACAAAGTCTCATTTTATTGTATTTTTGTTTAGTTAGTCCTGTAAAAGAGTTTCCATAGCCCAAACGACTTTTAGGGTTCAGTTACAGAATGCTACATTTTGTTTTTATTTGCTCTTGCTTGGATGCGAAGACATTCTAAACAATAAATTAACAATTTTCAACACTACTCCAATTGCACGCATATGTAATGCATCAAAACAGTTCACAAAGCATTGGTAGAGCTAAACTCTCATTCTCTCTCATAAACACACTCACACAGACATTCTCAGGAATTACGGGAGGAGGTTTGGGGTGTAGTGATTTTGAACTTTCAACGAAGGGTATTAAAAAATGTCTGCACAATTTGTGAGTCGTCACATAGAACGACTCTTAATTGGTCGCACTGTGATGTCTGTCTGCGTTGATGGAGTGGTAAAGGCGCATGAAGCGATCAGCCCGTCACACTGAACAGCTCCATAACATTCAGAAAAGGTTACCCTCCCCACATTGTGCCCTCGCGATGCAGGTTGAGGGTATCTGATCCGGTTTAATAAGGCCAGTTCAGGAATGGCGGATCACTGATTGGTCAACTCACATTTAAAGGTTGAGGGGGGAAAAAAAGGAACATTTCAAATTGAATAACAAGTTTTAAGATGGTTGTGTATAAATAAGAGCATTGTATTTAAAAATTCTTCCAGCTCATGAAAATAATTTGCTTTGAACTGAATAAATGTGGAATTTGCTCTAAACCCATCGCCCACCCTGCCAATATCCCTTCCCACTAAACTCACAATATCATGAGAAGAGAAAACACAAATAAGCCCCAAAAGTTTCATTGCAATGAAACATCATGCAAATAGAACAGAACAACAATAGGCTAATAGTAATAGAAGAATAGTAGTTATAATAAGAACAATAATAATAGTAAAGAGTAATAAAATAAAAAATAATCTTACAATGCAAACATGACAGTAGTAAATGCCTCCAGTTCTTATTGCTACACTATGTTACTTACAGTGTTGTGTGTTCTTGCCAGCACATTCCTGCTCATAACCCCATCCCACCCCTCTGATTCACAGTCTAACAAGGGAAAATAAAAAAATCACACACAAAAACTTCAGAGTTGGAATTCACTGTCCCTGGGTCATTGTGATGAAGCTCGATTCACAGCTTACTAGTGGGTGTCACTCATTGTCCCAGAAGCCGCAAAACAAGCAGTAAACATGAGTGTACAGTGGTGACATGAGCTCTCCGACACAGTATATATTCTTTTTTCCATGTGCTACGTAACAATGCGTGTCCTATAGTCTGGCCTAGACTGGAGAGATTTGGACAGTGAATTCATGCTCTATACACACAGACACTTACTTATCAAAGCCTTGTCTGGGCGGATTTTCATTGCCTGCATACGTTTGGCGGCGTGTGCCATTTTTAACCTAAAAAGTTTTTCTTTTATAATTTTTGTAAATGTTCAAAAAATATTAAACCCTCTTTTAATGCAAAGTCAGAAAAAGAGCTGCTCCCTGAGAGATGCTGTATAGTGCATCGATCCTTATTGAGCTTTGATTGTCTTAAGATTCACTGATGGCCTCTGATCTGGGGTCGGGTCAGAGGTCAAAGAAAGGATCTTGTGAATGGATCACTAAGACTCTGTGTGGAACAGATGGACGTGAGCAGATCATTAATATTCAAATCGATGCTCTTATAACCATCCTATTGTTAACTGTGTGAGGATGTGTGTCAGGATGAAAATGGTTCAAATGTCTTTAATGTTGTGCCCACGCTTATAGCGAGTTAAAGATTTGGCCACTGTGTGATGAGCATTTGCTAAGAACTAACTTAGATCTCCATGAGGCATTCACTAATCATTGCAATTACAGTTGAGGAGAAACTCGTAAGTGCTTTTTTAGTTCAAGAAGTTGCATTAAAAAAACCTAATTTATGTAGGTAATGAAGTAATTATCTTATGTTGTTTCATTGATAATGAATCCACATAGGATTATTATTGAGTAATTTTGGTGAAATGTTCTTTCTAAAGGAAGCCCTTTAGTTGAAATTGTAGATTTGTCGTAGCTCATCATAGATATCTGCACAGAAGTGGTGAATACAGGTCATGGAAACAGTGAAAGCTATCAAATATTTCTAAAAAAAAGCTCAGACGGTCTGAATGCCCGGTGAATCCAGTGTGATATTTACACAGTGACCAAATTCTTATCAACACAACATGTAGAAAAGGTACAAAAACGATGGTAAGTGCTAATAGTTACGGAATGAAAAACAAGAAAGCAAAGTGATTGTCTCTCATGGTTTGCTGCATGAACTGTCAATGTAATATTGTAGCTGTAAAAGATCATTGGAGGCATACCTGCATTTCTTTCCATCTTTAAATCGGTGCTCTTTTATGTTTTAACCTAACATTACAAATTGTAACATTGAATTCACAGCAGCATCCATACTGGGATGAGTTTGATTTATCGAGATGATTGTTATAGTTTAATCGTCATAGTGCATTTTAGTTAACATCGCTACCCTGTTCTGAACAGCTGACGATAGAAAGAGGAGGAAAAGGGGGGGAGTGCTATCAGAAAGGCAGAGTTAAAGTTATTGCTCTTTAGAGAAAAGGGTCCTTCATATTCACAGTCTGACATGATTGACATCCACAGACTGGATTGTGCAAATAGTGATGGATGAATGAGGGCATAAAGCACTCATACAGGCTTTTCAAGATTGGCAATGAGTTAAATTATCTTGTTTTTGTTTTATGTAGTATTTCTTTCCACGTCGACATTTCTATCCCACTCTGTCTGCCGAAATATTCTGTCAAAGCTTTAATACATAAATATAAGTGACGGACAGAGGGGACTTTGGGACAAGGCAGGGATTATTTATGAGGTCTTCGTTTCTGATTTGTTGTCTCTGATTGATTGTTCATAAGCCATCCAACTATTGTTGGATGCATTTATTGCAGCGAGAAAAAAAATGATTGATAGGATGGCAAATATGCCAAATTCTCTTAACTTGCAAAATAGAATATTTCTGTATATATCTTCACCTTGAAAAGTAGTAGCCATTATTTTCTTTTTAAATCCTTCATATGCTCTCTTTACAATTCTATAAGATCATCAGAAGGATGTAGTTCCTCCTTTTAATATGAACAAAATCCAGACAAGGCTTCTATATATCAACAAAATCGACTCCTGGTTTCACCCATTATTCTTTTACAAGTCTCAGCTTTACAAATTCTGTACACAAGAAACTATCAAATAAAATAAAAACACAAGACAAGGTCAGCCACAGTGGGCTGCTGTATATTTAAATTAGGTCTAACTTTTTCAAAAGAACAAGAAGTAATACTGGAATCCGCTCAGCACTAGAAGAATATCTACAAAAGTTTCTGAATCCGCAGTTCAATCCCCAAATCAGCTTCTTCAACTTCACAATTACTTCATGTGAAAAAAAAAAAAAATCAAACAAATTTTTTTTTTAAAGTCAGAAAAAAATTACTTACCCATTTTTTTTAAAAGATTGACACCTTAAAATTGTTCCTAAATGGTTTAAAGTCTGTACATTTCTGGTCAGTCAGTTCGGTTAAGGAGACAGGAGGAAACCCCAATCAGGTTGTGGATTGGGGCGCGTTTCATTTATATATACATTCTTCAGACTGTATCGGTGAACAGGATGGAATAAGTGCTGGACATTCCTAGTATTGATGGCGGTAACTGCAAGTTTCTGGCAGTTGACTCCTCATCCTCCAGGCTGATTTGAGACTGGGTAAGCTCTGGAATATGTGTGGTGTGTGGCTGCCACACTGATGACACAGTTGACAGAGCTGCTGTCATCTTGTCATATGTGGACGTCTTTTTTTCTTGTTCCTCCTCTGATGCCGTTGGTTGCATTGAGATCACAGGCAGTCACTTGGGCATGGCCATAGCAGAGTTGGGGTCGGGATTGAAGAGTTCTTTGTAGAGCGGAGGGAAGAGGACGTTGACTGTTTCTGGGTGGAGCTGCTGGAAAGCTTGGAGCTCCTCTGTATGGAGCGTGCAGAGTGCTGACAACGTTGGGATTCTGCTGATCAGCTGCCAGACCAGGGAGAGAAACAAGGAGAAAGGAATTTAGACTAAAAACAAAGTTAGAGGTGATTTCTCTCCTCTGGAATTGATTTTCTTGACTCGTTTCCTTTGACTTATAAGTTCCTTTACATATTTGACATCTCTCACTAAAGGCTTGGCTTACCTTAGCCAATGCATCTTCATCCATGTGGTTCTTCTGCATAATGTGCTGCAGAGAAAAGTAGATCTTCTCCTGGAGCTTCTGGACTTTCCGAGGCTCCATTAGCCATGGTCGATCTGAGTGGAAAAAGGAAAAATAAATGTCTATCCTTTTTATCTGACTTCTAACTGCCTTGATTCAGTTCAGGCACCAATTTCACACAAGTTGCTTTCCTGATTTGTAATAATATCAGGGAGTGTTCACTGACCTGTGGAAATTAGTACAGCCGCTGAGAACAGAGCGATCTCCTCCTCGGTTAGCTGCAGTGAACACAAACTCTTTGCAAAGTCAAACACTGCGCTGACTAAATCATCGCAACCTTTAAGGGAAACAGAAAACAAAATATATATTCATTAGTTTCACGGTCATTTTCTTCTTCCTTCTTCTTTCAATTTGAACTGGGCCTGAGGTAATAACTCACCTAGAGCTTTGAACATCTGCATGCCTCCGTATTTCCCTTCGAAGAGTACAGTGTTGTTGAGAGGGTTGAACGCCCGGCACATTCGCACCAAGACGACCTCCAAACAACCTGGAACAAGCATTGACACAGATCGTCATCATTTTGAAGCTGATAAGACAAGATAAAGATCCACTGACCGTCAAAACCCGTTTACGTGACTCACCTGACTTGAGAAGGAGGATCTGGTCATTCTGGCACAGTTCCATGAACCCTGAGATCCGCTTGGCAAACTCCACCACGTACTGGATAGCATGGGTGATCTGGATGGCACACTGCTGCCAAAGCACGTCCCGGGGCTGGAACCAAACCCCCCCAAGTTAGGGATATATTTTCTGTGTTTACATATTTTTGTTCAGGTCAGCATGTGAATCTTAAACTCTTGAGCTGGAATGACGAGTTTAATAATCCATCCAAAGGAAATTCATTTTTATTTTATTTTATTGTATCAATAATTCTACAAAAACAAAAAGAAGAAGTAAAACACTGGATGGTTCCAACTTCTTAAATACAAGGATTAGCTACTTTTCCTTCTTGATTTGAAACAGCAGATTGACAATCACCGTACAAAAGTAGCCTAAAAAAATAAAACTGCAAATAAAAGATATTTGATAGATTAAATACAAAAAAAAAAGGAATTGTCTTTTTTCACACATTTTATATTTGTCATCCCCATCAACATCAAAGTGAGGAGAGGAATACAGGAATTGCTTCTGTAATATTTTTCTTTCGACTTCCTACAGACAAGTTAAATTCGATCTGACTCTACGAGATGAGAGTTTGAGTGGAAAACTCAAAAATTGTCCAATTTGTTTCTCAGAACTTAATGTACACAAGAGCTATGTGTTGAGGTGGAGAGGTGCCATTTAATGTTTTTGGAATTTTAATTACTTAATACAATATCTTTTCATTTTTTAAATTGGAACTTTTTCTCTGATAAGCAATTTACATGAACGGAAACCAGCAGACAGAATAAATAATTGTCTTGAATGAAATGCAGCTGTGGCACGGGAGCATGAGTATCTTATAGTTAGCTGACATGTTACATGTGTGCATTCTAAAAGAGAGGATGACAGACACTCAATTGAAGTTTTATTTTGATGACTGCAAAACTTATTTCGCCATTCTGCACGACTCAAATTTAATATCAGAAAAATGCCTTGTGCAAGTCCTAATGTAAAATAATTTGAAAGCACGGCCCCGGAATACGTAAAACTGGGTTATAAGGGACAAAAAAAAGCAAACTTACCACGGTGGTAAAAGTTTAAACTATCCTAAGTAAAATCCAGACTTACCTTGCTCTGGTACATCTTGACTTCTTCATAGGAGTGTGTCTGCCAGGCTAGCTGCTGCAGCTCCTCTGTTGTGTACTGACATGTCTCCAAGTGGGACTTGATGATGTTCTGCGCGATTCGGTCTGGAAGAGATGAAATGCTTTGTTTAGTCATCTCATAATATCTATATAGTTTGCTGCTTTATTTCATTCGCACATTATAGCTCAATCATTCATGCATTAAATTGCTACTCATTTTCTGCTTAATTTAACATTGTCTTATAGTCACGTAAAGCCCTTTCTTTTAACTTAATGCTGTGATAATAGCTTGAGCTTCACTTGCACTGATATGACACCTTGTCAGCTAGCTGTGTAAGCCTGTCTGATCTCCTTTTCTGTTTTCAGGTTAGCTCTGACTCAAGCTCTCTATAAACTCTACTTTGTGGGTAGTTTTTCCATGTGAATAACTCATGTCAACTTTAAATAATTAACCAGACCAATGTGTTACATATAGAACAATATCTCATGCAGCCCTTACCTAGCTCCCCCATGCTGACGTTATTGGGCCCCAGCTGACTGTCCTGGTAGCCTCCGTAGCTGAAGAGATTGGGCACCGGCGTCAGGTCATACACTGGCTCCTGCTTAATGTGCTTCATGCCTGACATGTCCAAACCTGACTGGTCTGGAGATGGCTGGGTAGAATCCATCCCATAGTATCCCCCTGGTATGCCGCCTCCATTCGCATGGCCACCCTTGGGCAAGTCAATAACGTGACCATTGGCATAGGTGCCTCCAATCTCATGGTTGAGAGTGGACAGTCCATTGGTTAGGCTGGACGAGTAAACTCGCGCCAGAGCTTCTGCTTCTCCTGTCTGCTGCTGCCGCTGCTCCTGCAGCCGCGCCTGGTGCTTCTGGACCTCTGCATACAGGCTGTCGCGTTGCTTCTTGGACATGCGTCCAAACTTTACCGCTGTAGGGGGAGACGAAACAAACGGAAAGACAAAATTGATACCACCAACAACAAAACAAAGTCGGCTTCTTTAGGTAGTCCACACCGATTAGCTGCGTCATTAACACCAGCTACTAGTTTTAATGTTGTGGCTGATTGGTATATGTTATAACACAATTTATGGCATCTAATATTGTGATTATTCTTTGATTGGATACATTTCTTTTATTACAGTTCAACAGTAAACATCAGTATTGTTTGAAACTGTTGACGAACGAAAATCATCCACAACATTAAAACCATTCCACAAAGCTTTAATAAATTAACAAAAACTTAAATTAGATTACAACAGTTAATCCATAGATCTCGTACTCGGGTATATGCTTGCATGGGATCTGCATGTAATTGTGTATACACATATGTACGTATGTTTTTCAGGGGATTCCCGGTTCCACGCCGTTATCCAAATCCAAAACCAAAATTGAACTGGTTCTTTACTGCCTAAAACTTCCAACAACATTTGTGGAAGTCTATCAAGTAGTTTTTGTTAATCCTGTCAGCAAACAAACAAACATTACAGAATACTATGCTAAAAATGTAAATTGGGGAGTCACGACTTAATTTCACCGAACATATTTTTATATTTAACCATATTCTCTTGGGTCTGAAGAATATGATTTGCAAACCAGCTGATTAGCAGCTTTTGAAATTTTGGATGTTGTGATTTGGAGAAAGTTTAAATAAGTCGTTCATTGCTTATATAGATGCTGATTGACTGGGACTCACCATCTCTGGACATTCCTAGGGCAAGACATTTTTGCAGCCGGCAGTGTTGGCAGCGGTTACGGTTTGTTCTGTCTATGAGGCAGTTCCTCTGGCGCGGGCAGGAATAAGACGCATTGTTCTGCTGACTCCGTCTGAAGAAACCCTGGTCAAATGTCAAAAAAATGAGCATGAATACAAACTCCGAAGCGCACGTAGAGCAAAGATTCATGCAACTGAGCACACAATTATGAACACAAACGGAACAGAAGAGGATTTTTACCTTACATCCCTCACATGTAATCACTCCGTAGTGGATACCTGATGATTTGTCTCCGCAGATTTTGCATGGTATTACTTCAATTTGGGCTGCAAGGAAAGACAGAACACAGAAAGACGTGTTTTAAAAAACTTATTTAGGACAGGTCACAGACTCTTTAGTCGGTGCGCAGGTCTTTTAGACCCCAGTTGGTGGTCTGATTTGTGGTTATAAAACCTCATAACCTGGTTGGTTGCAGGACCTGATGTGTGAATGTGTCTGACTTTAGCTTCGCAAGGGCACAGTGACATCTGGCCAAAGTATACGGCCTTGTAGGAGATTTTCTAATGACTGTGATTTTATGAGTAGTGCAAACACACCCACACACACACACACACACAAACGCATAAATGACAGGGTAGCTATTGTGTGTTGGAGGGTCCTTTGTGTCTTAAAGGAGAGACCACCTTCAGGTAAGAAAGGTTCCCAATAATGAGAAAACAGGTAACAACCCTGACGGACTGCTCTTCAATTATATTTTTCTCCCTCCTTCGCATACATGTTGAGATCTCAAAATGTTTTGATAATGCTTTCAGCATCCACCTTTTCTTAATCTACATATTTTACTCACTGTGTATTGGCAGCTCCATGTACAGTCAAAAACAAAGGCACAGAAGGTTTTCAATCCAACACACTGCAGCGCCTGTAACCTGTGTCTTTGCACTTATTGTCCATAATAAACGGCAAGAGAAGCCGTGCCTGTTAAGAGATATAAGATGGATGTAGAGGTATGTCTGCTGAGATGGCACAGCCGCTATAAAGAGATTAGACAGCCTATGTAATCCTAAATTATTTCCCAACGAGTTGGTTCCTCCTCTGCTGAGTGATGGCTTATCCACAGCTGAAGTAGCCATTCACATGTAATCTCCTTGCATCTTCTCGTTCTGCAAGTTTTACTTTCTGAGTTCAGAATTTGACAGCAGAATGTAGAAGTTGTTCTTTTACAGATGCCATGTTTGCATGCAACGAGATTACAAGATTTGGGGTTCGATCCACGACCTTGACACCCCATGTTGTTGGGTCCCTGGGACCAGTTGGCGCTGTCTGTACATTACACTTACACTTTCTGGAGATAAAGTGCTTCAAAATTAAATATAAATAATCATAGATGCGCTCAATGCTTTTTGCTAAATTTTTTCTTCGATTCACTTTTATTCTTTAATTTATTCACTTTCTTGTAGGTCCCTTAGTGGCCAAAAAAAGACCTTAAAATATTTGCAGAATGAAAACTGACCTCCTGTCTTTAGAGACCCTTAACTGTCCTCCATCGTTCATATCTATTATGTTATGAATTGTTCTCTTTATTTCTCTCCAGTAAAATTATAATTAATGTTTAGTACCTCATACCAACGATGGATTATTGTTTGTCTCTGCAGTAAATTATCTGTGAATGAATGATAAGTGGAGGACAGACAGGCAGGCTTAAGGTGGCATAGCTCAAGAGTTAAGGGTGAAGCTCAAGATAGGAACCATCTTCACAAACTATCTGGATCCAAACTGGGTCAGAGCAGAGCACCGGACTGGGAAGACATACAGAATATACACACACACACACACACACACACAGAGCCGTCTATGAACACAGCCTGTAATGAACTACATATAGACCCTAAAACAGGTCAGTTTTGCCCGAGATGGCCGTTATCGACAGATCACAGGAGGGATAGGGGACAACAATACAGAGTCAAATAAATTCTATGCTTCTCACTCTTTCTGTAAGCGGTTGTTGCGCTAACTTCAAGTCGAACCCTTGGATAAGAGAATATTTGTAGGCTTAAGCAATCTGAATGTGTTCAGCACACACCAGCTGCTGATGCCATGTGGATATACATATACTTATTTATGCCAATTTTTTCCATCTCAAAGGAGTGTGTTTTTATGGTTTGTCTCCCGCGATTACATTAAATCTTCAATGTATTTCTTCTGCCGCCATGGGAAATCATACTCCTCGTTATATCGCAGAATTATGCCCAAAAGAGCATGAGTGTGTGGGAATTATTGTTGGAGTTTTTTGGGAGAGGGTTAGAATGAGTGTTTCCCTTATAAAAACAACTCGGTGAAAGACAAAGTATGCGTACATATATGTGTGTTGACAACAAATTCGTGAATATGTGTGTGTGTGGGTGTGTGCATCGTTGAGTGCGCATTGTGCTCATTGCCAGTGGGGACTGTCAGGTAAAATGTAAGGAGACGGTCATGACAGCATCTCTGTTGCCAGGGTGACCACCCACTCGCTGAACTCGTCTGGCTGTCACAGTGATGATGTGCTAAGCTGTCACACCCTTAAAGGAAGTGATGTCATCTGTGCATGGAGCCGCTCAGTGCATCATCATCACTGTTCGTCCTGCCGCCCTCTCTCTGGGCAGCGGAGGCCTTTGAACTGTTTACCAAAGGAATCCCATTTCCACATTCGGTCAACAATACAATCCTTGTTATACGTAAGCTGCAGTGGAAGATTAGGGCAGAATTAAGGCTCAATATCTGTTAGGTGTTCAGAGGAGGCTTTTTTCTTATTATTTTCACAGTTAAGGTCCATGATAATGCATGATGGGTGTTTTATTTAATTGTAAGGCAAGCTTACAGTTATTTTCTTCTATAAAGTAATCAATCAAGCAAAGAGTCTTGTCCAGTGATTCCTCCTACCTGGCCATATTCTGATAAGTAGCCCTCATTTCTGTTTTTGTTTTTTTACATGAATCTGCCCTTAGCTCCATGTCTATTATAGAGGTGGGAGGGCCTTCCTTTCAACCTGAGTTGACCCACTCTGAGCTGAGTGACTGACAGCATCCTAAGCCAGTGGGAGCTTTAGTGTGATCCTGAGGTTGTTATGTAAGAACTGGACTGCAGTGCTGGCGATTCTTCAGCTAAGAGGAGGATCAGACCTGCACAATCTCTTGAGGCGAAACAAAAAAAAAGTACTAACTATAAATTCATTTTTAAAAAACCCACACAGCTACACACTGCACCTACACACACACTCTCTGTGTGTAGCTGATTATGGACATGAGGGCTATATTGCTCTGGCACGTGTTATAATTGATTTTTAATGAGGTGAAGATCTCCTGAGTATTTGCAGGGGCTGGCCCGCTCTCTAAATAGAGTCCTAATTATCTTCAATTGCATTGCAAAAAAAAAAATGCAGCCTAGCACCAATATCTGAACAAATCTTCATCTGACTTCTAAGCTCGCGTTGCATGTTCTCACTGATATGACCACTCGAATCCTGTGGGGTCTGAGGTCACACAGGCATGGACCCTAACCCTTTATAAGCCACAGTAATGTACAATGTTTTGTTTCTTTTCCAGCACAACATCCCCTCTGTGAGCTGAAAATTACATTTTTCTCTTTACATACTGTATACATGCCAGGTTAGGGTTGGGTATCAGGCCTTTGTGATCTCAGCCTCCAGAGGATTAAAGGGGAGCTCTCCACACCTACACGGACGATGTAACAGCAAATGAAGGCCACTAGATGCTGCTATTCATATTCAGCTTCTTGAAGAGGGGCAGATTGGACTTTCATGTTTTATTCATTTAACCCTTAGGGCTGGGTCTCAACCAGCAAGAGACACAGTAACATATCACAGCTTATGGAACAGTTGAAATCCCTTTCTACTCTAACTTTTGCCACTTCAGAAATGCAAACACAACTCCTGCTGGAGTCCCAAATGGTTGATTTGTTGGGGATGGATGTGGGTGGTATCTCCACTTCATTAAAAAATATGCCTAGCTTCTTGCCTGTTAACTAGCTTTCTTCTGGGAAAATAATGGAGATCAGCACTTCAAACCCCCCATCCACCCCACCGCCACCACCAAATACCTTCACTCCTTGTTAAGTCTGAACAACTGCGGCGCTGCTGGCCTTAGATGTCTGTATACTGTGAATTATGCCATCAGTGTTCACCATCCATTCCATTTCAGTCTCTTTGACTTCTTCAATTGGATGTTCCTCCTCGCTGTAAGTGGCTGGGAAATCATTTCGGTTTTTGTATTTCATGATCTATTTCTATCTCTCAGTGTTAGCGCTGTCTTCTTTGTCTCATAGAGCTCAGAGAGGAACAAGCTTTTTTTTTCTCGCCTCCTGCAGATGATGAAAAACACTGATAAAACTTTTGGTGCCGTGATCGCTGAGTGGATTAACGCACACAGCTGGGAATAGCGTATAGGAGTGCTGCTTGGGTTATCTCCCCAGTGTCTCCTCTCATGTTTTTCACATCATACTGTCCCATTAAAATCAATGAAACTCAGCCACTGCATATGGTTTTCAAACGGACTCTTACAATGTGCTGTCACACTTTTCTCTCTTTCCTGTCTGTTTTTACTGTCTGAAACATCTAAAAAGCGTGGTGGACTGTATGCTTTCCTTAAAAAAAAATTAGGAAAAAAATCTCATTTTGATCTGTCTTCTAAATTGTGTTTCCATTTTAATTTTCTTTGACACTCAGTAGCTAACGGTATTAACTGTAAATACCATTGTTTGGGTTCAAGATCAAATTGAAATTCCCAGTTGGAGTCCAGTAATTCCTCATTTCTCTCTCTGTCCTATTTGCTTCTGTCAATATAGTCTGTTCTCCAGTAAATCATAATGTCATCAATATAACTAACAATTTTATCAAATCTTAGGATATATGTGTTTCCAAACAAAAAAAAATTGTATTTAGGTAATTCGTTTTTTCTCTTTTTTTACATTAAAGGAGAGAATAAAGAATTTTAATGGTAATCTCAAACTAAGTACCCTGTCCAGAAGAAATGATGTCTAAAATAGAATTCAAATCAATAAATTCCTAATAGAATCCAGAGAAAAATTTGGATGCAACAGATTTAAATGGTTGGCTATTATAAATCCATTAACTTAAAATTAGGGTAGGATATTATATATATTTGAGGAAGAAAGAGAACATTTTAATCACCAACTTGATGTGCTGGAACTAAAAAAAAAAAGGGGGGAAAACAAAAGGATCAGAGCGAATTTGACGAGCACCACATTGTCATGGATAGATGTCTGGGTCAGAGCACATTCAAAACGGCAGGTCTTTTTGGTTGGTTCTGGTTTGCAGTGGAAGTTATCTCAGGAGGGTCAATGGGTGAAAGGGTCATGGGCGCCCAAGCGCACTGATGCATGCGGCGAGCGAAGGCTTACCCGTGTTCTCCGATCCCACCGACAAGTATTACGGCACAAAGTGCTGAAAATGTTAATGCTGGTTCTTGATAGATAATGAACTATATTCATATATTTCTAGCGGTTTTAGCGGCAAAAGAGAGACCGACTTTATACTATTAAGGTGGTTTTACTTTTATGGCCATAGGTGGAGCTTGTGAACATCTTAAGAGCTGCAGAGATTTGTCAAGTTATACATACAAATACGCGCTCATACCCCTCTGTTGATGTGTGTTTATACAGCAAATTAATTGATACAATAGTTTTCAAATTGGGTCTGCAAGCCCCCAGCTTTCCCGAATAAAATGCATAAGTAGTTATTTTCACTATAATCCCATCCATAAATACAGAAATGACAATATGTGTCATTGTGTTCTTTTCGGTAATAAAACATCTTAAAGGAAAATATATCAGATGATGGATGTTGGTTAAAAAAATTACAAAAACTGGAGTCAATGGTGTAATTTGTGGGAATTTAAGGGTCCTTCAGAAAGTTTGGGAACCATTGAATTAATAGATTAGATTGATTAGAAGGTAAAAAAAAGAAGCTTTTTTCTCCTCTATTTTCTGATATTTAATAGTGTGTAATGAAAGGATTGGGGTAAATAATAATGGGTTGATGAATCAACGATGAGTCCATGCTAACGGTTATTTTCTGACGCAAATGTGGAGGCCTGATGTGACAGATGAAGATAGCGCTTATGTGAACCATCCTTGTTAATGTAGGATGAGACAGTTCTGTTATATATGTCTTTTGTTTTTGAGGCATGCTCTCCCGTGACTTATAGTAATAATCATAATCTCCCCTCCCCCACCTCCATCCCTCACTGCCAAAGCATGTCTTTGTCCACTCTGTAATAAAGATAGACGCACTGTTGCTACATGGTTCTAACCCCCAACCTCCGTTTCCCATCAGTCCATCGTCATCGACCCCCCTCCTACACTTTGCCAACACACACACACACACACGCACACGTACAAACAGTCAGAAAAACAGTTTCTCTTGCCCTCCCCCCATGCTGTATGTCAGAGGGCATGAGCTTGTCCAGCTTGCCATGCGGCCCCAAAGCACTCTGGGTAATTGCTCAGATAGCAGTTCTGGGATCAGCTGCGGTTTGCTTGTAGAATATTGTACCGCAGCGTGATTGGACACCATGGAGAGGGAACAGAAGGGGGCCACTGGCTGGCATCCAGTGCATCGATTCATATGCACTTGCACAAACACACACACACACACACACACACACTCATAGAGACACATTCAGACAGACAGAGGCACATTGAGACATGCTCGAATGCATACATTACTGCAAACTGCTTTTGAAAAAGCAGACTTTACAGTATGATTTCTATGCTGTCCCCCTCTCCCCCTACACACACACACACACACACAGACACACACACACAAATACACTGTTTCACCCATGCAGCATGTGTCCTCAGATGGATGAGAGGAGATGGAGGCGTGGGAAAAAATCCACAGGGTAAACCCAACCCCTGCCTGAGTACATACATACATACTCACACAGTCTGGCCATCTGCCCCCTTAGATCTACCTCTCATGGTCACTGTACACACACACACACACATACATACACACACACACACACAAACAAACACTACAACCCCCTGGGTGACCTGAAAGACCCTGGCGGCCTTTGACCTTTCCGTAAGGACTGAGCGAGTGCATCTGAGTGGAAGGAGCGAGTCCAAGTGTGAGAGGTCTGCATCTGGTTATTAGCATCATGAAATCTGCCATGAGAATGCACACACACACACACACACACACACACACACACACACACACACACACACACTGGTGCACTTGCTGAAGCAAACACATCAAGACTGCTTTAGGCTCTCACTTATTCATTTTCCTCTCTTATATATTCACCTTTTCATTATCTCTTAAAACACAGTGGGGTCGAGTTGGTCACCCTAATGTTATGTAAGCCTGCGGAATAATATGTTAACACACTCGCACATGTCCTGTTGTTTCATTCCTGATGTAACAAAAGTAGTATTTTGTTGGCTCAGACCATGTCTTCATACTCCCATAACCTCACGCTCCTCCTCCTATGGTCTTTCTCGTGAGCCTAATCGTATATGACAGTGTGTGTGTGTGTCTTTGAGGGGGAAGGGAGCGAAGAGGTGGCTATCCCAGTGTAGAGAAAAATAAAAAGAGGGACATCAATGGCGATAGAAAATTGCTTTTAGTTCTTAAATTAGATGAAGAGAATTTCTCCCATTAAGGGCACTCGTATTTTTTTTGTCAGATTTTTTCTCCCAATAATTTGTCCACGTTGAATTATTTTGTCAGCCTTTACAAAGACATTCAGCGCCATCACTGTCTGATTTATTGAACAGCTAACTTTTTACTAACAAACATGTATATGCTGTGCTACAAGAATTAAAACGCTATTTTCGCAGCAATTGAATGGAGTGTCTAGAACATCATTGTAGCATTGTAACTGGATCAACAATGCCTGCTGCCATAGTATCTTCTCTGTGACCAATGGTGTCATCTGACAAAGACACAGTGTTTAAATTGTCTGCTGTGCTTTAGTCCAGCAAAATTTCAGGCTTTTTAGCTTGAAAAGACAGTACCTTAGGAGCTTCTACTGCTTTTGCTGTAGAGCCTTCACATGGAGATGTTCTGAGGCATCAAAGCTTCTCCTGACGTGTTGTTCATGGCTGCGATATTTTTGGAGGTGTGCCGGCTTCATGCTACTGTAGGCTAATGTGTCCCCACAAAAACACACACAATGGCTCCGGTGGATTGCAGCCGGCTGAGGTAAACATATTCTTCTCGACACTCACAGTATTTTGTTGGTTGTTTTTAGCTTTCTTATTTAAACAACAACCAATGAACGTGATTGGGTTTTGCATTTTTTTTGCTATTAAGGATATCATTTAAAATTGGAAAACTGATAGTAAAATCTGGTTTGTTGGACTTATATTTGGATTTTTTTATTAAGCCTAATTGAAAAATTATATCAACTAATCAGGGTCTGCTAACTGCTCATCAGCGAGGATTGAAACAAACAGAATAATTTCAGTGTTTTCCAATTTAGCGTGATAAAATGTGATGGCAAAGGTTTTTCTTTTTCTTAAAAACAAAAAACAAAACATTTTACCCATGCAGTACCACAAAGCACCCCTAGGGGAACACGTACACCAATCTGAGAAACATTCACTTAGTCAGGGTCGATCGAGTTGACAGCCAGTGGTGGATCATATAAAACATGGAACCCACTATAAATTATTCTGAATGGGCTTTAAAGCATTAATGAAGAGAGCAGCACTCAGCGAGGATAGCAGACCCCCTGAAATCACCGAAGGACAGATGAATACTCACTTTATTTCAAAGCATTATCGAAATGGTTTTCCTTTCAAAGCTTTCAAATTGTTTTCTGAGAATGTGTGCTTGCATAAAATACATGTTTAGACATACATATAAGCTATTAAACTGAAAGCTGGAATGAATCACAGCTAGGCATTTTACCAACAAATTATACAATAAAATATGGATTATTATAAGTTCGACTCTCGTTATTTTTTAATCTGATCATTTATATATCTATAAATTTGCTGAATATCACCTCACCAATCATGTCTCAACATCATGTAGAGAACACCGCGTTTTTCCACTGTTAGCTAGTTTAGTAACTTTTCAAGTTGGGTTTGGGGGCTTCCAGTGGGAATTGGAGGGATTTCATGCGGACAATTCCATCAACCTGGTGACAGAATATGTGACTGTTTTCAATCAGCCATATTTAATTTGTAGAGCCCTTTTAAAAAAACAACAACAACCCTTATCCTCATATTCCCCACACACCAAGCCATGAATGCATATAACTTGAAAACATGACTCAAATAAATAGAAATCAAGGGAAGGCCAATCTAATGAGTTGTGTAGCTTATTTGAAAAAACGTCAAAAGCCTACAGGTACTCAGGAAAGCTGTTCCAAAGACAGGAATCATAATAATAAAAGAACACTGGATTGTTGGGCTTTGTATTCACCTATAGTTAAAAGGCCACTGCCAGAAGTTTGATTGATTCTAGAAGTTTCACAGGATGAAAGAAAATCTGATAGGACCAGACCATAACCAGCTTTTTAAACCAATAAAAGGGACCTTACATTTGGTTCTTCAGGAGTCTCTGTCGCTTTGATCATGGTTTCAAGCAGTTTATGTATAATTATCTGTGGTCTGATTTCTGTTCACTCTTTGATGTTAATTCAATTTGGTTACCGCAGAGCTTGCTAACATTTTATCAGATAAGTGACAAAATATGGACCGGGTTTTGAAATTAAACGCAGACACTAGGGAAAACCATGTGCCAGAAGTTTGTGGTGACCCGGAATGCATCATGATTGGCAGTAATGCAGACAGCCTACTATGTTAATGTGGTGAAATGCTCTCACAGCTCACCTCCGTTTCTCCTAAATTTTTGTTATGTCATGATATACTTCTCAAAACTTTCTTTACACATTTCCTGTGTACTGGAGGTGAGTCTTTGTGAAAATAAATAATTTTCCTGGATTCGAAATTAGCAAAGAATCACAACATGGACATCTTTAGTAAGTTCTATCTAACTGTTTTCCATCAATGGAAGGTACTCTATGACTTGGGATACTGAGTATTTCATGCTTCACATTCACATTTATTTGGGAAGACGATTCTCTGAAATGTTTTAAGAGAGAGAGTTTGGCCTAAAAAGAAATGTAATGAACCTGTGAGTCCTCCAGGGTGTACCCCACCACTCGCCCAATGTCAGCTGGGATAGGCGTCAGCACCAGCGACCCTGAATAGGATAACCGGTTACCAATAATACTTACAGTACATTTATTTTTGCATGTTTCTCTGAAATGACACACTGAATAGTCATATTTGAGATTCCTCTCTTTTTTTCCACATTGAAACATTATAGTGATTCACGTTAACACATTCCTTCCAATGGAACAGACTGTCTGCTCTAACATGAGCATATGAATGATTTTTAAAAAGGTTTTAATGTATGTGTGTGTTTTAGCAAGTGTGTGAGCACGCATGTGTGTGAGTGCATGTGTGTGTCCTCTCCCAGGGATGGCCGCTAATAGCTCGCCTCGGGCAACAATTTAACTCTGCCTAACAAGGTTCTCCCCAAAGTGGCCCCAGGGGCATCTCTCACAGAGGCAAATTGATCACACAGACTATCACACAGCTCGGCTCGGCCTAGGCTCTCTCTCTCTCTCTCTCTCTCTCTCTTTTGGGATGATTTAACAGAATGCGTTATGAACATTAAATCTGAGTTGGGAAAGCAGCAGCAGCAGCAGCAGTTTGGTTTCATAATTGTATGGTCTTTGTGAATGACAGGAGCCCACACACATTACCAGTCACACACATGCACACACACACAGGTAGAGAGAGGTAACTGTATTTTGAAGAAGAAGGGATATGGAGAGAAAGAAAGATTATTTTCAATTACATTAGGAGCACTGAAACAGGCTAATCTTTGTCATTGAGAAAACATGCTGCAGTCCATTAAGTCATATTATGAACTTATTGTTGCCAGGAATGATCACCTTCCCGGAGTGGAGGCATTTCCATCTTAGCTTTCAAATAGCTAATTCGAAATGCAATAGCGTTAGCAACTAAAGTTCAACTGATAGTTTTTGTTTCAATTCGCAAAATCAAGGTATTATCAAATAAAATTGCCTTTTTTATGCCTACAAAGAAGAATTTAAGTTTCTAAAACGCATAAATTGGAATGTTAAACTGATGCCAGCCTACATTATATGGACTAATCTGCTTTGAGCGTTAGCTGATGTCTAATAGGTTGTGTGCAAGTGTGGACTTTGGACGCTACCCTAACGGGTTCTGGTGTTATTCATTGCTAAGTGCAGCTGCAGTGTGCAAGAGTACTGTGAGGACAGGATAGTTTGTATCTTCATGTGTGCGTGTGTGTGCATCGGTGGCATGCAAGTAAACACCATCTACTGTTTTATCCACCCTCCACTCTGCTCTCTCACACACAGACACTCACACATGCAGTGTTGCATTATTATATAACTCTGTAGTCAATCTCTTACCGGCTCTCTCTCTCTCCTTATCTCATTCATTCACTTCCTCCCTTCTTTCCCTTTCTTTTTAATTAGAAACTTGCCATTTATTCACTCCATTGATTCTCAAATGCTTCACAGTTTTGTTAAACTTCACATGAAAAAATCCTGAGGAGGAAATTGAAGAAAAGATGAAACAAAATGTAGAAGAAAAAGAAGTTATGTCCTATTCAAATTTTTACTGCTTTCTGGAATGATTCCCTGGCTAAATCAGTAAGTAGACATTGCCCTCTTATAGTTTGGAGGTGCATATGAACATGCTCTCTTACTTTGGACTATCAGACATTGCGCTCTCTATCTCTCTCTCGACAAAACTGAACTAATTATGTGCCAGAAAATCTCGATTCCTCCTCAGTCGCTCTTGATGGGAGCATATATTTTATTATTAAAACTACCCATTCGATGAGATCTATAGTCTCTCTGTTCATACGTTACTCGATTTCTGCCTTTAACAAGCGCAGTCACCCCTTTCCCCCGGTTTCTACTTCAATGTAAATCGAAGTAAAATGTGAATATTGAATGTCATTGTGCCTCCGCTGAGACACACTGGCTGCATGGATGAGTAAAACTGACAAAACAGAAGGAGCTGTCAGAGGACTCTATGACTTCAAGGCAGATTTAGAGTTTAGCACTGGTTCGGGCTGAAATCCCTCCTGGCTAAGATAAAGATGAGACACAAACAGAAGCGTGCCGCATAGACCACGATTTGTGTGTCTTAAGGTTTTTTTTTTTGTTTTTTTTTTACAAAAAGAGAGAATTCACTAAGGAGTCTAACTGTTCGCCTAGACTCCCCCAGACCGCCACAGAGGGATAAAACCAACATGGGTGCGTGCTGAGCACATCCTAAACAAACACGGGCTATGATAGCAGCTCAGTGGGACTACAGGAGTGGCATCCAGGCCACACACGCACAGCAGGGAGAGATGTTTTCAGTAGAGGACCTGGAAAAAGGTCAGACACACACTGGGCGAGCAGTAGACTATGTGTGTGAGGACAGGTGCACAGACTGTGTAGTGAGTCCTGAATGTAAGCGTGTGTGTCTGTGTGTGAGAGAGAGAGTGTGTCGCCAGAGCACTCTGGTGGCTCCTCAGTCAGTCAGTAGGCCTGTGCTGAGGGATTAACAGTGTGGCCTGCATGGGCTTGAGGTAATCTCTCCACTCTTCTTACATAACACATTAGTCAGCACAAACACACAATAAACAACTAAATCAACAATGCAGAGCTCGATGGCAGATCCTGATCACACTGAGAACGGCAGATCCTCTGAGGACAGGTACCCACTGCTGTGCATAATAAGTGATTTCATGGCAACATCGCAAAAACAGAGATTTGGTGACAAAACCTCTTCCCTATCCAGCTGTGTCCGACTGATTGCAGTATTTTTGCCTTCCAAATAGCTCCCCTGCCATATCTTACATCAGGCGCTGAGACTCCTTATTCATGATTTTAAATATCCTAGTACACATTTTTACACTTCATGCTTTGAATATTGATTTTAATCCTCTATTTCACATTTATAAGCAAATAAATATAAAGATAAAACAAAACATGACTTTATAACCCACAGAGAAGGAAATATGTAGGTGGTTATTAATGTACAGCAATTGTCAACATTTACTAGAAAGATTTCATTTTAATATCACTGGCTTTGTCTGTTTATACAGCGGCAGGAGGAGGAGGAGAGGTTATAGTTTATAATAAATACATAGATACAGTGGTTTAAGTGGAATCTGGAAGCCTCAGCGATTCTTGAAGGGGTAACATGGCATCTCCAGGGAATCATTTATTTCCATCCATAGCTTATACAGTAACATAACACAATGGCAAATGACTATTTTCATTAAGGGTGTCATATATTTTCTGGAATAATACATCTACAAAGCAAAAATTGGCGTTCTTCACAATAAAAACATTGGGTAACCACTCCATTAATAAACACCTAAATTATATTTAGTGTTTGCCTCTAAAGGCAAAAGAGGGGCTAAAATATGGTAATTACCGATACCTACACATTTTATAGAAATCCTTATCAATAAAATATCCAAACTTTAACACTAACCAACAATCACGCTGAAAAAAGTCACTGAATAAATCCCTGTTCATGGATGTAGTAAAAGTCATTCACGTTATGTGCGATAGATTTATGTAAACCGACTGCTTCCGTTGACTAAAAATTGATCCCTTTAGTATCGGACAAATCAATTCTCACACAGTCCTCCGAAGCAAAACAGCATGGGACTAATTCTATTGGCATGAGGCCGTCATGCGGACTGCTGCAGCCGTGTGTGTGTTTTCTACTTTTATATGTGAGTCCATGTTTTCTTGCACACTCTTTGGAGCGGCCGCTAATGACTTCTGGCTCCTGTTCTTTTGAAACCTCTTCCCCTACTGGTTTACTCTTCTTTTTTTCCACTATCCCAGTTTGTGTCATTCTATCTTTTCCCATAGTGAAGAAGCCTGACAGATTGTGATTGTCACATATCGCTAACACAGGATGATCAAATGGCGGTGTGAACCCCTCCTCCCCTGTTGACCCCTCCATCTCTGAACTCTGCGACCTCTCTGACCCAGGTGCATCCTAAACGTCCTCAGCTAAGTGTACGCAGAATAACGGGAACCAGTCTGAGGTCCCGGTGGACAGATTGAACACGCATTGACATCATTGTTTGTTAATAATAATAAAAATAATAATAAACCACTAAATTGGTGGTTTTATCTGTTTATATATGGTACTCTTTACTTTTTATATTAATTATAACTACATGATGCATTTTGTTTCTATAATGATTGACTATGATCTGCTGGTTCAATTCAATAGATATATTTTTTTTACTAATGTGCCTTACAATTTAAACAAAATGCTTAAAATTTTAACCAAGTCAAAAGAAACTATTGCGATTAAACCCTGTTTTTTGGGGTTATTTTTTCTTGTTTATTATGGAGAGCCATTGTTTTGAAACTCAGCCTTTGCTATTACCAAAACTCAAAGTGAAAAATGTAAGTTAATACCTTAATTACTGATGTCATTATATGCAACTCATCTGTTGTGTTTTAAAAGAAACTCCATCCAGAGTGCACGATCATATCGCACTTGAAAATGCAGAGATAATTAAACTGTTTAGAATATTCTGCCAGATTGGAAAAAATAACAACATTACAGAGCTTCATTTCATGAAGTTGGGAAAAGGCCTTATAATGATTTTGTTCGGTGTTATTTCTCTGGCCACACAATAGGGTGACATCATCTTTAGTCAGGGCTTCAGGAGTTGTGGCTATTGTTCACTGATAATTACCATAGCTCATGAGGGGCTTCTATTTTTTAAAACCTTGTGGTTGTTGAGCACATTTCTGTGTAAGGGCAGCGGAGACTTGACGCACGCACACACACACACACACACACACACACACACACACACACACACACACACACACACACACACACATACACACACAGGTTGAGAGTGGGGGCCGCACGGCCCAAAGTGATTTAATTCTATCTGACAAAACCCTTTGGGGCGTGCAGAGTGAGAGAGGAAGATGGAGAGAGAGAGGGAGAGACATGGAGAAAGAGGGGTGAGGGAGATGCTTCAGGGGCCTCTTCTGCCAACTACGGCTATAAAGTGAAAGCAGGAGCTTTTGGTATACCCCCCAAAGCCTTGCATGCACGGGAGCGGTCATAAGGCCCATTAAAATGTGGGTAAAACACAAGATGCATGACACAGGAGTTTGCCATGGGATAAAAGAGAAAGAGGGGCGGGGGTCTTTGGCCTTCTCATCTTCTCCGGCCTGAAGCTGAGGTAGCAAAAATCTTTACATAGGTATATAGATAGAATAGATAGAAATAAGCTCTTCAACATTCAGTAGATTTATTTAATGTAAGTTACATAAAGCATAGGTCAATTATTTATTGCTTAAATTGAGTAAGTGAATTAATAATCTTGTGCTAAAAATGCCAAATAGAATCTGTTAAATACAGTAAATCATTTATCCTCTCATGTCACTACCAGAATTCCTGATTCGAGTATGATCAGGATCCACTGTGTGATATTATTCTCAGGCAGACGCTTCATTTTGGATTATCTTACATTATAAATTAACTTTTATGTAAAGTTTAGACTTTTCATGTGGGGGTCGAAATTTTCCAACATTTTGTCTCCCTTCCTGTCTCCAGGTCGATGTCTCATCACCTCAGACAGCCTGGTGAAGTCATTATAATGTCGTAATGTGTCAAATGCGAAACAGGAGCACGAGGACGATCCGTCAGTTCAAAACAAACACATTAGAGATATTTTCCTCAGTGATAATTTCTCAAGAGTCAATGAAAGCAAATCTTATAAGCTAATAGCGCTCAGGTTAAACATTAAATCATGTATTGATCACATCAGAAAAACACCGCGGACCGGCCATCAAGAATCAGAAAAAATAAATGACAATTGAAGACAATTTGCACGTAATACTTAGGGGAGTGTGTTATTAACTGTTAACCTGTGTGAGCGTGTGTGTGTGTGCGCGCGCCTGGCATCATTGACATTGAATTTCAACATCCACGGACGGTGCGTCGCCGCGCGGCACGTAAATAGGTTAGTGGAGCGCGTGAAAAGTAAACCAGAAACATTCAATGAAGTTGCTATGCAGGACATCTGGTCAAATTTCTGCTTCTGCATCATATGATGTGTTTGAGCGTCGCAGTTGTTTGATCACATGATCGAATCAAACGCCACGCGCCAATTCTTTAATTTGTAATCAAAAATCTTCAGCGCGTTTGCGCATTCATTTTCAAAAAACTGCAGCCTCATTCCACGAACACATGCACACACGCTCGCAGGTAAAAATACAACTTTCATGCATGCAAGATGCAACCACGCAAACCCTCCGCCCGACTGCGTAAAAGTGACAAGAACAGCTTTGCAGAGAGACTTCCAAGGCCAAACGAGGGACAGACGCGCTCGGACTGTGTGTGATGAGTGTGTGTGTCATGTTGATGAAGGTCTGACAGTATTTGCACCAGTGAGATGGTCTTACCTCGCATGGTGTTGGCGTAGCTGGAGCAGGTGCTGAGGCTCGCTTCCCAAAGCAGCAGTCATGAAGAAACAAACATAAACACTTAAAAGAGGGGGGATTTAAGGACGCTTGGGGAAGATCCTCGGTCTAAAATAACAACAAGAACGAAATAAGTGAAGACGAGTTGCGTCGACGTCCACTGGCTGCCCTGAGTGGATGCGTCTCTGCGCTAAAAGCATCCCAGAGCAGGGCGCAGGGAGGCGGGCTGAGGTCGCTCTGTGCGTCGGTGGGTGCGCTCTGGTCGTGTGGTCGCGCTTCTCATGACATCTGCGCTCTCACCTCGATGGGAGGGTTTCACTGTTTTCTGCCGGCTGAGGGAGGGAAGAGCGTATAGGAGAGGCTTTGGCAGGCACCGACGATTGGACTGGAGCACTTTCCGCTCCTCCCACTCTCTCCTGCTCAGCCTCCAGCCTTGATCCTCAACGTGCACGCGCACACACGCACAGTCTAGGCGCACTCTGCTGCTCCAGCGTGCGGTCACTGCAAACTTTTAATGTCACCTTCTGCATTCTGTTAGCTCCATGTAAATTGGAATGCATGCAGGGATTTATTTATTTTGCACAATCTGTTGTATTATCCTGGATGCTGCTGAGATCATGCCATGTCGCTGCTCATGGATCCAAGCCACATTTATTTGCTGAAAAATAATAATCACAGAATCATACTGCAGTGTCTTCAGGAAAAAACACACAAAGTTGATCAGATGAGTTATAGAATAATATGTATGCAGTTACAGAAATAGCTGATTAAATAAATGTACTTATTTGCTCCTAGGGGGCAATTTTAAGGTATAACGAGTAGTTATGATTCAGAGAAGAATACAACAAAGTCTTAAATACACAGAAAAGAAATACTCGTTTGACAGACTGTACAGAAACATCATGTGAGAATGTAAAAATAATATAATAATAATAGTTAAAACAGTAATGAAAATATGAAAATAATAATAAGGTAATTCATTAATTAATGAATTCAATGAAAACAATAATAACAACTGAACAATTAGTGCAATGTAATGTGCGATGTGCAAATATCATACATAATATCTTGGCATATGTCTTGACGTATGAAGTACTGATTTATTGGGAGATGGACATCAGCAAGAACTTCAGATAATAAAGTACCTGTATGCGACGTGAAGACATGCTTGTCATGAGTGAGTTAAGGTCACTTTTTTTGTGTGTTTGACTGCTTGTCAATCAAATGTTAACAGATTGTTTTTATTTTTTTCAGGGACAAAAAACGATGGGAATCTGCTCTTGAAATTGCAAACCCCTGCTTCTGATACAGCCATATAGGATTATTTGTGCATCTGTATGTAAAATTACAAGTGCTCAAGATTCAAGTTAATATTGAGCACCACGTCCTCTAAAACATTCAAGTTTGAAAATTGATTTCATAAATATCAATTATTTTTTACCCTATAAACTTGGTGCTTAGAATAACAGCATACTTTGATCAAAGCTGAGGTTAAACAAAATAATTTCATGTTCATTTAATCCAAGCGGCATGCAAGTACAATGTGCTTCACTCAGTTGCAGTAAAGTTCACTATTAGTGTGAAGTGTAAGCATTCAAACAATAATCACATTGCATTTGTGATTATATGTGATTAGTAGGGAATATATACAGTATTTATTATATATATCTTATATAGCTCATAGATCTAATGTCACAGAAATGAGAGCAGATCGGATGACTCGAGTTGTCTCAGGTGTTCCCAGGATGGTTTTCAGGGTGGGGTCCTCTCCTTCCTCTGAGGAACACTGAAATACTTCTCTGGAAAATGAAAGAGTTTGTGTTAGTTGTGTACAATGACTGACCCAGTGTAGGCTGCAGGGTATGGAGATGAATGTACAGTGTACCTATCATGTATTATTGGCTCACCCTTACAGACATATTTCAAATTTATCCTAACTAAAAATCAGATGGTGTCACATTTTGAATATGGTGGCACACGCCCCACCCTTCCACCCAGTTTAATTTGAATCCGCTTAATAAATGCTTCATCAGTGAAAACGTTCCAATTTTCTATATCGTGTAATATTCAAATAGGAGAAAAATAGAAAATTATTCTGATGCGCAATTTTCAGGATACTATTCAAAAGCCTTTAGTTCGTCCCTCCCACATGCTCAACCCTTAGAAATCTTTAATTGTACGTAATCAGTCAGATAAGAACATGAGTTATAGACAGAAATGTTGAAAAAGAATTCACTTTTTTTTTACCTTCCAACCCAGTTTCATGAAAATCTGTCAAGTAGTTTTTAGGAATCCTGGTCAAATGAAAACAGACAAACCAAGAGACAAACACCAGGGAAAGCAACAGAATGATGTAATATGTTCACCAAAATACAAATGTCACTTTAACTACATGGACACTGCTATCCACTAAAAGGGTTCTTTCCAGGCCTTTCCTTCCACCAACCTATGTAAACATCTTTGCAGTTGTCTTTAATCCCAAAAAACAAAGACATGGATGAAATCACAGCATTTCTGGCAGGGGTGAAAAATTATAGTTCTACGCTTTTTCAAATTCATTGCACTAACTGTCAAAGTAAGCGGAGAAAATGTCCTAAAATATCCACATTCCTATCAAAGTTTCTCCCCTGGCCCAGCCCCCACCCATTCCACTGAGAGATCTGTTTAGAAATAATTGTATAATAAACCACCCCAAAACTGGAAACCTCCTTGACAGAGTTACTTTGAAGGTTTCTGACCATCCTATAAAGATACAGCACAGGTGTGTTTTTCAAGGTTTAGCCTTTTTAAAAAGATTATTTTAAAGTCATCTGGTCTGATCATTAGTGTCCTAGCACACATATAGCCACATTTTCTTTTGGTGATCATGGGGGCGGACCCTGACTGGTTGAGTCAAACCTATCAACTTATTCTCTGACCAAGAGCCGACTCCTGTAGGATGACCTTTGGTGCCATGCTGAGTGAAATATTAACAAATTGTAAAAACCTGATCATGTCACGCGTGTGTAGAAGTGAGTGTCCGTCCTCTCAGCGCTGAAAAGAGCCTATCTCGTCATTCATGGTTAGCGTCAAACCAAGCGTTTAAGATCTGCCATTTGAGTGGTTTTCTAAGAGGCAGCACTGTCTGCCTGTGTGAGGTAAGAGAGAGGCAGGTGTGGGTGAGAGGCACTTTCACCCGCGGTCTCTTTTGGCTTCTTTGGTTTTGGCCCAGGGAGAGAGAGAATCAGAGAGAAACAGAGAGAGAAACTGCCCCGAGCACATCTCCACTGACCTACATTTCATCTGTCGCTTTTTTCCACCCTTTTATTTTTTTCATCTCATCTTTTTTCATTTCTCCTCTACCAACAGCTCCATAATTGTGATGTAATGACCAAAGCAAGCGTGATAAAATCCCAGACTGGTCAGGATGAAGCGCCCTTGAAGACAGGCAGACAGGAGAAAGAGATAAAGAAAAGAGGTGACAGTGAAAGACAGATAGGATGGGGGCTGAAATCAAAGAGAGGGGTCATTAGCGCTTGAAAATATAATGAAGGATTCACCCGTTTTGTCAATGCAATAAAAATGTGTCTATATGATCTTTATGCTGCTTGGGCTTGAATCCATCTGAGGGCTGGGGACTCCATTAAGAAGGATTACCAGACCATTCACTGTTCTCCCAAAGCCACACTGATAGCAGAGAAGTGACAAGAAACATGACCAAAAATGTACAACGTGTGTTTACGATGGGGAAAGAAGAATGTAAAGGTTGTATTTGATGGGATATGCTGGAGTGAAGGCTGCTCTGTCCATATGGTGGTACTAGGGAGGAAGGCAGCAGGAGAAGCAGACTGGGCCATGCCTCAGGGCTGAACTTGGAGAAGGAGAAAGCAGAACTCTGGGCTCGAGAGCTGGGATTCTCTGCGTTTATATTGTACTGTCTGTTACTATTGGCTGCCTGATTGTCTGCTACATCTCGGTCTACCTATCTCACTGAAAATCTTCCTGCTTTCAGGCTCATCAAATGGACGGTACTCTCCCATTACCCCCGCTGTGGAGGTTATGTTTTCAGCCATCTTATGTGTTTGTTGTTAGGTTGGTTGGAGTGGATTCAAGTCTTTCTGCAAGAGAAAAGGGTTCTGGTATCTATTGCGTCCTTTCCACCAAAGCAATCCAGGCTCTTGTTCCAAGCTGGTGAGGACCTGTTTGGACTTGGTTCAACAAGTAAACCTTCTAATAACCAGTTTGGTTTTTCTCTAGCTAGCAGAGGCACCAGAACCGTGTCACGATGTTGCTGTCCTGTTTTACCCGGAAGTGCTTGCACTGTATTGCTACACAATGAAAATACATCCTCAAGGTAGCAGTGAAGAGTCAAAACTTTTGCAAGTTATTAATTAACTTGTACATACAAAAAATATAAAACTCTCCCCGTGGGACTTCTGGGGATTCTCAGTAAGGTCATATGGAGGTCTGGATTATTTTTACTGTTTCACTTCACTTTCATTCTTTGTCGTGTCTGTAGACATTTTGATGACTTGCTTTGTTTATGGCTACACTGTACTGACCAGCTCCGTTTCCCCCATATCCTGTAAACTTTCACAAAACATATACAAACATGGATGAATTGAGCGTACAGTGCTGTTTTTTAAATCATTTTTTTTTTATCATTGGGCCTAAATGAGTCTTTGGTCATAACTTCCAGTGCCATAGTTTAGTAGTTTTCATCGACACTTCTCTATCTGGGTTTTTGAAAGTGGAGGTCATGGTTCAGGTTGAAGATTTGGTTTCACTCATGCGAGACTTCTGAGTGTATGCAATTCGGTGTGGATCCAAACAAAAATCTTAATCCGACGATTTTAATGTTAGGCTATCACAAATCCAGTAACTTAGAATTATGTTTACAGGGCTATGACACACAGGTAGCATCGGATGAATCTTGCAAAATTCAAGCTGTTGAATTCCATGCAAGTCTTACATGATGTAATCATATTTATCTTGCTAGTAAAATTCCTGTTACATTCAAGTAAATATAACAACCAGTCATTTTTATTTTCAGAGAGTTGTCCCCTGATGATGCCTCTTTTCCCGATAAACAATCTTTGACTGAGTACACAGACCGACATGCCCAGAGCACTAACTAAACAACACACACGTTTTAATTTGGCCTCACACTTTGACATTAATTGCTGCTGTCTGAATGTTTTGTACTGTTTGCTAATGATAATCAGCATTAAACTTTTGTGAATAAGTGCGTTTTTTAAATTGTCACTCACCAGTGCAGCCAAATAGATTTTCCCCTGCATGTGAAGCTGAATGTCTGCAGTGAAGCGTGGCAAAGAGAAGTAGGAACTGCAGAGGAACTGTTAGTGTTGTTCAAACCCATTTGTTTGAATCTTTATCTACGCAGTTGTGTTGAAAGTGTCAGAATTCAGATTTCTTTCCTCAAATCTGATCTCTGTTGACGCTGAACTAGACCCCATGTTTAAAAACAATCGTAACGTATGAAATAAATGTCTAATTTCTATTTTCAGGGCTGTGTGGACCCAAATATCAGAATTTTTCACACACACCTGAACACGACAACACATCATTGTCACACATTGCTGTGGAGTGTGAACAGTGCACCAGTGGAGAGACATCATCTTGCCTTGAGAGACGAGAGAGAGAAAACAACAAGCAGGATGTGATAGCCTTGTTTCTTTTAAGGCTGCTCCTTCATAGCAGTCAGTGCTGTCCTTGAATCGACCACTAGGAAGTTAACTTATATATAATTAGATAAGTTTCCTCTTGAAAATAAGAAATTAGGCCACAGGTCTCTGAGGACTCTCCCTCTCCAATTTGACGACATGTTCCACACTGCCTCTTATTTCCCCCTGAAACAAGCAGGTGATTTTTCACTCTGAGACTCGCTGTGCATGTGTGGGTATGAGCATGTGTAGGGAGTTGGAGAGTATATTTGTGCAAGTGTCTTTGTGGGTTGTTTTTTTTATTTATATATATGTCATTGTGGTTGTACACCTCAAAGACAGTCTGTTTTTGCTGGCGTGAAAAAAAAAGAGGTTGCTCATTTTTTTCCCCCCATCAATCGCCAAATTGTCTCACGTATATTGCCTCCCTGTAATGTGACATTGATACATTGACATGTCAAGTGAGAGCCCAGAGAACGAAAGCCAAAGAGGCAGAGATGAGAGATGGAGAGAAGAGGACAGAGAGAGAGAGAAGGGGAGAGATTGAAAATACTCTTGAGAAATTTGCCAAGAGATACCACAAGTGACATAGGCAATTTCTTTAGAAAAATTACTTCATCATAATTTCAATCCCAAAAAGAATTGAAAGAAAAGCCCTGAAGGAGGAAGACCAAGTCACCTTGAGAGTCATTAGGGGAAGCACACACAGGCACACATGCTCTCTGAATCTCTCTCAGTACAATTTGATGTGTTCATGCAAGTAAAAACCTTCATCCGACATCTTCCTCTAAATGGTCATTACATTATTTGCATTCATTGACTTCAAAGAGGCTCTTTTGATACTGCAGTGTTAAACATGTGTGGTAAGTGCTAAGAGGCTGTCTTGGAGTTAAAAATATACAAGCTATTAGTTTGGCTGCTGCTATTACTAGTATCATCTAATCACAGCTTTATATAGAGCCAGTCAAGACAAACAGTTTCATGTCTCCACCTTACAGTGCCAATCATCCCATTTTAATTGGATTTCTCTATTATCTGTTTTTCTTTTTTTTTTTTTAACGCAAAGCCATTAGGATATTAAAACTACTTTTACTTTGACTCTGTCACCCCCCTCCCCCCGTCCCCCCCTCCTTCTGTACTCTCTCCTGTTCCTCTTAACAGATATATCAATTATATAAAATATCTAAAAATACATATATTTTTAAGCGAACATGGCAAATATGCCTCCATAGCCCAAGGCTCTCTCTCTCAACATAATTTAGTCGTCGTTGATTTCTTTGGGAGCACTTTATACACGTCGATGTTGAAATAGGGAGGAAATTGCAAACTGGGCCTGTCAGGCTTTAATGTTCTTGGCTACTTGATAGTTATGTTGATTTTCTGAAGTGTTTCGTAATTATATGAACCAACAGAAGATACAGCTTTGCAAATCAGCGTCTTCATTCAATATTCGCTGATGGCTCATGAAAGATGGCTCGGCCCGCAGAGAGACGCTTCCAGGTCTTCATTTAATGTGAGTTTGTGCATTCTTTGTCGTTCAAGAATTATAAGAAATTATTTTTGTCACATGCTGTTCTGTTGTATTGTACACTGATCAGCAATAACATTGAAAACACCTAAGTTTTATAGTGCAGGTCCTGTTTTCGCCTCAAAGCAGCTCTATGATGCCACGACCCCCCACAACCCAGCTTTTTTTTTCGCATGATGAAGATATCCTTATGTTTCACAAATACACTCCTGCTTTGACTATACGTGAAGCATTATCTTTATACTATATACAGAAATAGCCAGCTATTTCAATTCTCTATGAGAAATTCACAGAACATACTGCTCATGTTTTCCTAACCAAATCTATATTCACCTATTAAGCCATAACAGTAAAACCATCAAATATCTGCCTAATATTGTGTAGGTACACATTTGGCAGCAAAACGAGCTGTACAATGCATTATGTTTTCTATCAGAACCAGCATGAACTGATGATTTTTACAACAGCGGCTCTTCAATGGGATTGAACAACACAGAGCTAGTTTCCGCTCCTCGCGCACAGGAATGAATACATGAGTGTCCTAACTATCCCAGTCGCATGTTCACCAGCACTTTTCCCTGATCTATTTGGTAGCTACTAACCAGTGCAAACTGGGAACACCCAACAAGACCTGCAATTCTGGAGATGCTCTCACCCAGTCATCTGACCATCACTCTTATGCCTTTGGCAAAGACGCGCAGATCCTTACATGTGCCAATATGATCTGCTTTCAACACATCTACAAAAATATCCACTTGCTGCATAATATACCCTGCTCAAAAACCAGGAGATAATCAATGTTATACTGACTTTGTCTATCAGTAGTTATAATGTTATGGCTGAAAAATCAGATTGCTTTGGTGAATTTTAAGCTTTATTCCCCCCTCATTCTCTTAAGGCCCCACTGGGCTGATTTACAGTAATCCGTCTCATCAAAGCAAACAGATGTATGATTTATCTCCACCTCATCACATTGCCTGTCCTACCCCTAACTGTTGACCTATGAACCCCACCCTTTATATAGGTTTTCTGTCTTGGGGGGGATTTTCTAGAAGACCAATAACGCTGCCCTGGGGGATGCCACCTAGAGATCCTCTTACTGTCTGTCGCATAGGCGCAGCACTAAGCAGTATAATCTGAAGGGAGGGGGAGTGATCATCTGTGTGTGTATGGGTGGGGATGGTGGGGTGGGGGAGGGGGTGGGTCTGGATGGCATGTATTTAACCCCTCCCTTGCCCACATCCCCATCCCTTCTTGTTAATCTGGAGTCTAGCATGTGGATTAGCGAACACGATGCAGCACCACGGTTTGACTCAATACAGCGCTTCCTACCGAACATATAAGATTACTTCTTTAAGCAGTTTACACTCACAGCTCTGTGAGAAAATTGGAGTTAGCACATTGGCTAATGACATCCAATGCAATCAGAGTACTGGCGCATGATTTGTGCTGGAGTCTGATGAATTGAAGTGCATATCACTCTGTGTTTTTTACTTTGGAGAAAAAGCACACATGTGAGTGACATCACGTATCTCCTTCTAAACAGGTGTTTGGAAGTTAAATTTTTTTTACCTTGATGCATTGGGTGCAAGATATCTCCCACATCGACACACCATACCGGCCACAAACAGCCCTTCACACATTCACGCACAAACACAAGCACAGCTTCATCATGTTAATACCATCATCACCTTTAGCGTTAGATGATTTGACATCTCTCTTTGTTTGGGCTGAGGTAAAATGAGTCTGTTAGTCTGTTAATCCGCCAGGATTAAGAAACAACAACAATCCCCAATGGAGTGTGTGTGTGTGTGTGTTTGTGTGTGTATGAGCGAGAGTGCAACACAGTATGAGTGTGATTTCATCTGAATTTTGATTTTGACACTCCCTTTCTCAGAGAAATTTCTTGGATTTAGACAAACTAGAGAGAAATATTACTTTAAGAGCTGGGTGTTAGACATTGTAGGATGATGATGGTGAGTAGGAGGAGGAGAAGAATGATGTTGAGGGAGGGGTATAGGGTAGAAGAGTGTAGGGATTAGTTGATATTTCCCTGGCATTACGTACGCTTTGGCGAACATCTACTTAAGTCCTGCCTTATGCGCCGCTGTCTGGAACACACACACAAAAAGCCCTCTGTCCCATTCACACACACAAAGACTATTAGTACAGTCCAGCTCATCCTCTCAATGCGCAGAAGAAAAGAGAGAAAAACATGTTAAGTCTTTGTCTTCTTCTGTCTGGGCCCATTCATTCTCCCATACATGGGAGGAAGAGTAATGGGAAAGAGAGAAAGAAAAAATTGGAAAGACATAGATGATGATTTGTCCATTGATGTTTATGGTTGAGATGGTAAACACTAAGTTATTACAGAGCGGCCTTAGTGAGTCTGGATGTTTACAGATCTTCACAAAAGGACGATGGTTGCTGTTCTAAAATAACGGGATTACATATTTACTATATCATACTCAAGTACTCCTTTGGACCTCAATATTCATTAGGATATATATAGTCATGACATTTTTTTAATATAACATAAAGAGTAGTTGTACCTATATCGATTGGCACTGAAGGCACAGTGGCAGACCCAAACTTCAGAATGTGCCCCCTCACACAGATCAGGGTTTCAGTATCTACCAGTGTTCTAATCATGACTAAAACATGTTTTTTGCATTTTAGACCCTTTGTACATTTTATTTGACTTCCCTTATAGATTTTCATTTACTGTTACCTTTATTTTGTTAATCTCAGCAAAATTGAATCTATATTTGGTTCTATACCTGCTGCCCATCTAGCTTTGCACCTGACCCCAAGGCCAATCCCTGCAGGTGGTGGACCCAAAGGGTTGTCCCATTGCCTGTGGCAGACAAACGGGCAACAGGCAATTTGTTTTAGGTATGAGGAACGTCACCTCCCTGAGCCTGAGACTCTATGGTTCTCCTTGGTGATTTCAATGTTCATGTTGGCAACGATGGAGAAAAGTGGAGGGGCGTGATTGGGATAAACAGTCTGCCTGATCTAAACCTAAATGGTTCTTTGTGTTTGGACATCTGTGCTAGTCGTGGACTGTCCACAACAAACACCATGGTCGAACATTAGACGCTTGGCACCAGGCCACCATAGGCAAAAGATCTACGATCAACTTTGTGGTTGCATCATCAGATCTGTTGCCGTATTTCTTGGGCATTAGGGTGAAAGGAACTCAAACCTCCGGAGGAGGACTTCCAACTTATCCTGGGGGAGGTCAGGGCTGTGGAAACCTGAGTAGGCCATATTCAAGTCATCCATTGTGGAGGCCGCTGCAAGCAGCTGTGGCCAGAAGGTTATTGGTGCCTGTCATAGCAGAAACTTGAGAACCTGCTGGTGGACACCAGCGGTGAAGGAAGCAGTTAAGTTTCAGAAGGAGGCCTTTCAGACTTGTTTAGCCCAGAGGTCTACTGAATCAGCAGATAGGTACTGAGAGACCAAAAGGGCCGCAACTTTTGGAGTAGCGGAAGCAATCCCGGGTGTGGGAGGAGTTTGGGGAGGCCATGGAGAATGACTTTCGTTCGGCCCCCAAAAAGTTCTGGCAAACCATCTGACGTCTCAGGAAAGGAAAGCAGGGCTTAACTTTGTACAGCTGGACAAGAGCACTGCGGATCCGTACTCTTCCAAGGATTTCCCTTGTGCCCGATTCTGTTCTTGATATTCATTGATAGGATCTCATGGCCCAGTCGAGGAGGGTATCCGGTTTGGAAAGCTTTGCTGTATCTGGTTTGCTGATGCAGATGATGAGGTCCTGTTAGCTTCGTCAGTCTGTGACCTCCAGTATGCACTGGATCGTTTTGCGAAGTGTGAAGTAGTCGGTACGGGAGTCAGCACCTCCAAATCTGAGGCAATGGTTCTCTGCTGTCAGAATCAGTGGACTCTTCCCTTCGGCTTGGGCGTGAGTTGCTGCCACATGCAAAGGATTTCAAGTATTTTTCTTGAGTGATAGGAAGATTAACCCTATCCCCTACGCCCGGGAGATTGACAAGTGGTTCGGTGCTGCAACAGTAATAATGTGGGCGTTTTAACGGTATGTTGTGGTGAAGAAAGAGCTGAGTCGTAAGGCAAAGCTTTCAATTTATCAGTCCATCCATGTTCCAACCTTCACTGATGGTCATAACTCTGGGGAGTGACAGAACGAATGAGGTCAAAGATACAAGCGGCTGAAATGAACTCCCTTTGTAGGGGGGCTTGGCTCAACCTCAGAGAAAGGGTGCGGAGCTCAGACATCCGGAAGGAGCTCGGCGTAGAGCAACTGCTTCTTGCGTCGAAAGGAGCCAGTTAAGGTTGTTCGGGCATTTAACTCGGATGCCCCCAGGACGCCTCCCTTTGGAGGTTTTTCAGCCATGTCCAACTGGTGAGAGACCCCAAGGTAGACCCAGAACTCCATGGAGGCACTGTATTTCAGATCTGTCCTGGTAACGCCTCAGGATAGCCCAGGATGAGCTGTAGAGTGTTGCCATGGAGAGGGATAGCTGAAAATCCCTTCTGAGCCTGCAGCCCATGCAACCCAGCTCAGGGTAAGCGGAAGCAAAAAATGGTTTCAATGCCATAACTGTATCTCTTTGTTTAAATTTGTTCTCCTGAGAGGTACTTTGGGTATTTTTTAAATTTGTTATAGTAATTAACTGACTTGACTTAAGAGTAAACTGATATTTTGCAATAAATTTATTCAGTTTGGATCCAGGGTTATATTTTTTGGGAATTTATGCATATCTACATTAGGATATATCTCCACATTCTTGAGCTAATGCTGAAAAATACTACACATATGCGTGTAGCTTGCCAGGCCCACCTCACGTTTCATGGAAATTGGTTTAGTAGTAATGCCTAGAAAAAATGTAAAACACCCAAATGAGGAAACAATTTCCATTCACATTTATTTCAGAAACAGAATCAGAATTCAGTTTATTGCCAAGTCAAACTTGCAAGAAATTGGATCGGGTATCTTGGTGCAAAATATACAGTCAAAAATCCATACAATATAAAAAACAATTGACAAAAAATATGGATCGACACCAAAGAAGAAAAAAAAAGAAGTTCCTCTCTGGCTCATGCCCCATCCATCTACTAAGTTTTGTGTAACTATGTGAAGTGGTTTAGCATGATCCTTCTTAAACAGGAAAAACAATGACAGCACTTGTAATAATATGATCTTTTTGGCAGAAGTAACAGTTATTGATCATAGAGTATATTCATTCCCTAAATCTACCATTACAAGTGTAATGGCAGCCAGAACTACAATGACTCACAGTAGAGTGCAAACCTCTGCCAAGGCCCAATACTCCCTTTCAATCCAATTAGGTATTATTCAAAATGTAACTCACAGCTCTGTAATTATTATTTTCCAGGCAGAATACCTCCCATGAAAACATTCAAATCTGGTAGATCTGGACTTAGTTGGACCAGCGCCAAACTGTACAAACTCTTAGATATCATCTTCTTAAATACGTCTGATTTTTTTTTCTTCGACATTCATGCATTATTTCCTGAGAAATTAAAAAACACACCCATTCTCATAACGGTTGTAACAAATTGCCAATCAGCCAGCCAGCACAGTTGAAAACTTAACCAGAAGAGGTTAAAACAGTGTTTGAAGAAAACAGGAAATCTCTCAATAGCTCATTCATCCTACACTGTTGTGGTGCAACCAGAGGAGAGTTCAATATGGAACTGTGAACGGAGACATGCTCCTCTTGAGCTTCGTACGAGGAGGATGCCAGAGGAAGAGGATTTGGTAGTATTTGTAGACCATGAGTATAAGCTGCCATTGTGTCAATCAGCAACAGCGTGATAGGAGGAGACATGATATTATGAGGAAATCAGCGGTGAAATTGAGAATTGATCTTCAAAGTGTCAACAAATCTACTACTGATGGTGGTCTTTAAGATGTTTTACTATTGCTCAACCCCCTTTTCATAAGCCTTTTTTTCTTTAGGTTTTCTGGAGAGTGATAAAATAATACTTGATTGCAAGTGCTAAGAGTTGTAAATACGTAAATTGCTTTCCTGAGTATTCCCAATGCTGCGTTGCTATTGGAGACACTTAAATCACACCTGCATATTTTTTGATACTTAAGACCGATAATATGATATCAATATATTGATATCACTGTATTTTACCTTTACAGTATCTTTTCCTGAAAACCCCCCAGCTATGAATCCTCCGAATATGCTGCATTTTATTAAAGACAGTTTGTAATATACTTTATCTGAGGTGTCTGTTACATATTATTATAAGATGATAGATGCAGACTTCAATGGCTGTTAAGCAAAAGAATAATATTTTAAACACTGACGTTGCTGAGTGTCAATGCTCATAAATGCTTAATTGAGGCCTCCCCTCTTAAAAGTCACTAAACTCAAGTGAAATTGTGTGACAAAATTTTGAATACAATTGTTATTTACATAAACATTCCTGATTTATCTTGTTATAATGGAAACCATAGTAGAGATCTGATGATACAAATTCCCAGAGCTGTTCTATGATATGAAAGTGATAAATTAATGTGTCTATCTTCGTCCTCCCGGGAGTTTTTCAGTGCTCTTGTCTGCTTCTTTTGCTTTAAATACTGTACTTAAACCTCACTCTCTCTTTGCTTTAGTGGCTGCCACTTCCAATCTCCCTATCTTCCTATCCCTTCCCCCTTTCAACTCATTCTGAATTATCCATAGCTGCATCGCTTCCTCACTCTCCCCCCTTCTCCCATCCCCATCCTCCTCTTTACTGTCTGCATGTTTGCTCGCTCTCTGTCTCTCATTCCCGTCTCTCCCTTCCTCTTTCAATTTGCTCTCTTACTTCATGGCAGCCTTTCACTTTTTGCATCCTCTCTGCTCATCTCCCCCATCTCGGTCACTGTTCCCCTGCTCTTCCCATCTCTCTCTCTCTCATTTCCTCTATGCCTCTCACTTAGTGTAACTGTAGGATATAGGTCAGCAGGGCGGCTTGGCTGACTCGTGTCTAGACTCAGCCTCAGTCTTGGGGGCATGCAGTCGCACAGCGGAGCACATTGACCAGCACAATCACCACACAGGAACTCCATTCACTGCCTATCTGTGGAAAAAAACACACACACACAGGCAGAGGTAAAAAGCTGAGGGCTGAAGTACTTCTAGGGATGCGTCCCAGCGTGCACGCATTACCAAAGACATTAACATCCTCTGTGAAGGAAAATAGAGTGGTAGAAATGTCAGTCTAAATGCCATTAGTTGGGAGCTGATATTTACAGCAAGGCAAACATGACCCCAGGGCACACCTTTCAATTGATCTGAAATGTTCACACATGCATGACTGCAAATTCAGTGTTGCTGATTAATTGCGTTTTAATGGGGAAAAATAGTAGATTTCTTTCTTGAGCTGTGTAGTAATACCCAGTTATATTAAACAGACATGGAATTGGACACAGCACTGGTGCGACTGGCTGAGCCTCTCTGTGAGTTGAATGCACTGTAAGTACATTGATGATAAAGGGTTTTAAAAGGGGGGTCGGCAGCTGTACAGTGGGTGCTGCAGGGTTTAGGATGCTGTGGGGAAGGGTAGATGGGGTGACGGTGTGGGTATGTGTGTGTGTTAGGGCAATGATTCATTCAACTGAGTCTATGTTCTACCCCTCCTCCTGCTCTTCCTCTCGCTCAGCCTGTGGTCCAGATGTGATCCCCCTTCTTTCTCCCTGGATACTGATTCAGTCCCTCCACTCAGCCTGCCAGCCCTCTGCCTCTGCAGTCGGACCAATGGGATGATGGGTTCATGGGGGGACTATGCAGTAGTTGCACATTGGTTAAATGCGGCATGCAAAGCAGGTGATCATTACAAGCCTCTAAATATTGTAATAGAACTAATTACCTGTGTTTACTCTAACTATGTGTGTATATGTATGTTTCTGTCTCTCTATCGATCTAATCCAATGACAGGAAGGTTGCCATTTGTATGGATGTTTGTGTCTGACCTTCCTTCTTCCCCATTACTCATGTTTTTTTTGGATTACAGTTTACATTCAAAACTTGTATTATTTTCACACTTCACTGAGTCGTGTAGGTTTTGTTGACCAGTGTTGGCGATTTTTGTTGAGAAGGCAACAAAATCCTGCATTATCCCCAACCAATGCAGGCTGATTGTTGAGATCTACATTAATTAATATACTTGGGCAAGTTCCTGATATTTTTGCAGATCACAGTTGAAAGTGTTTGTTGTTATGTTGGTTGTGACTATTAGCTATAAGCAATTAGGAAAACTCCTTCATCAGGTATTTAACCAAATTGTACCCATAAATTGAGCTTTTTCAAAAGTCCTCTCCACAGTTTAAAAGAGTATGTTTTTTTTTACTTCTTTACTTTGGTCATCATCACTTTAATATTAAATTAAAATGTTTATACACCGTGGACATTGCTCTACCTCCGCCTAGCTCTTCAGCTAACAGAACTTAATGTCAGGTAATGCAGTTGTACGGCAGTAAATTAATGCAACGAGTGTGAGTATTGGCAGTGATCCTAATATTATTATTATATTGTGTTTGACAAATCCCTAATTAAATGGTAATGCTAGCTATGATGTGTTTGATTGCTAACATTAGCTGCATTAGGGCCATCGAGAATGGGAACAGAATAATGGTAGATTTCTTACATCTATTTGCAACCTGGCACAAAGTAAGCCTACTTCAAGATGCTTTTTGTTATACATATATGAACCTGATATCAAAGGAAAATGGCTGTCTGGTGGATAAGTTCTATGTCATCTTTCTGCCATTAAACGGTGATGATTATGATATAATTGTTTCTTAGTCTGCCTGGTAACAGTCGCGCCCTCTCTTTACCACGTTAAAATATTGATAGATGACTGGGATTAGGGGTGTGTCAGTGTATGACTGTGAATGTATGTGTGTGTTGTCAGAGTGTTTCACACTGTGTGTAAGAGGTAAAGTTGGAGAAAGCGAGTTTCCAACATTGCTCTTAAAGGACAAATCCAGTCTGTGATGTAGCCTCGTGTTGTCTTTACTCCCATCTCATAAATAATGTTATCTCTATTATCTGTCCTGTCTACCTCTGCCTGCCTCCACTTTACCAGTTCAGTTTATTACTTTAACCTTCTTTTTTCAATCTTATGCCAGACTGTCTTTATTTTTTCACTCATGAATAAACATTCTGGCATCCCTAACAGTCAAATACAGAGTGACATCTACAGTGGTGCACATATCGTGTTCTAGCAGAGCCTGTTGTGTTTATAAAGACACGTTATTTTAACTGATTACTAATGACATAGAGGAGCAAACAACATGTCAAATATTGATGGCTTTTCTATGTCATTAGAAATATGTGATTAGAAATCATTCAACTATGGATTTACAGGCATAATGTAAACACATGCATGCATGCAAACATACACATGTACATATGCCTGGATGGCTGTGCATTTACCGTCCATGCTTATGGAAATAACAAACATGGTTTCCATCTCCACACACACCTCGTTATAATCCCCCCTCAATGATCCTCCATCCCCTCCATGCTGAAAAACATGATTCTAAACAGCTAGAGCAACAATCAAGCTGCTCTGACTGTTCACTACCTCTTGGTGCCAGAACCAATCTCAGGGTCTTTCTGCTAGAGAGGGTGCGGAAAGGATGGAAATCTCATTACAAGGCATTATGAGGCAGATATGTTGTTATGATTATTCTGCAATGTTACCTTAGCCAACACATGTAATGGCAGCGGAGCTGAAGTACACCCTGTTAGATCCTTTTCAGCAAGATATAACCAATCACACTCCCACTCTCGATACCTAACAAACAACTTGACTTTCAGACTATAACATAGGACGATTATTTTTTATTTGTGATTGAGTTTTAAAGTGTGCGTAGTGAGAGACATGTTTGTAAGGTCAGTGATTTGGGACTAGAGTGTGATGTCGCGGTCTCCTCCTTACTATGACCTTGTTTATTATTTTTCAGTTTCCTCACTTCTGAGTTTTCAACCCAGAACACACAAACACACACACACACACACACACACACACACAGAAATATACATATATATACTGTACATATAAAAAAAGGTTGAAGCATTTGGTATTTCTCACATCACAACATAAATATAACTCACAGTAAGACAGTTTTTGGTTCCATGGGCCTCTCTGTTTGGAGTTGTCCCCCAAAACTTGCAACAAAGGGGTATTGATAACTCTAATTTACCGTCATTTGAGAATTTGAGTACTATTGGTTGTTTGTAATGTTTTGGCACTGTGATAAACTCACTGGGATACGCTATGACAGTAAGGCTGGACCTTACAGCCAGTCTACACAGAATAAGCGGTTACAGAAAATGAATGAAAGGGGTTTACGGCAAACGTGGCTCGGCTGCTCCGATACTCACTAATTATCTTTTATATAATTCAGCTTGTTTAACCTACACAACCATCTGTGTGGTACCCTTAAATGTTGGCCACGGCTCTATCTTCATCTCTAACTCAAGACAGAAGAGAGGATTGACGGGCTGACTTTCTGTCCTTTCAAGCTCAAACCCTATTGCATGATTTTATGTGTGTACATTACTATACATACTGATGTAACAGTCCAGCTCACCCCATCCTCCACTTCCTATCTATTTTTCTATCTTTCCCTCCACTCTTTCACCCATGTTGCCCCAGGCACCACTGTCACTTCCCATCATGCTTTGCTTTTGTAGTAAAGGAGACGTTACATGACCGTGTGGTGAGTTGCTATATACATTTTCCCTGCCTGAGAAAGGCTGCTGAGTCTCTTATTATCATACTTAACTTGAATTATATATTGCATGTTCTTGTGAAATGATAATGGAAAGGTGTTTCTAGCAGAGTGCATTATTATCATTTTACCATACATTACCCTCATCCCTATAGTTGTTTCTTTTACAGTGACATGCATCACCTAGAATCACTGTTGTATGTGAACTAATCTGCATCTAATCCACATTACCACATACAACAGTAGTTTTATGTTATACCTTTGCCACACCACATTGATCCCATCATGTACAGGCCTTATGGGAAAACCACAGCTGCACACAATCAATGATGGTCAAATTATAAGCCAACCATACAACCGAGTCATTCATCCATGCAGTCCTCATCCAGTCCTACAACTACTCATCTATACTGATACATGCGTGCATTATTCTCAAACAAAATGGTGAATGTTTCCACATATCTGATTTCCAATCATACACTGATCCTTTCAGTAAACACCACGCCCATGCAAGCATAGTGAAAATAGACCTTTTAGTCAGTATTATTATGGGACCTGTTTTTATATTAAAATAATGTCCTTTTTAGACTTAACTTTTCTTTTTTTTAATCTCATCTTTATTCTGACAAGTCAGGAGAGACTACGGTGGTCTTGGATGCTACTGAGACAAATCAATGTTGGCTCACTAGCCAACATTAAGTATGTCTGCTGGAAAAATGGGATATCATCATGTTAGAAGTGTTTCATCCATTCAGCAAATTATCACAGTAATATAGAAACAACATTTTTAAGAACCTCATCAATTAAAAAAAAAATGTTTTTTTAATGCATAGAAAGAACTCAGAACATTTTGGAGATTGTTTTCTACTTTAATGGGAAAAATTTTAGTCAACAGTGCTTCAGATTATCATGAAACTAGGTGGGAAGTCCTCCCAAAGAAGAAACCTCTGAATATATATGTCAATATGGACAGTGAGATGGATTGATTTTATTTGTCACTTAACTCAAAGATTTTGAGGCAGACTTGCATGAAACATCTATCAGAGATCAGCATTGGGAATGAACACGTGTGATTACATTTTTCCCTCTTGAACAGGAAATGCTGACTCTTCTAAAACAGACGTTTCCCTTTGACAGACGTTATGGAGAGATCCAGGTTTAAGATACATTCATAGTGAAAGAATATAAATGAAAGTTTTGCATATAAATAGGTATCTACCTTGTTGGGACCCCTTTGGGGGGAATGCTCTGCTTTGGTGGAGGTTTGCGGTCTCTGCTCATTTTTTAAATTTAAAAAAAAGAAGTTTTCATCATCTGAAGATGTTGAGTGGAATAAGTTTGCTGTAATGCTGTTTTTCTTTTTTTTCCAGAAAAGTTCTGTGGGCTTAGAAACCTCAGATGACTCTCTATTGGCATGGGGGTAGATGGATGCTGAATGTTCATTTAACCATTATCTCTCTAGTTCACAGAATCCTAGCCTGTAGTGCAAACTATGCAAAGTCTCTGTAATCCTGTCTCCTTAAAATATGTCATTACAAATTTGTCTTTGTTGGTATATGATCATAGAACTAAGATAGGAATACCCCATCCAGCTGTGGGTTAATATGACGTTCTATCTATTGTTAAACTATATTTGACTTCAGGTCAGTTTGATAATGCACACGCTATGCTAGAAAGCACTTATACCCCAATCCAATCCAAAAATATAAACCTTAAGTGTATAATTTTGATAATACTATAGAATGATAGACATTGGGGCTGAGATAAGAAGGTGTAATGAAGTCTGCTGCTTCAGCACCATGGACAGCACCATGGATTTATAAATACAAAGCACAGTTAGTTTTCTGATAATAGGGTTTTGTGTACAAACAGTAGTTTCTAAGTTTCCAATCTTATAAAAACCTCAGTCAGATAAAAGATCACTGGTTTAGGAACTGACAAGACCAACAACAGAGAGAACAACTTCTTCTTAAAAAGAAAACCATTGTTGGAATGCAAAAAAAGTAAAGAAGGCACACTGGACAGATCTAAGACCACGAATCTCCATAGAGTCGCCACTTCCTCCGTGAATGCACTTTAATCTTCCTGTATGACCTTTCTACTTAAATATCTAATGGAGTGCAGATGTGCACTACTTGTCTTATCCTGTTTAGAGAACTTCAGGTGTAGCTCTTCTTCACACTTCTCCTTGATGAACGCCTTGAGCAGGCAACAAATCATGAACAGTGAATTAAGGACCAGTAATGATCCAGATCATCACAAGATTCTAATGGATTGCTCCATGGACCACACCATACTTCTCCAAAAACTTAATCCAACATGTTCACGAGTGTGTGAGCAGGCCTCTAAACAGACAAACTGAATCCACCAAGAACATAACCTTATTGGCTGAGGTAATAAACATGTCCGGTCTGTCCGTCCATCCATCCGCAAGTCCGTCCATCTATCAGGCATGATTCCAGAGTTAGTGGCCGCAGTTGCTCGCTGTCCTGCTCCCACACTCATAGTCGTATGAAACATTCAAGCCAAACTCAGACCATCCATATTTCATACATCATTTTGCAAACAACAGATTAATAAATTATACCGTGAAAGTGGGCATAACCTCTGCATCAGCATATCAGCATGGCCTATTTCTCTTCTTTTCTGAAAGATGAGTCGTGCTGATGTGAGTCTGAACTGTGCACCTACGCATATATGTACAAGTGTATCTCTATTCTGTGTTTTTCTGTGTGATTTCTCTCTTGTGTCTAGCAGTGCTAGACACAATGTGGGTTCAGTGTCACTAGGGTTAGGTGTGTAATCTTGGTGGATTAATGAAAGCCCCACCGCACCCCTTATTTTAAAAAAAAGGAAGAGCAACACTTGCCAAATCGCCATCTCCTCCGTCCCCGACCATTATCACTCCCATAAAGACTGTCTTATATAATATGTCCAGCCATTAATGGAAAATAACACTGTGCTCGCAACAAAGGACAGAAATGAAATTACCGGTCTGAATAGCACTGTGGCTCCTTATTCTTACCCGGAGAGAGCAGGGAAAGAGACAGAGTGACAGAGAAGGACAGAAAATTGAGAGGCCAGACAAAAATTTAGCCAAAGAGAAAATTATGAAGGGATGGAAGGAGATAAGAGCGGGCAGGAAGAAATGTTATAGTGGAGAAAAGGTCATCTTTACTCCAGTCTGTATCTCTCTCTCTCTCTTTTTTTTATATTTGTTCCTTTTTTTATATCTGCAATTACTTCAATTAAGGTTAGTCATGTAAGATAAAAATACTTTGACAAAGAAAACCTGAACTCACCTTACTCATACAGGTATTATCATTTTTCATTGCATCCAGCTGCGTTGCCTGCTCATCTATATTAAACTTGAACGGGATGATTGTGGTCATGATTACAAAGAAACCGAGATTTGGCTAAACCGGTAGAAGTGGGAAGAAGAGCTGTGCAAAAATAGTAAGTTGTACTTGGTCAACTTTAACACAAACAAATCTCTCATTAAAACTCAAAAGGTTACACAAATGTAACCACCAACTTGCATTTTACCAACCTAAATGACTGAATGATGATGATGAAGGACAACATGAATAAATAGAAATGTCTAAAGTTTCTTTCACACCTGATAGTCCGAGACAAGTTTCAGGTTTTTACCTCACTGTATGACATAGACTGATTTTTCAAAGACTTGATGAATGATTGACTTACAGGCCTGTGTGACTCTCACGTCCACTGCCTCTTTGGTTGACTTTCGATTTCTCTGTTGGATCATATCAGTATTAAATACTCTTTCTCTTCTTGTGAGCTACCATAGTTTATTTTCAACTTCCTCCATCTTCCGTTTGTATTTCCTACCTCCTACAGTAAACTTCTGTAACCTTCTGTAACTGGTTGTGCAAACCACTTTGCTGTACGTTTACAGGTTACAGGTTCAGGTACAGTTAAAGATTCTTTCCCACTGTAACTGACCCTAACCTAGACCAATTCTTTTTTCAAATCAAATCTAGCTATTTGATCAGTTCAGCACTGAACAAACTCGGAACCCTTAGTAAATCCCAGTAAGGAATAGACCGCAGAGATCAAGCTATTATCATGTGTGAAGTTTTTACAAATCAAAATAGCTCGTTTCACATAGTTCCATGCCTGTGTAGTTCCAGTATGTTACTTAAGAAGGTCTGTCAGCATTGATATCATCCCGAGAAAGTTCCAGCTGAAGTCTCGGAGACTACTTCCTCACTATTCCTCAGAGCTCTTTCCCTGATAGCAAACCAGTAGCTCTGTTGTCTTACCAGGGTGGGTGATATAGTAACCGTCTGCCGCTACAGCTACTATGTGACTGCAAGTAGACATCCGAGAAAAAAATGTGTTGAAAAATCTTATCTGTAGTGTACAGCTAGATTCATTCAGTGTAATGACACAATAAATACCTTATACAATTTAAAATATCAGTTTCCAGTTTTGTAAAATGTGTGTACCGGTGGTTAGATTTTAGTTGCACAGTTGATCCGGCAGTCAATCACTAAGATCAACAAAAGAAGTTCAGAAAAAGGAATGAGAAAGTGTCAGTGTTCTAAATTAATATATGTAGTGGAGTACACAATCTTCCAAATACATAGATACATAATAACAATGAACCCAATGGATGGCATAGCATTGTTTCATTGAACAATATTTTGGATGACACACCACCATTTGCTGCTTGTAATAAACAAAAAGTGTGGCAGGAAAACAATAAGATATTTCATCACAGAATAAGACTTAGATAGTTTCATGATAAAATAAATTAACAGTTTGTTGGAAAACTGAGAGAACGGCAAACAGTCTTAACTAGTGTTGAAAGAAAAGAAAATGCCATAATTTAGCCATCCCAAGAATTAGAAACCCCTCTGCTGAGGCCGAGGCAACAAAAGTTGTCATTCGAACATTTCATTCTGGACTGTTACATAATTGATCTTTAAATCATCATTTTCTATCCAAACCCAGTTAAGGTTGTGATTAAATGTTAATTAATTAGAGTGTAATGCAAAAAATGCATAGTGTATCAACTAAAATCGTGTTTACTTAATCACTGGCATTCATTCATGTTTAAAATTAGTCACTAGCAAATATTGACACTTTGACCTGATTTATTGTCAGCAAAGAATTTGAAGCTGATTTTAATATTAATTTGGAATATTATAAAACGTTTCTATTTATCTATAAGTAAGTTGTACTTAACACTATAATTTATTTATTTCCATTATTTGATGCACGTTTAAAAATATTTGTCATTTGGGAAACACAATTCTTCGCCTAATGAAACCCAATGTTTTACTTATTTTTTAGGATAATTTGACATAAATCAAGGTATTTTGTTAAACCCAGTTTTTTGTTATGACAGTTTCTATGTCAGAAATTTTTTTTTTATCTTGTCAGTAGCATGGTACTGAGGGCAAAGACAAACGTTGACAGTTTGTGTGTGCGCGCGCATGACATTCCTGCACACGCTTTTCAGCACTTTATTGAGTGTGAATCTGTGAGTAAAGGTGCCCGAGGCTTACACAAAGGCATTTGCAAAACACACAGCTAACATCTGGAAGAAAGATGGACTGACAGATTTTCACTGTGGATCCCTACGAATGGGACGGTGTGTTCTCATATACTGAACTGCGTGTGTGTGTACCTTTGCATAGGAATATACATGTTTGTGTGTTATTGCTATGTGTGTTTCAAATCACATCCCAAACAAATCTAACTTCTGTGATTCAAGTTCTGGGTGAGTAGATGATTTCTCATATGTGGGTTAATGTAGTTGCTGGGGCCGATATGTAGAGGCTTTTAAGTGAAATCAGATGCAGGAAAAGAAAAGTACAGGGAATTTTATTCGCACATTGCTCCATGCATGTTACGTTACATCACTACTACATTCAATTTACGTCAAAAAAATATTTTCATTTCCCCCTCCGAGCCCATTGTCCTCCTATTTCCTCGTTACTTATTGGGCAGACGAAACATTGACTATTAAATATTTAAGTCCCCTTCCCTGAATAATGTATCAGTGAATGGCATATGTTAAATATGTGTTGAAAGCATACATTAGATTTATTTTGTATACAAATCAGCCCCAGGCTTGCACCCTTAGGGGGAGATTGTAGCCTGGGAGATTTGGCGTATACTGATGGTTGTATTATTTAGATGTGCATGGATTTCAATGCCTGTTCCTGCTGTTGCTTTTGTTGACTGTGGCTGATTAGAACGCACCGATGATTTCAAGTGTTGTACAGGAGAGACGCATCATTATGTGAAGAGTGAAGTTCATTGAGGAGCCCAAATGAAAATAATCTATTTTTTTTTGGTGATGCAATCTGTTTTTATTTGGCATTTTTGTTACAAACAATGTCATGAGTATTAAAAGTAATTTTTTAAGCTTTCTTTAAAAAAAATAAATTATTATTCATTTATATGTTTGGTTTGAAAAGGAAATTTTTATTTCTTAAAATTTATATAACCTATCTATTGTTTTATATGTCATTTATCACCACCCACATGTTTAAAAAAAAGGGCAAGAAACATTCTTTCATGAATAAAAGGTTATTATTTGGGATTAAATTAGTTTACGCTTGATGAAAAAAGTTTACAAAAAAGGACATTTGAAAAGCATAATGGACGTCGCTTTTTAATGACACATGGATGCAAAAAATGCTCTTGATGACATAAAAATCTCCATTCGGTGACAACAGGTTTCAGCAACGAACGCATTAAAATTATGACATCAACTGAAAAAGCAGAAGCAGTAGGAGGTTAAAATAAAGATTCCAAAACAAAAAACAAGCATATGATAGAAACTTGGAAAAACAATCTCTCTCTCTCTCTCTCTCTCTCTCTCTCTCTCTCTCTCTCTCTCTCTCTCTCTCTCTCTCTCTCTCTCTCTCTCTCTCTCTCTCTCTCTCTCTCTCTCTCTCTCTCTCTCTCTCTCTCTCTCTCTCGTTTTAAGAAAATAAAATTAAGACAGAAAGATAGAAGCATCAAAAATTCTCTGAAGAATCAGTTTAAAGGAGAACCTGTTCATCAGTCTGTTATAGAACAATATATATATATATATATATATATATATATATATATATATATATATATATATATATATATATATATATATATATATATATATTTATTTGAAATTTCAAAGTCACTAGAGATACATCCATTTTTTGAAGGAGACTTAGGAGGATACAGAATGATCCAATATCGGAACAGTTTGAGAAATAATTAAATAATTACAATTTTTCATTGACAGTCAGGATGATTTGTTTCCATGTAAATGAAGCCCAGAGATTAAAATCTGTCATTTTTTCACAAATTGATTATGACTTATAACCAAAATCAAAACAATCCCCTTATCTCAATTTAAGTGAATCCTATAGATTGGACTTCATTTCTCAAAGTGAAAAACAATCTTCTAACCATAACCAGGGTGCTATTTGAACGTAATCAAATGTATTTGGTGCTGGTGCAAAGGATAGTGGTGCTGATAAGCAATTTGAATCCATTTACACAAATCTGATATCCAGCTTTCATGATTATTTCATGAAATTCCACAATATGTTGCTTGTATACAGGAGGGTTTCATTAAGAAGAACGGTTCTGAGCGGAAGATAGGGTAAGATGCCAGAGGTCAGAGATCTCATTCAAGTGGAGTTGAGAAGTGAGATACAGTATTACTATCTTTTCCACTTTCGTGGAGAGGAGAGGACTTTCGTGCGTTTATTGCGGCAGAGAGGTTTTCCGGTTTACCTGTCAGATTTTCCTACAACCATGAGAAAAACTCCCAGCCTGTGATCTGCCCAAGACTCAACTCGTTCTTTTACTATTTACTTCTGTTGCATTGATGAATGAGTGATTAGATATGTTTATAAAAAATTATACATATGATTCAGAATTTGTAGCGATGGAAGTTTCGAGCATATGCCAATGTACAAATCCATCAGATTTTGAAATTTATTGAGATTAAGCTGCGGATCCATGAATTTATTTCTCATGCACTACTTGACAGATTTTCATGAAATTATACCAATTCATTTTTGTTGGATGTGCATAAATCAGTGATTCCATCTGAGAACCTGATGACTCAGGCGGAGTTCAGGGCTCTACCGGGTGTCCTCCTTGTTACTCCTATTTTCTGCATTTTCCTAAGGTTTACTGTTAATAGATATAGAAACACATGTTTATATGTCCATCTTTTGACAATCATTACATTTTTCATATAAACTTCAGCGAAATATTCCAAATGTCATCGTCATCGGCCGGATCGATGTTCTACATTAAGACATTACGGATCTTATCAAGACTTTAAATGATGAGAATCGAAGTGTTGAATATTTTGAGAGAAAGTGAAGCCGAAGAGAGAACCGGGGGTGTGTGAAAGTAACGAGAGGGGGAGAAAGAGGATAGGAGAAGGGGGTGGGTGGGTGGGTGGGTGGGGGGCTGGAGCGTCTCACGCTAACACAGATCATGATCATCATGTTGGCAGGATCTGAAAGATTAGACACATCAATAGTTTATGAATCTCCACAGAGTTGCTCTCAATTCCCTCTTCTATAAATTACTAAATAAGGGCATTTACATCACAGCGCCCAGGCAAACTTTTTCCTTTTCTCCTCTGTTTCCTTTCATCTTTTCCTACTTGAAACTTGGACACAGTCCATCTGACCCTCATGAACTGAGTAATAAGGAAGAAGAACAGAGGGGAAAATAATCTTTATTGCTGTTGTGATTCAATAAGGAAGAGAGAAAGAGAGAGAGAGAGAGAGAGAGAGGAAGAGAGGAAGAGAGGAAGCAAGAATAAAAGGGAAATAAGACGTGGTAAAGACGCAAGCACCTAAAAGACTGACATAATTAATACATGTGGCCCGCCGATACACATGAATTATGCAACTTTTATATTCAAGAAAATTACAAACACAACCCATTGGGAGAGAATGGAGAGGAATCATTATCTGCACACTTCAACCTTTGTACAATGCACCAAATTTTTAATAATTAATCCACATAAACAAATAACACATGAATAAAGAACACTTAAAAAGCCACCCAAGCCACAGGAGTTGTGCGAACTTCCTCTGTAACTTTATTTCTGTGAAGAAGAAGGGAGCAGTAGGAGGAGGCAGAGGAGGGAGGGAGGAAGACAGAGACTGAAATTCTATCATCATTCTCAGGCACATTGATAAGTTTGTTCTGATGATGATCATTTAGCTTGTTAAGGGTTATAAACATAAATAGGATGATAAACAAAAGTTGAGAACTCTTGTAAATTAGGACAGGTCACATTCTTGATGGAAATTATTTGCCTCGGCTAACTATTAATACATACTTTCAACAAGTGTGTTCAGTTTGGCCACTTACTTATCTCCTGACAGGCATCACATAGTTGTAGTATTTAAGATGTAGCCAATAAAAAAGAGTCTATACTTGAGTGTAAAATTGAAATAAAACTGATATTAAAATTAAAATTAGGCCTGAGCTGTCGTCCCCACCAGTAAGAATATATATCCCTGAAAAGCATCCAACTCCCTGTGCGCTACATACACTAGTTCTCCTCAAAGGAAATGTGAAGTTATGTCTGAAGACCGTGCTGGTCGTAAAAAAGCATAGCTCCCCCTTTGTGAGGGAATATAAACTCTGAGAGTAGAATATGATATACGCAAGTTAGATCTCAAGTTAATTCATATGCTTCGAATCAGGACTTTATTTCACAGTTAGGAAGATGATCCAAAAGGCAATGTCTTCTGCAAAAACAATCTCCCCCTAGTGATATTTCTTCAAGTCGATGCATATGCACCAAATCTGGACTAAATAAAAAAAGATTTGAGTAAGGAAATCCCTCCTAGTCTTGTGTGATGATTCATATCAGGATTTTTCACATTTCGCATTCATTCGTTCCACTTCCCTCCACTTATCTGGAGTCTGGTCGCGGTGGCCGCAGCTTAAGCTGCAGATTCCAGACTTCCCTCTCCCAAGCAACACTTTCCCGTTCCCCCCTCAGGGATCCCAAGTCGTTCGCAGGATACATAAGATATGTAATCTCTCCAGTGAGATCTAAGTCTATCCCGAGGTCTCCTTCCAGCTGGACAGTCCTGGAAACCCTCCAAAGGAAGGCACCCAGGAGGCACCCTAACCAGATGTCCGAATCATCTCAACCGGTTCTGTTCAACACGAAGGGAACTCCGAGCTCCACCGTATCACACCACCTGTCCAAGTTACGGTCCCTTTTCCCATCCTTTGTGAACAAGACCCCATGATGCTACGACTCCTTCACTTGAAGCAGCTGCAGTCTAATTATCAAGTACAAGACTACAAGACACAACATCTAATTTTTAATGAAAAACAAGTTTAAGTCTAGTTATTCACTTATTTTTAATTAAATATGAAAAAACAACCATCAGACACGTTTCAAAATGTATTCAAGTAGATAGCTTGTCTCGTACGATCAACCGTTCAAAACCCCAAAACACTCATTTTACTGGACCATTATTCAAAGACGACCAGACAAGCCAAAATAAACACATTTTAGATGAAAGGTTCATTTTATGTTGGCTATGTTGAAACTCGGTTTCAGCTTTTTTTTTCAACTTTACATTTGGATCAAATCTCAAAGTGCTAAAATGTACGATTCACTGTATTTAATCAAGGCATGACAGACCTACACACACACACGCACGCACGCACGCACGCACGCACGCACGCACGCACGCACACACACACACACACACACACACACACACGTATCCATGAGAGGAGGACAGTGAATATGTCAGCTTGAGTTAGGGTGGTGTGGCTGAAGAGAGGGGAGGACAGGAGGACACCCTACAGTGACCACACAGTGATGCCCTACGGGTGCTCTGACTGGAAATGAGCAAGTGAGTGAGAAGAGAGACAAACACCCACACGCAGAGGCCATAGTCACCTTCAGCATGGTGCATATGTTTCACACTGAAAATATCCCGGTGAGAGAGTCACTCCAGCAGCTATTCAAAGACGGCGGCTTAAATCACGAGTGTATGTGTGTGTCTGCAGCGTTGTGAAGAAGTATTTGACTCCCTCCTACTTTCTGCTGTTTTTGGCAATATTATGCTAAATATTTGGGCTATCTAAATTTAATCTTTACAAAAGATTTAACATGAAATGAAGATAAAACCTTAAGTGAAAGCTTGATGCGGATTTCAAATGATAATTGTATTCCTTGAACTTTAAGAGGTTATGTAATCCCAACAGGGCCGCTGCAAAAAACTATTAACCTCCTTAGAAACTAAGTCCAAAAAACTACTAAACCTCATTAATAACAGATTGTAGCTGCACTCAACACACTCAGACCGGATCACTACCAGCCCTGTTCAATCACATCGTACCTTGAACTTGAACAGACTGTTTTCAGTGGCTTGTCGCTCTCACTTGTAGGACACTATGCCAGAATCTAAAGTAATTCCAGAAGACATGAGGGAGATGGTGAATAACTACAAGTGGAGTCTTACAGCGCTCCTGGGACTCAACAAATCCACAGTGGGACATATTATCTACAAATAGAGAAGGCTTGGAAAAATAGTGGACCTTTCCTGAAATGGCAGAGCTTTCAAAATTCCTCCTATTGCATTGCGAAGGCTCATTAAGGTGGTCACAAAAGGTCACAAAGGGGGTCGATTCCAGACCTGGTTGCCTTTATATGTGGGGTTAGCATGTTATTCCTGTGTTCTCGGGGCTTTTTAAGAAGAAAGATTCCTTTATTAGTCACATAGTCATACAGTACAACATAGTGAAATTACTTCTCTGCATTTGACCCATCCCTGAGGGAGCAGTGGGCAGCCCCTCGTGGAGCGCCCGGGGAGCTAAGGATTCAGGGTCTTGCTCAAGGACCCTACGACAAGTAGACCCTGGTGGGATTTGAACCGGCTACCTTCCGATCGGGAGACGGCCGCTCTACCCACTGAGCCACAGCCGCCCTAGCCGCCCTTTTTCCAGGTGCTCCAGCTGCTGGAGGTGGTCAGAGAGCAAAATGAGCTGAAAATGCCAGAATGCCACATCTTCATTCCCTTTTTTAAAGTTTTGGTCAAAATAGCCACCATTCCTCATCCAGGTCAACCACCTGGCCCACCGTAATACAACGTGGTCCTCTCCATTCCATGCAGGTAAGGAGTATCCTTGCTTTATTCCCATATGCCTGATTAGAAAGTATGTTTATACGTCTCTCGATCCTCGTTCCTCTATGTTTCCTCTCACCAGAAGCCAGAGTTCAGTCAGCATGGCAGAGCCACATCTCCAGCTTTTTGTCTCTGTGGACAGCAGGGGTTTTGTGGCTCCTAATTGCTTTGTGCCACAGAGACCCGGGAAGCCAATCAAATTGGCCAATCTCTAAAGACTAGCCAAAACTAATTTGTTAGCAATATAACATCCTACAACTTTCTCTCTCTTCTCTCTCTGCTCCCCTGGTCTCCTGATGTCAGTCAAGGGTTCATTTCTGTGCCACCGGGGTCATGACCTCTCCCTCTCCTTCTCTCTCATCCTCTGTGGCCTGCAGTTCATCTTTCATGGCTTTTTGGCCGTGAACTGGCTCTGCATGATGTCGGTGATGAGAGTGGTGTCAAGGCTGGTAGAGGGAAGACAAATTATCTTCCTGTGTTAATTTTCCTCCGCCAAGTATAAAGACAGGAGAGGGATATAGGAATGGGTTCCCTATGTCACATTTTGTTTCAGGAGCATAACTCAAAAAAGTTTTTTCTTTTTTCTTCATAAACCTCACTGCACTCAACAATCATGTACTGACCGGGTGCTTTCTGTTATTAGAGATATTCAGCATTTTCACTTCTTCCTTTCCCACGGTTACATGTTGGACTCATTGTGATGGATGGTTTTATTTTCAGAACCATTATTCCCAATCGTATGTTTTGCGCAAAATATTCTGCAAAAAACAACCAAATACGGATGTGGTGCCTATCGTTATTTAGGAACTTTAATTGTCTGTATTTAGTTGGTTTCCTGGGTTACATTTGGAAGGGGGCTTAACATTACTCAAAAAGTGTTCAATATTTTTTCACGTCAAAACTTCCATGCTCTCGATTTGATTTTTGGGGAATTTAATTTTCAAACTTTAACTTTTACTGAGATAAACTGTTAACAAGAATTGCAATAAACAATAACAACTTAGTTTCACTTCCTTCACCTTTATTTTAAGAGTTATCTTGTCCTTGTGTGCGTGTGTGTGTAAGTGTGTGTGTGTGTGTGTGTGAGACACACCTCAGGGAGCGTGAGAGCAGAGCAGCTATGGTCAGAGGGATCGCACCCATGTTAGCTTTGGGTTTCATCCCTGGCTCCTTCAGCAGGGAATCTGGCAGCTTTCTTAGAGATTGTGTCTCAGTGGTCACATGTCCATGTGTGCATTGGTGTGTCTTGTCATGTTACACACCTCATACCTTTTGCTTTGTCTCCATCTCCAAGCTCTCGCTCTGTGATGTTTTTCCTCCGAGGATCCACAACTTCAAAAGGGAACTTTAAAAAGTGTATGTTTCACACAAGCAACAAAAGCATTGCTGGGGAAAACACACAACACACACACACACACACACACACACACACACACACACACACACACACACGAACACAGACACACACACACACACACACACACACACACACACACACACACACACGAACACAGACACACACACACATACACACAATCACACACACACACAGAACTTTCCCTGATAACACACCTAGCACGCTATCTGTGTTAGACACAATGCCTTCAGAGAATAAATAACAATCACTCTTTTATATCGGGGTGATACTGGAGTATAAAGTGCTGGGCAGACTCCTCTCCACAAAGAGGAGAGGAGGAACTACAAGCGAGATTCATATGAAAGAGATGCTGTAAAATATAACGTGATTTTTTTTCCTAATTCTTTTATACAGTCAGCTCAGTTGAAAACAGTGCAAAGACAATATATCAACATTTGGACTTCATCAACTTCATTCATGATTACAAACTTATTATGAATTTTTAAAATAGCAACATATTTTGTGGGTAAGGGGCAACAAAATATGGGCAAATTTATGTAATGGTCAAAAACCATTGATTGGAGTATGAAAGGGGCATCCTATAATTCAGTTATACACAATCAAAGATGTGGAGAGCTTCACCACTTATTGAGAATCTTTCTCAAAATCTCAAACAACGTTGAATACGATGACCTTTGACCCTCGAACAGCCCAGCATTAAAATCATGATCCTAGTAAGGATGTTGCTATATTGGCACAGGAACACTTTGGTAAAATATTGTTTGCAAACCGCAGATTGTTGCCAGTTAAAAGTCTACCATCTGAAGCACAAACCATAAGACTAGAAGAATATCCAGAAATGTTGTTGTATTCTCTGGAATCAAGCTCAGCTGAGACAGACGGATACAAAGTGGAAAACGTTATTTGTCCTGATGATTCCAAAGTGTGTAAAATGTAGTGGTATCCAGAAGTGAAGTTCCAGATTGCAATTTATGCTAAACATCTCCTTACCTGAGCTCATCCTTAAGATAGAATTATTTAAAATGTAAATTCAGTTATTATCCTGTCAAACTATAGGAGAATCTTATACATAGTATAGTGGCAGGGGAAACCCTTTCCAAGTCCACCCAAAGTACTTAAACTAGTGCCGAGAAAGTAAACTTGGGTGGGAGTAAGCTCTTCGTACTTACAGCTGTCTGATAAACTGCTGAGGTGAATATGCCGGTCAAACTGCCGGATCTATCCATTTATCATCCAATGATATAATTCATCAGAACATAAAGTAGTTATCCCGCAACAGCATATTCATCATTTCCCTGGTTTTCCGCCACTTTGACCTATAAACGCAAAATGTCCTCTGCAGAGCCAGTGTTCAGTTTTTCTGTTCAGGCTGATGAAAGGGCTTTTTGTAATCTGAAGTTAGAAGAAACATTTTCATTTACAGCTAATTATGACTAAAAAACATAGTTATGAATATTACATTCCATTTATTCAAAGGGATAAATGGGCCACCTAACTTTTACACACTCTACCTTTAAACTTAAATAAATCTCTTTTTAAGACCAACCTCAAGGGTGGTCAGGAGAATATCTGCTAAACTACACTTCACAGCTCCAGCAAACTCTTTACATGTATTAACCACATTTAGCACTAGTGCCTTTTGATATATGGATTTTTTTCCCCCGGTGACTCTGAAGGTTGGACATCTTCTCCATAGCATATACCTAAAACAATATACTCCACTCTAGAGTCAGCTGAGCAATGGGGGATACGTCGCCTACCGTTGGATTTGGTTTCCAGTTTTTTTTTAGATAGGATATTTTTGTGGATGATGTCATCTCCAGATGACTCAGGGTTGGAATTGGGTGTTTGAGTAAGAAAAAGGGATTTAATTTCTTTGTAGAGGCCCCCTTCGTTTTTTTGGTGTCACCTAACAGAAAAAGATAAGATATAAAGCTTCCTTGATTGATCGATTGAAATCACACACATGGCTGAGCTGCAGAACGAGTAGGTCTCTGGCTGTGTCTTTGATAGCTGCATTAGCTCAAAGTGAGGAAGCCAGGTCTGAATGATGCAACCTCAAAGCAACTCCGCTCCAAACTCCTTGTAAGCAGGTCACAGTCACATGCTGATAGAAAGTAACAAAGGTGATCAGTAGTGTGAAACCTCTGCTGATTGCAGCGTTTGATGGCGCGTCTGTGCAGAGCAGACTGACCATCTGGAGCAGAGCTTGATCAGCATATCTATCAGAAGTCATTTGTTTTAGGAAAGGGTACTAACACTGTTTTACCCATAAGAATCTGCAAGCTAAATAACAAATGTATACAGTATTAGATTGGAGATGATTTATAGCCCCAGTTTTTGCACATGCATGTGTGAAACCTTCATTTATGCCACTAAATAACTGGTTCTCTCAAAATAATTAGCCATTGATCCTTGAAAAGCCTAGAAAATCCTTTGATAACACACAACAATCTGTAAATAGTTTTTTCCTCTCCTTGCAGAAATTACAAATTTTCTTCCTCTTCCTTTCCTTCCACTGTGCAAATTCTCCAATTGTTAAACACAATATTCAAATTTTTTAAAAATGTTTAATTCAAAATTCTAGATTGTATTTTCAAAAGGAGCAGGGAAATTTGTTGCACACCATACGCATTTTTTTCATAAATTAAAGGCATTTACTTTCACTTTACAAAATAATTTTAAAAAAAGAAAACAAAGAGAAAAAAGAAATATATATATAAATTAACTAATTACTACTTATACTAAAATAACTGAACAGCACTGGGGTTGTGTAGTGGTTAAATCTGTTGCCTCACATCTTCTCTCACATACAGTCTCTGGATTCAAATCTTCCTGTCACTCTCCTCTTCTCCGTCTGTGTCATGGATGTATGAAGAGTTGCAGGTGCAACATCAAGCAATGTGACACTTTCCTGCAGGGTTGTGGAAAGGTATGGGTTGTTCTAATTTTTGCTTGGGAACATAATGAAACAATTAGAGAACAACTATTTATTTCCTAGATTATTTTGTTTTGTTTGTTTGTTTTGTCTTTTGTAACTGTTAACTGTACTAACACCACTTTATTAACCACTTGGACCGCTCCACCACCGTCGCTTTCTGGAACCGGAGCCCAAACCCAAGCCCAGTAACCCAAAATCGAAGCCTACTCATTGACTGTGAAAAATAATTTGTGTATCCACCCTGTGATTGTGATTAATCCAAAATGTAAAAGTTCTGAACTCATGCTGACAACAAACAAAACAATATCCAACAAGAATCGAAAATATCCCTTTCTAACAAATTCAACCTGATATAAATATCAATTTCAAAAGCATGATAATAAGAGAAGAAGATAGATAATCTAAGATACAAACCGCATCTGTTTGGATATACTGTATGTACTTTATTGAAGATTAAAACCAAGCAAGACTCTATTCTTAAGAAAAGGTGTTACAAAAGAGTAATTAATAAAAAAGGTAAATCCAACAAAAAAAGAAATTGTAAGCACATCTTAATAAGAAAAAGTCACCACTCCAGTGTATGGGTGTAATGTATCAATAATTTTGTAGTATTTGTATGTATAAAATAATTAAAAAGTTACACTCCACAAAATATAATATATATTTAAAAAAAAAAGTAAAAATTTAAATTAAAAAAATCCCAACATAGCAAAATGCACCACTTACAGTATATTAAACGCATATACTGGTTGTTTAGGCCAATTTTTAAACCAAAAATATTTAAGGATCTTTGATCCTTAAATAGACAAAAACTGTTTGTGCACTGATTAGTGAAAGGAAGAGCCTAACAGTTGACACAGAAACCATTTTTACACAGATGTCATATAGCAGCACATCAAAGAGGCCTATCTACACCTTCTTTGTTTATTTAATTGGACCAAACCAATAAAAACATAGGGTTTAAAAAGTTATTCCATTACATTTAAAAAGTTGCAGAAGTTCTGTGCTCATACAACATTGTATCCTCCTACACACAGATTCACAAACTGAAATGCTTTAGTTTGCATGTCAGGCCAATAGTAGGTGGTGTAACTTTTCAACTTCAACACCAGGAAAGAAGACGAGCGCCTGAGCGCCCGATCTTCTCTGCTGATCACATCGAGGGTGCAGCCGAGTCTGCAGCACGAACAGAACCTCCATAGTTCAGTATTGCTTTTGTTGTTGTCTCTCTAAAGGTGGCCATGAGTCCGAGACCTAAATGCTGCTGTGATGTCAGATTACACTGTGAAGGGCATTTTCAAAGGTTTGTTTTCATACACCCAAAATGCCAAATCGGTAAAAGGCTATCGTTTTATGTAAAAGCCATTGTGGTGGAAACAGTCTTTTAGGTAGTATGTCAGCATTCCACAATCAAAAGAGACATGATGTAGGATGAACACAGCAGGGTCTAATGTAATGTTATACATGTAAAACCAATTATTCATGGTCCCTGTTACATCGCCGTTGATGTTGTCCTTTACATGGAGGGTAACCACTGTCTTGTTTCATTATTTTATCCAGAGGTTGAGATGGTGCTGTTACTACTGAAGAGAATGACCCCTTCATGACCTCCTCCGTAGCTATTACATCAGAGCAGAGAGGTGCCTCAAAGGCACAACAGCTCTGCCTTGGAGGAGAAGCGTAAAAGGCGTTAAAGGTACGAATAATGCATTTGTTTTCAGATTTTTTGATACCAAATTTCTGTCACATGTTAGCAGGTTGCAGCCATGAATTTATCTTCGGAACAGTCCAGTCTGTCCGTCCTCCTCACTGTTGATGATCTTGTGTCAGCGCAGACTGACGGCGGGGTTTGTTGGTCACCTTGGAGCTTGTCCATCTGAAGATTCCACCGCTGAATTAATGTCACATTGAAATTACTTGTAGGTTTAATTTAGTTAAAAAGCATGAATAGTGATCAAAGTAAGAAATAGATAATTGAGACTACTATTAATGGAGGTGATGGGGATTTTTTGGCCGGCGATTAGAGTTCTTGATTTGACGGCGAGAGAGTAATGAGGAAAAAGTAAGATGAAACATCTTTCAAAGGATCAGTTGAAATTGCCAATCTATTTTAATCTATTGTCACCTTGGGAGAGTAATGTTCCGTTTTTGTGTGAACTAATTGGATTTCAAAATGTATATTGAAAAAGGTCTAATTAGATATTCATCACATTGGGAGGTACAACGTTTATCACGTGCAGGTAACATTCCTTAATCTCCTGATTGGCTTTCCCTTCTCCTCAGCTCACATCTCCCCACCTTCTTCTGTGTCTCGATAATCTTAACAGACAGCTGAGTGGTGATGTTTGAAAACACACAGGATTTTTTCGCCATTTTGTCATTTTCAACTAGCCTCACTGGTATAGAAAAAATACGAGCATCCCAGGGAAAAGGGATCTGAGATGTGTTTCACTCTCCTTTGCTATTACTTTTTCTCTTCCTCTTAACCCCTGAGAGAGACGCTCCTTTGTTTGAATCCTCATCGGTCAAGGGTCCCTGCAGTGGTCACCAGAGGTCAAGACTGACATCATTGACCTTATTTCAGGTCAGCTCCTATGGAGATCACCAGAGGGGAGAAAACGAATGCGATTTGACATATGATAACAAATGCAAACTCAAAGAGCTTAGCTGGAAGAATGTGCACTGATCAGCCATTAAACCACCTGCCTGATATCGAAAAACTTTTGCAACCAAAACAGCTCTGTGTTTTCTTACACGTTTTTATTAGAAGCAGCGTTACAGAACTTTTTATCAGTGTGTGCCACAGTAGCTCTTTTGTGGGATAAGGCGATTTGGGGGTAGCCTTTACTCCCAAAGTGCATCAGTAGCCTTGGGTATCCATGACCATGTCACCTGGTGACCGGATCACCGGTTGTCCTTTCTTTAACCATTTTTGCAGGTACTAACCACAGAAGGTGAGGAACCTCCTATAAGACCAGCAGTTTTGGAGCCATTACATCACGGAAAGAACTTTGGCTGTGTGACAAACGTTTTCATTATATCAAGACCTGTGGTCGGTGTGTTTATTGTGACAATTCTGACTACATGGTAGTAAGTTGGAATTAACCATTTTCCTAAACGTTTCTAAGAAGAAATAACATTTTTGCATTTGCACTCTATATGAAAATAGGCATTTTAATAATAATAATAATACATTTAATTTATAATGCACTTTACATTTGGATCAAATTTTGGTGATCCACAATACAGATGGTGCTGAAATTGGGTTGGCATGTGTGCTTTTGTTGCTGTACCTGCTGTTTTTGTCCCAGTGTCCTGTTCTCCTGCAGCTTGAACCAAAAACTTAATCTGTCTCCCCCATCATTACACTTAACTCCCCTCCACAGCTTTGTACTGAAACTCTCCTGATGCTCCTTTTGACAAAGCCTGAGCCTCCTCTTCCAATTTACCCTGAAATGCCCCATCACTCTTACGGGCCTGAGACCACCAGAACTCTAGGGCTTTAGGGGAGCACTGAACCATCTAATGCCTGATCCCCTTGCCTCCCTTCCTTCCTTGCTCTAACTTTAGTTTCCCTGTTATCTATGATTTCATGGGTTGGAGCCCGCATGTCCTCAGGGACGGGAGGCGTGTAAGTTCTCTCTCTACATACTGTACGGTGGAGATAGAGCATTAATCATGTGTTAAACAGTACCGTGATCCATACCACAAGCTTGTTGAGCAATGTATACTACGGCTTTGATCCCTTTCTCCCCCTCTGCCCAGTTTAACCGAGGTAATTCTTGACAAGCGCATTTGTCGTTTTGAAAACCCCTTTTTATCTGCTAAGTAAACATTAGAGCTACCCACCCGAATGAATACCTAACTCCTGAATTAACATAAGAATGGCTCAGCTGAGTACACTCGCAATTTTTTAAACAAACAGTGAACTCCAGCCACGCTAATGAGAAGTTTAGGTGACAGCGGAGGGAGCGTCTCCGCGGCGATGAGCAGGAGGAATGTCGAGAAGCAGACAATATTGTTCTGCAGCGTCCATCCAACACTCCCACCGACCATAACCCCCAAAACCATGATAGCCCTAGTCTAAAATTCTCCCAAGACCTGCTCAGTCATAGACATTGGGTATTTATCTGAACAGGATGTGAGCTTGAATCAATAACTATGGTAAACTGTCCTCACCTTTCTGTTGAGACTCTTCCTACACTTTCCTACACTTCCCTGTTATGCCACTCACTCCCATGGGTCTGAGACCTGCAGAGCCTAGAACCACAGGGGAGCACTGAACCATCCAATGCCAGAGCCCCTTTGTCTCCTTCCCTTGCTCCTCATAGTCCCCCCCTAGACTCACGGGACCATGGTCTCAGGCTGACCAGAGCTGTGGCAGGGTGCAGAGAGCAGGCCGTTGGTTCCCAGGACCACCACCCACTTGTCATGTAAATGAAGAAGTCACAACCAATTAGAGTAATTGCAGCGCATCGCCTCGTCTTCGCCACGGCTGCTGAGTTGAGGAGGGGCATGAGAGAGCAGGGAGGGAGTAGCGGGATGCAGGGAATGGAAATGTGGGAAGGATGGGGAAAAAAATGGAGCGATGGTGGATAGAGAAGGAGAGAGATTAGGCAAAGGGAAGAATCTGTCTGTCTGTGAGGCAGAGTGGAAAGGAAGAAATCATATGTTTTGGGAGTATGTCCTGAGGATCACCACATTAGTGAAATATTATTTTATCTTCTAAAACTAATACTGATGTCAATGTGACTCCAGATTGTACGGGCAGCATTTCATGGACAGCAGGGCTGTTGAATTTTAGGAGCAATGAGGAAAGTTTATTGATATAGCGCTGACAGCTGTAGCAGACCGTCAGCTGTCTGGGAGTTTGTTCCAGATATCTGCAGTATAAAAACGGAATGCTGCTCCTCCATCTTTAGTTTCTACTCTGAGGAAGGAAAGCAGACCTGAGGGGGCTAGATGGTTCAGAATGGAGCAGCAGATCCGAAATATTGTGGAAGTAAACTATTCACTTCTTTTTGTACAAACAGAAGTATTTTAAAATCGACTTGTTGAGTTTTGCTAAAAGTGCTGTTTTCTTTCAAGATATTTTCCCTGATTTCAGTGCAAGTTTCTCCTGAGCTGCATAAAATAATGGCATTACTTTCTTTTGCACCGCCACTACATGCACAAAAATGTTTTTGCAAACACACAGCAATTCACAAGTGTGAGAAATCCAATACCGTTGTTGTTTCAGGGTCATAAGGAAAAGTATATTGAGTCTGTGACGAGAGTAGTTTCTGCTGTGTGCATTCAAATGTGTGTTTGTGTGTGTCTGGTGTCGGGAGAAAAGATGAGTGGGTGTATCACAGCAGGTGGTAGGGGCTAATGGAACCCCCTCTGGCCTACCAAGAGTAGGGGGTGATGGTACAAGGGACAGAGTGAAGGAGAGGGTGTGTGTGTGTGTGTGTGTGTGTGTGTGTGTGTGTGTGTGTGTGTGTGTGGGTGTGTGTGTTTGTGTGTGTGTGTTATGACTGTATTCATGTATCCGAGCAGACAGATCAGCTACAGAACTGAGATGTGGGGACAAACTGTTGACAAAAGAAATACCAAGCAGACAAAACAATGATCTATTCTCAGTTAAAACAGATCAAATACATTAAGCATGTGAATGAGTGAAGGATTGAAAGTGGTTCTTCAGAGGGAAAAAAAGATTTGGTTGCAAGGCAGCTAGTGAGAAAATGGATGTACAAAAAGAAAGAAAGCAAGTTGGACAAAGAGCAAGACCGTTCTGGGCCTGAGGCTTCAATCTCCACCACCTCTGTGGTCAGTCGGCTAGTAATGTAATTCCTCCTATCAAGTCATCCATCCATCCACTCATCATCCATCCATCCATCCATCCATCCATACCTCTCTCTGTAGGCTGCAGGATAAAGCCTCGGCGCCTGAGGCAAACCATACAGCTTACACAAACACAACATGGGTATTAGTCTTAGCGAGGGAGTGTGCATGGATGTCTGAATGAAAGATACTTTTAATGTTCGCTGAGCTCCCAAGAGGTCTAGACAGCTCTGCTAAGAGAATGCTACTTTTAGATCCCTCCCTCCCTCCTGCTGCCTCCAAACGGAACCTATATTTCATTTTAAAATGCACACTTACTGTCAGTACTTATACAAAACGACAATAACGTGGCTTTTGCTTATTTCTATATTGGAAGAGCTTCTTAGGCTGTGATTCCGGCAAAGACAACGCAAAGAGGACGAAGTTGACGTGAATACCAATAAATCAACATGACATACAAAGAGCTAACTTGAGCCAATGATTGCCATGTTCAGATTTTGATGTGTTGCGTGGACGGGTACATCTTTGTCAGCAGTATGTGATTTCAAACCCAGCTACAAGATACGCACCTTTGATGCCTGCCGTTGCTAATGTAAGATTAAGTAGCCTACTCTACTTTGGGTCAACTAAAAAACACTTGAGTAAAATACATTTGCTTCACAATCAGTAAAAAACAGAGCGTTATACCCCCTTTCAGATACAAGGCAAATTTGCGTTTTCGTGGAGCTTGGTTGCTACATCACCACATGTCTGAAGAGCTATTAAGGGCAGCGAAAAATATATACCTGAAGCTCCTGCCTGGAGTATGGACTGGACCCAGGAGCCAAACTCAGACTAAGGAGGTGTTTTAAGAAGTTGATTACTTCAGGAAACTGAGGAGGCACTTAAGTTAATCTTTCATGTCCTGCTCAAATGTTTGGTTGAGTACATTTTGAGTCACTATTTCTTATTGAGAAATTTGTGTAAACCTTAAATTTGGTATATTAAAGAATGTGAGGATTTTCTAAACAGATTTATGTGACATGTATTAAAAGTTTAATGAGGGTCAAATAGTTGTTTTTTTTTTAAACAAGCTTTGCTTAAAAGTTGAACTTATCTAATTAAAATGGACTATTTTCCATGAAATATAAAATGTATTCATGAAATAAATTTATGAGTCTGATTTTTTTTAAAAACTTTTTTAAAAACATGCTTGACCAAACAATCGGTCATTTCATGGTCAATTTTGAATATCCAAGATATTAAAGTAATGAAAAAAACTAAGAAATTAAATATGCAAAGAAATAATTTTTCCCACATCTTTGTGAGGACATTGAAGGGTTGAAGGCTGAGGTTGCCATTAAAACTTTGTTAAGGCTGGGGGAGAGGCAGGCAAGGCTGGAAGATTGAGACACAGTGTAACTGGGGCACGAGGAGAAATGGAAGGCATGTTTGTCAAAAAGTAAAAAACATGTATCGAGTATTTCTTTCGATACTGAGCCGATGACCTATCTACCACTTGGGTGGACTGACGATGTAATTACTGCCAGGTTTTATTGTAGGCATGGTGATGGCCGCACAAACATACAGACTACAGAAGGGGAAGGAGACAGAGATAGAGGAGGGACCCCTCATGCTCAGCATGAACCATTAAGTTGCGTTTTGTAGTTCCTGGATTTTAGGTCAAACAGTCTTGCCTGGATCGATGGCTTTGCTCTATTGGTCATCTGGGTATTTGCTGCAGGTCTCAGTGCAGAACAAACCTGTTGTAGGTGAAGCAAACCATTAGAAATAATGTGTTTTAGATACCAGAAGTGTCTCTTAAATCTGATGCTCCATTAAAACTTATCATACGGAGAAAACAAACGATCCGACAGAGATAATAGTGAACGATACAGCCACGTCTCGAGACAGGAAGCATAAGAGAACTGCAGATTGTGTCTTTATTTCAGTCAACTCCATCATATTTAGCTCAGGGGTGAACCTGTAACAATCCTAAACTTAGTGATTGGATTCCGTCTTATAAGAATAAACCTGTGGAGTCGTAGTTAACTCCTAAAATTTTATTATCAAGGGCGTCGGATTGTTCCTTCATGTTTTTATCAAAGAAGCGGCATATTTTCTAACATTGCATTTTGAGGTGAGGGAAGTCAGCTAAAACTAGAGAGACGCTCCAAATGTGAGTCGTTTAATGTTGCTCGAAAACTAAGAGAGCTTAAGTTTCAGATTCTGAATACATCTTATTCCACTGCACCACTCACACAGCATTATACGGTTGTCCTTGTGAAATAAGTAGAAAACTCTCATGCTAATCCCTCGTAAAACAAGAGGAAATTAAATTATTTAAATAGGTTAAAACAGTTCAAATAAATAAATGATGAATGATCTATTACAATAACCGTTCATCCAGCAGCAGAAGAGAACCAGACTAATGGAGAGAGAGACGCATTTAAAGACAGCGGCTGATGGTAATAGTGAGGCTAAGCCTGCAGGTGTGACACAGTGACTGGATAATGACGCTACCTAAACGGATACAGCTGATACCGACTGAGACCATTGATTGTGATGCAGGTAAATGAGATTGAGCATGAAAAAGTGATGATAAAAGAGTGGTGGGAGGAGAAGAGAGGCCCAATAGTGTGAGAAGATAGTCTTACTGTTTGAACTTTTTTTTATTATAGAGATGCAGCGGTGCCACTTCTTGTCTGAAGGAGTATTGGTACTTACATGTTGAGTAGGTATCGATACCAGTGAAAGTTCTTATAACAATAACATTGCAGTTGACTTTCAAAATGTTTATATTTCACCAGACCAAAAAATCTCCCCCTAGTGAGTAAAACATGATTTGGGGGATATAATTAGAGGCAGATGAACACACACACACACACACAGATAACCAAGGTACTGTGTGGGAATATTCACACATCATTAAAACATAATGGATTGAGAAACACCAAATATGGCGTGTGTGTATGCATGTGTGAGCGTATGTGTGTGTGTTGGGTGGGTGGGTGTGTGTGCATATGTGCACCGGAGGGCTCTCCCAAGGAGTAGTGAAGATCCAATATGTCTGCTTCCATTTGAGCACTGAAACATTCATGGTAGTCAGCACAGACTGGGACACACACAAATATACAAACTCACGCACACACACACACACACACACTCACGCACGCACGCACGCGCACACACAAACACACACACACACACACACACACACACACACACACACATACCTATGAGAAGACTGATGCTCCGATTTTGTCTACTGTAAAAAAAAAGTTGAGTTTACCACTGTAAAGATTTGCAGCAGGTTTTTGCAGAATAATATGAAGGATTTGAAGTCCGGTTCTTGAGCACTTTTGAACCTGCAAACATGCTGATGCTTCTCCTCATTTAGGACACGCTGCACAGTGGCCCGGCAAAGCACAGAAATGACTGCAGTGTATATGTTTCTCCGCTTATGAATTATGAACACAGTTAGCTCTTTTGTTTATGAATTATTACTGATCCGCCTCCACAGGATAGTTGCTGGAACAAATGCATTTACTCTCTAACCAATCGCATTATTGCCTTTTTATTTTCATACATATTCGTTTTATTGGGAGCAAGTTATTTGGGGTCGGGCATGAAACAAAACAACTCATTTCAGAAACATGCTCTTCATTAGGAGGAAACAAATGTTTATTTTACCAGCACTTTGTGAGGAGTCATGAATAAATATGGTGTTTGTCTCTGAGGTGAATAAAACAACAATGCAACGGCAGAACAGAAGAGATGGAGATGCTACGGAGGCGCTGCAGGTTCTCTGTGGACTTATGGTCACGGCTGAGGAGGAGGAGGAGAGCGCGGCAATAAAGATATGGATCTGTTATATTCTGTTTGAAAGGCTTCCTGTATGGAAAATAAGAAAAGAATCAGAGATGGAAGCAGTGAATATTCCATAATTACAGTCTATAATGAAAGAGCAGAGGACTGCATAATATGGGGGAGGGGGTGACTCCAGACTGGGGGAAAAAATGAAAAAAGCCAAACAAAAACACAGAGGTCATGAATATGGAATGTGTGTTCTTTGTAATTTAAATATTCATGAAATGACGATTAGTATGTCATAACGGCATTATCAGCTTCGGCAGCCCAAAGACGAGAGAACTCTGGCTTGATTGATCTCATCAGGACATCATCAATAATGGATATCTCCAATCATAATGCTGCGAGCACAAACTGGCACACACCCTGACACGCACAAACAATTATGACATCTACTGTCATTTAAACCTGCCGTTAAATCAGTGGATCAATCATGGAAGAAAGATTCCATCACTGCGCCTTGATTCACCTTCTTTGGTTGCTAAGTGAGAGAAATATTTATAACAGTTCTTTCCAAATATATAAATTGAGCTCTGCAGTGTGACTTATTATAAAATCATTGTAACGGTCCTTAGATTTTGGTGAATTTTATTTTTTGATCGATTGTACATAAAATCAAAGTTACCAATGTTAACATAAGCTTCATATCCGTGTATTTATTGAACCAAAAAAGTAACCTAACACCAAGTGGGCCGTTCGAAAAAGTTTTTGCAAACTTCATCCAGGTAACAGGCTCATTTTGTAGCTGTTTTTAACAATCATAACGGATTCTTTCATTAGTTTCCAGGCATGTCTGAGGTAGGGATGGGCATTTCAATCAAAACACTATTTGATTTAGATTCAGAATTGTTGTCACTCGATTAGACCCTCGACCCACATGCCGTGAATTTACCGTTTACTTCCCACTGTTCAGCAGCAGTGTAAAGCACATTTGTCCGGTTTTCAGCTCTGAGGCGCTCTGCCATTACTTTTGTCTGCAGAACAAGAACCTGAACTTCCCCCGGGTGTAATTAGTTGGAAGCACTGACCAAACAATCTGTGATCTCTGTCAGTACCTTTGACCTGTGGTGTGCCACAACAGTCCATTTAAGTTCCAATCCTGTTCTCTTAATAAATGCTGCCGCCGGGATATATAAGTTTGAAGAACACAATTATCGCTTTAAACTTCTATGTTGATGATACACAAAATCTACCTTCTTTTGAAACCAGACAAACTCATCCATTAAAGACTTTTCAAACTGTGAGGCAGAAATTAAAACGTGGCTCGTTTATATATATATATATATATATATATATATATATATATGTAATATATATATATTATACATGTAACACATTATATAATATATATAATGTTACGTAATATAACATAATTTATAATATTTCACTATAGCGGTTCACTTTTTAACTCACTACAGGGGGGGTTTTTGGGGGAAAACACAAAAACCTCTTTACAACCATGAGTCTAATGTGTCTTCATTTATCTCATATGAATTGACAAAAGGAAATCTATCTTGTTTTCTTACTGAGCTCAGAAAAACTTCTGATTGTATTTATCCATGGGTCACTATGGCATCTTAGAGCCAATTTTCTGACTTCACTAAAATAGTTTGGTTGAGTCGATATGGACTGTTTGAGATTATTAATGACACATTCATTTTGAGGAGGGGGAGTTCTTGTACAATACAGGGGATGTGGGGCTTTTCAGGGACATTACCTTGTCAACCTATGCTCAACATAACAGAATGTTAACTACTCCAACTGTGTTCTGAGTGTGACCTCCATATTCCCAAAACTGACAAGCAGATAATGCTGAAGGTAAAAGGCCTCAAAGAAAACTGTTGAGAAAATCTGTCAACCACAGACAGATCATGGTGATGAAGATGTGTGTGAGAGAAATGTTTGCATGCTTGTGTGTGCGGAAGTGGATGCAGGAGAAGTTCAGAGGAGGAGACTCGCGGGTGGGTGTTTCTTGTAAAGTGCTCCATTTGTGTGCAGAGATGTCCAGAGTGTCTAGACAAACGTGTAAACCTCACTCTTACACTCTCATGTGAAACTCTTTCTCTCCCTGGCGGTCCGGGCAGCTCGCTCATTCCCCCTCCATCACTGGTTCTCTAAACCATACAGTAGGACCTACTGTACTTAGACGTCATGAAAGTTGAATGAAGCTTCTCTTTAAGTATTTCTGTGGGATGTCGAGAGGTGAGGGGAAATATCATAATATTTGTTTTTTAGGAGACCTTAAACCTGCAAGCTTTTTCAAGGTTTATTTATCAAGTATTACAACATTTATTTATTATTTGTTTGTTTTTTGACTCCTGTCTCAGTCTGGTTGCTCTCTTTAGACCAGGTTGTTTAGCCTCGGGGCTGAAGGCAGCGAGCCTTACCTCACTGCAGCTTTGCTAGACAGACCACTCTCACTCTGAAAACACTTAACGCAAACATGAAATTACCATTTGAACCGCATCCTAAATACAGCTTCATATCAGTCACTAACTAATAACTAATTGCTCTTGAGATCTATTCACTCATCACAAGTAAATCCACCCTTCCGGGGAAAACAAGGGCTTGTTTTCCTTCCAAATGGGAAGTTTTTAAGGAGTCTCCTCTTGCTTACTTCCTCATTCATTATAAATTAAATGTATTATTATTATTATTATTATTCCTCCTTTTGGAAGAGCAAGAATTGCTTTCTTGGCTATAATAGGGCAGGTGCCTTGTCTTAGATTACCTGAGATTATCCTCAGTCCACAAAATATGAGGTGAAACCGGAGCCATATTACTCGACTACACTGTTATACCAAGAACAAAAACAAGGAAATATGAGTGTTGTTTTCACGCATCATCATCTCTCTTTGCTAACGCTGCCTTTTTCTTGTGACTAAGAAGCAATATCTGACCTACGCACATGTTTCCACACTTAGATACACGTGAAACATTTAAAAACATTCAAAAACAAATGTAGCTATATTATGTTTGTCCTAATGGGCATAATTTGTTTTCCCTGTAATAGGAACTCATGGGCTACAATCTAAAATGTAATAAATTCACTTAAAAAGAAAAAGTTAAACAACTAATAATCTCAAAGTTTTCAAGTCTAACAGATAAGGAATTTTAGATTTTAGACTACATCTGAAAAAAAACTTTATTTAGCTGTTAACTTAAAATTCAGGATTTACTTGGAATTATTGAGACAATCACATATCCATTCCCTAAGGTGAGTCAGCTGTTTACAATTTAAAGTATACTTACAGTGTCTTTCATGATAGGAATGCATTGTAAATTCATTGATTTCATTATTATTATTAAAAAAGAAGAAGAAAGGAAATCAATTGCCTCAAATTTTCCCAAAAAGTTGAAAAATCAAGTTAAATTGCAGCTTCAGTACAATGTTTTAAAATTTAAGATTAAGGTTTTGCTTTACTTGGAAGTGTCGGGGCAATCACTTTCTGTCCTGAGTTTCTGTGAAATAAAGTAAACTTAGACAATTTAGAATGACATTTGTGTAAAAATCTTTTTGAAATGAAGTCTTAAGGCCTGGGGAAACATCTTGTTTGCCTAACTGCTCGCGTTCTTAAGTGAGATTACCCAGATTTTTATCACCCAGAACACTATGGCCTAGTGAATACGATCCAGAAAGCACTTTAACCTACATCAACAAGAACCACAGCTTTGTCTTTCTGTTATAGAATTTTCTTAAGAGCCATTAATACAACCAACTTCAAAACAGGGGGGTGTTTTGCATGGGGCACATGTATGTGCACACATTCAATAACCAACGAGCTTTGAGTGACCAACAGATCAGCGCTCTGTACATCAGTCAAAGATGTGTAGAGGGACATGGGAAGATAAAGTCAGAGTATAAGTGAATTAGAGACAAGACATTTTGCATAGAATATTCTGAAAAGCAAAGGCGGGTCGTGAATTTTTCCACCTGGGTAGTTAGTTCTATACTACAATAATTAAGTTGCTCTCAAATAATTTCACTGTAACGCTAATGCTGCAGGCTGTTGACAGACTATGTAACTACTCAATATTTGATGAGACGGTAATATTTATTGATCTGGTGCAATAAAGTGTATAAACAAGGTTCAACACCTCTCAAGGATGTAGCACTATTACGCAGAATGACATCATGCATCACAAACAGACGCCCTATACACCTCAAATTACTAAATAATTAAATCTCCACAACCAGTCAGAATTTACTCAGACCACCTACAAGAAAGCAATTACTAGAGATGGGATTTTGCGGCTCTTTGAAAGGAACAGATCTTGTGGATCCGTTCCTTTCAAAGATCCGTTCAAAAGACTGGCCCTTTTTTTTATTTTTAAGAAGCCAGCCTGGGGGCAGCTCATTTTATCCGGGATATAATCACTGGGAGGAATGAGAGGGTAAGATTATAATTTTATTTTGCATGTTTGTAGCCAGAAGGATATTGGCCTGACGTCTAACACTACCTGGTGTGGAAGCAGAAGAAGCACAGATGTTGTCATTTTCACTTTCAATGATAGAGACTTCATCGTCACTATCATTGTTGTCTTCGTACTCAGTTTGATTTCCTCTCACCTACCCCACTTTCACTGTCGGGTGTTGCGTTTTGAATTGGTGATGCAAATTATTTGTTGACCCGGATTTGAATGAGATACTTTTTTTGGCAAATATTAGACTTTGCTTTACCGTTTTTGTCCACTGCTGCGTTTCTTTGGCTCATTTTGTCTTTTTGAGTCAATAGCCACTGACTACGAATGAAGGGTGTCCTCCCCATTCTTGAGGCTGCTGCGGTACTGAGGCACTCACGTGAGAGCGGTGTAAAAAAGGAGGAGCTTGTGTGTGCATCTTTGTGAAACACAGCGATATAAAGAAAAAAGAAAAAAGAAAAAAAAAGAATTACAACTCGGTTCCCATCGTTCGTTTTAGAGAGCCGGTCAATAGATTCGGTTCATTCGTGAACGTCACAATTCTAGCAAAAAGGCCATTAAACGTAAGTAGTACAATCAAGATTCAGGTGGGTTTCCTCCCAGACTCCGGCCAACCTGCTGGGCATATACATATGTTCCCAAAGGCACACTGGCACCGTCAGACATCTGAATCTGGACATCATTCCCACCACAACCGCAGCAACCACCTAAGGCCAGTAATAATCAACAGCTATTTAAGATAAATCAAATGTACTGGACTCACCAAAGCTGTCCATCATTTGAAGAGAAAGTCTTTCCTTCTTTCTTTCTCTAAAAATAGCTCAATGACAATTACATATACGCGCATGGCGATCTCAATCTCTTTTTTAACCGTCTTTCTTCCTGTCTGTTTAAGCTAATGTGCTGGATGTCACACAACCTTCCAAACTTAATGAGAACAAGTCAAAAATAATGATTTTTTTCTCCACCAAAGTCTTTCTCTGTAAAGAAAAATCTCGAAACCCTGTCTGCAAATGTCAAACCTGCAGATAGAAACCTGGATATATTTGATTGTGACCTTTCTTTTGATGCACAAATAACTAATGTTGTTAAATCTTGCTTTTATCAATTAAGGAACATCACCAAGATAAAGTCATTCCTTCTCGCTCGGATCTGGAGAAGGTCATCCATGGCTTCATTTCCTATCGTCTGGATTTGTAAAATTCATAGTAGTCCGGCCAAAGAGCACTTCTACATCTCCACCCTGTTCAGAATGTCGCAGTTATCTTCACTGGTTATCAGTTAGTTTTACAATCGTTTTCCAGATCTTGTTGTGTACTTTTAAGGCTTTTCATAGATTAGCTCCCAGCTACTTCACTGAACTGCTCCACACATACGAGCCTGGGCGCAGTCCCAGATCTTATGACAGAGCTCTGCTGGCTGTTCCTGAGTCCCGCCTCAGGACAAAGGTGACAAGCCTTTTTCAGTCAGGGTCCCTCACCTCTGAAACTCCATGCCGGAGGAGCTGAGGATCTCATTTCCCAGTTGGTCTCTATTGGTCCTTGTTATTTGTAATTGTTTCCGTCTTTGTTGCTGTCTTCTAATTTCTTGTTTTATCACGTAAGGCACTTTGTGACTCTACTTTGAAAAGTCCAAAACAATTATGTTTTAGAATTATTACTATTATAATTATTATCTGATTCCAACATTACAATTTTGGAATCAGATTGGTGAAAGACCATAACAACGAAACAAAAGAGCAGATGTTTTTGACTCCCAGATACTCCCAGATAGTTAGCTGAGATAATCCATCTGTCTAGTTACATGAGACATTGCAGCCAGCTGAGATCATGCAACTAGCTCTTTAGTTAGCTGAAACAATGCAGCATTCTGGCTAGTTAGCTAATCAACCTAGTTACAGCTACCTAGGACAGACAAGAGCTGAGCAGAGTGTGTGGGTGTGTGTGTGTGTGTGTGTGTGTGTATGTGTGTTTGCCAGATGTGTGAGGATGCAGGGCCGCATGTATGTGTTTTTGTGTATCAGGCTGTTAAATCAAGCTATGAATTCTTTGACTCTACATGCAGTTAATGATCTGGGATTGGCGCCGGAGGAGCTGACGACCTGTCCAGAGAGAAACTCACCTCTCACCGAAGTCTGTGTGAAAATGCAAAAGATGATTGATCATAGAAAATGGTTGCATGGATGGATGGAAGGAAGGATAATAAATGCGACTGTAATATGTATTGTTACTCTAAAGTGTTTCCCGTGTTATATAAAGAAGCATCATTAATTGTGTTGTTGTGTCACTTTTGTCAATTCGTAGGTATTGTTGAATCTCTCTGTATGTGTTTTATTGTGCATATGCTGCGGTGTTTGTGTTAAAGTTGTCCGGTGCGATCTTGTGTCAGTACCCTACTGACTCAGTGCTGTGTGTGCGTGGACCGTCAGACTGTTTATTGCATTTCCATGTGTCACATTTAAGTCATCGGGTTGCCTATCATTGCCATAGTGACTATGCAGTGACATGTGCCGGATTCTTGCTGTGGTGAAATCCAAAGGATGCTGGGACACATAACACCTCGTCCTCTACTTCCTGTGAGTGACAGTCGTCCTCTCCCTCATCTCTTCCTCCTGTTGTCTGTTCTGTTATTAAAAGCTCTAGTTGAAGAAAATCCCCTGGACTCTCTGCATAGGACATGGGCATTGCAGCTATAAACGGATTAGTTTTGACCCCTTCACTTTCACCATAATGAAAATAAATTCAACAGTTTAATAAAAAAGTCGATCCACTTCTTTAATGAGAGAATGTACAAATCAATTAAATTCTAAACATCATTATTGTTCGACTGTAATTATCTCTGTTTATGCAGCCTATTCAAGGTGATACTCTCACCACTTAATTGTGGTTCAACGTTGTGTAAAAACGTTGCAGAGGCGTGATGGGATCGATATATATATCCACGGATACTGTGGGGTACCGTGTTATGAACAAGCCAGGATCAGGCTCATTGTTGTGCTGCTTGTTGTCATTGATTTGCCTGACAAATTTCCCCTCTTGTGGGCCAACAAAGTTTCTTTTGATCTGGAAATAAGCGGTAATCATTGCAGATGTGGCAATGACAAAAACCACAGTCAAAGCATAACAAACTGTCCCAACAGAAGATCCTTGATGTCCAAAGACAATAAAGAAAATCATCTGACTCAAAAGGGCATAAGGAACATGAAGTGAGACTTAACAATAATATTATAGCCCCCTGCCTTATATTGTACATGTTTGCTACCAGATGGACATGAAAACAGCTGACTTGTCCAATCATGGTTCCAAAAGACCTTGGCAATAACTTTGTCAAAGAATCAGGCACCTAGTCATTAACAGTTCTAATGCTGACTATCCAAATGTAGGTACCTTCAGCAGTGGAGAGGGGTTATTTTGGACACACTTATTGTTCTGTGCTACAGAGTCACATACACAGCGAGTTGCAATGTGCTGTGTGTTATAAAACCTTTTCTAAAACAAATTGGACACAGGCTAACCTTTGCTCCCGAACCACGTCAGTGAGCCTTGGACAGCCATTACACTGTCGCCAGTTAGACATTTATCCTTCCTTAGACCTTATCACTTCCAAACGGGAAAATCCAACAAGACCGGCCCAACCCGCCATCAACCATAACAATTGAATCCTGGTCAAAGCAGCTCAGATCCTTAGGCGTGGGCATTTGTCCAGTTTCCAGCTCATCAAGGGTAAAATGTTCTTTCCATTGTAATTAGGTAATGAATGTTGCTCACTTCACCTGTCGCTGGTTACAACGTTATGACGGATTCGTTTAGAGATGTAGAATATGTCTGAGAAGAACAACAACCATGATCAGATGTGAACAGAAGTTGTAAACTTGAATATCTCTTCTTTCTTTGGTCCAGGTGTTGAGACGGACATGTCTCTGCTTGGTATCTGCCACAATGTGTGTGGACTTGAAAATGAAAGTGGTTATCATATTGGTGTGACAAAACTTCATCAAAGGTGTCAAGTTTGATAAAGAGACATTGTTAGTAAATGTTGGAAAGAAATCATAAGAATATAAAGAATATCATCTGAGGGAATGATATTTTTAAATTCAGGGAGCTCATGGTATCTTACGTGTATACAAAGGTGTGGAACCTCCTCCTGAACACATTTCAGATCAAACAGTCACACAGAGGTTGCATTGTTCCGGATCAAACCGAACGACGGTTCTGTTTGTTCACAGCGTGAATGTACGTTTTTTTGGACGGTTGGGACTGTTGTTACAGGAAGTTAGTGGAAACAACATCTAACGAAGGGAAATAAAAAACAGAAGACGGAAGAAGATCGGCATGAGCTGCTGTAGCACAAAGGAGGAGGAACCGAAGCGAATAAGTACTTAATAGTAATATGGACAGATGAAAAGTCTACTGGAAGAAAACGTGAAAACAATAAAGAATGTCAATTATTTTATTTTCCACACAGCAATCAATCATCAAGTAGGAGGAGACGCAGCTGCGTTGATGAGGAAAACAGGAAGTAGGTTCTGCATTAACGCAGCTAAAGTTTTTTGCAAAAACAGTAGTATGAAACCAAAGATAACAGCTACAAACTTCCAGTTAGCTAGATAGATAGCTTGCTAGATAGCTAAAGAGATAGAATGCTTGCTAGCTCAAAAACTAGATAGCTAGCTAGGTAGATAGTTAAATAGATAGATGGATACATTTTACGGCAATGTCCCAATGTTTGATCATTATCAAAAAAATATATATTTCTGTCAACACAAACCCGGCTGAAGATAATCTAGACATTTTCTTAAAAAAATATGCGCTTTTGTTAATGCTTGCAGATCTGATAAAAAGCATTAGTATCATTTTTTTTAAATTTTTGCTTCATAAAATTTTGACCCATCCGCGACAGTCGACCCCTTCGAAGCGCCTGGGGAGCATATTTGGTTCAGATTCATATTTCATACATAGAGTTCATATTTGGTCTTGCTCAAAGACCCAACCACATGTAGACCTGCTGGGGCCTGAACCAGCTACCCTCCGATCCGCTGATTGGAAGGCGTCAGCTCCACACACTGAGCCACTGCCACTTGACTTTTTTATTTAAAAAAACAAACACAACAACAAAACATCAATACGAATATCAACTTCAGTTTCCACAAACATGACTGGAAAGGTCTTTCCATTTCATTGAAAATATTAAAAATCCTGTTTTCCCATTCAAAAGTGTTTCTTTCACCACCAACACAACCAGGAAAAAACTTGATGTTTCATGGATAAAAAAAAAGAAATCACTTCTGTCACATCTTACATTGCAGGAAAAACCCCGGTGCCTCGTCGAAAGTATCTCTGCTTTGAACAGAACATACAATTGCAGTGTACATCAGAAATGAATAAAACTGTCATCCATATATCAGTGAACATTTCAAGCAATGCATTACATTTATCTTGGTCAGAAAAATATTCTTAAAAAAATGGAGCACAAATTGATTTTGAATTAAGTAAACTGTATATTTATTCCATATCTTTGTGATACACAGTGAGTATAATGTGTGTAGCCTATGTATTTTATTTATGGAGGGGCTTTATTCATTAGTTGCTATATGCACTAGTAAATGTCATGGAATGTGTTTGTATCTATAATTTACATTTTTCTCTTTGCATCCCATTGTCTTGTGAGATTCACAAACCAGTGCGTCCTCACCGACACAAAGGGTGTCTATGCAGCTCTCTAATGGGAGAACAAGCTGTGTGAAGAGACAAAATGTCACCAGACGGTCCCCACTCAGCCACCTCCCCACTCAGGGCATACTTAGCATTTAAAGCACCCCAAACCCACCCCACCCTGCTCTGAAAAAGCCGTGCTAACATTTAGCGGATGGAGGGGGAGCGACGCACAGACGGGCTTTAGCCAGGCAGGCGGGCAGGCAGCAGATTCCTCCGGCCCTGTAGTGGAGCCGTGGGGAAGTTTTTAATTCCTCCACCCTTATGGTTCATTTGTCCTCCAGATCCCCCATATGAAGCTCCACGATGACCACTCATGTGTGCACTGCTGTTAAATTATTAACGAGAGAGATAGGGGAGGAGGGATGCGATGGGAAGATAGAAAGAAGTCAAGGGGAAGAGGAAGAGGTGGAGGATGAAGTGGCAATGAGAAGCAGAGGTGTGGAAATGTAGTGAGGAGTTGAGAGGAGAGGTGAGAAAAGGTGGGAGAGAGATGGAGAATGGGTGAGAGGAGGCAGAGGTTGAAAAGTGGACAGTGACAAGGTTTAACTATATTTTCTGTATTAATAAACATCTTTAAATCTACAGTTGGGACAATTGCTGAATGCTGAAGTTCTGGTGCACCAGAGGTTTTTGTAAACAACAGCCGAGCCTGCAATACGAATGCATTTCACTTCACTTCATTTGATGTTTGATAAGAAATAAGCACGTCTATACGTAAATATGAACATGTACATCCATAACTGTTACAGGAGCTGTAGAACTCATGTGACAAATCCAGACTCCATCAATATGCATATTTCCAAAATAACGCCAGTACATGACGACTTATTTTGTAAGCATTAGAAAACATCCCCTTTGTGACGATCGTCTACAGCCACTCAATGATTGTCAGGAAAGGAAAGTGTACCAGGTGTTACTCTATTGATCAGGATCTACCATGTTGTCAAACACTCATTTTAACATTTATTTATGTTAGCTGCTTATAGCCGCTTTTCTAAAGAAAATCTCGAGGTTTTGGGTCGCATCCTAAAATGTCACACCCCTCTGTTTAAAACTAACTACGACTCCCACCAGAACAAATTCTGTGATCTCCTGTCTGATTCAAAACTCTGATGGGGGTAAAAGAACAATAATAGTCAGACCGTGAGGGATTCTATAGTATAAACAGATCATTCTAACGTTTGGTGAAGTCTGCACATAAATAAGAAGAATGTGTCTGGTCCAAGGCTGATCAAATGTGCTTCAAATCTTTTAGTTTAAATCGTTTTTCTAGTTGAGATATGTATGTGAGGTACACTTTGAGTGATATGTAGGTGTTTCCCTTCAGTGCAGGTCTATCGCAAAACTGTAGTTATAATTATTGGTGAAGCTTCATAGTTGGTCGGACGTCCACGTCAGCGAGGACTTACCTGGGCTGGAGAGTAGCTACCTGACATTGGAGGAAGGTGGGGGCCGAGGGTGTGAAGATGTTGGGGTGGTGGAAATTAATTTGACAACCCATCCCCCAAACACCTGACCCCTGCTCCTTCACCCACACCCTCTCTCCTGTGTCTTACACTGACGAGTGAAGGAGTGTGAGCACCTCGGTGTTATGTTTGAGTGCATATATTATAGAAGTGTCCATAACGTGTACGACTTTGATGTGATTTCTTCTGTAGCGCTTCTTCTATCTCTCTTTATGTGTGTGTGCGCGTGTGTGTTTGTGTGCGTGTGCATGTGTGTGTGTGAGAGAGAGATGGGAGAAGGGTGATGAGTTGTGACAGGTGTTGTGGCCTCTAGTGCTGAAGGAGAAGGCGGAGGAGGAAGAGGGGAGGGAGTAAACGAGAGCAACACAGATGATTATTTAATTACTGTCTAATACTGTGTACCCCTTCTACTCCTCCCACCCTCTCTCTCGCTTCCCCTTCTCTTTCTCTCCCACTCTCCTTGCCAGCCCCATCCCCCCCCCCACACACACATACACCCCTCCACCTTTCTTCCCTGTTTTCATCCTTTCTTTATTAATGAACAATCCGGGCCTTTCTACAAATCCGCCAGGGCTTACTGTACCCCCCAGACACTGTGTGTATGTGTGTGTGTATGTGTGTGTGTGTGTGTGTGGGGGGGGGGGGGGGGTCTGCTTGCCTTCTCCCATAGGAAAACCACCCCATACACACACACACACACACACACACACACACACACACACACGAAAGCACTCAAACAGACACACACGTACTAGTACTAACATTTCTAGACTAATCAGCGCATTCACTTTATTTGTCTTATTTTGCCTTGTGTATATGAATGCAGTGTGTTTGTGTGTGTGTTTGTGTGTGTGTGTGTGTGTGTGTGTGTGTGTGTCATGTTTTTGTTTGGGCATCAACATATTCACATGCATATTTTTATGTTTGCATGTGATTTGCATGCACGGTATGGATTCATGCATACTCATGTTCTGCTGTATAAAACTTGTGTGTGTGTGTGTGGGTGTGTGGGGTGTATGCCCTGAGGTAACTGTCATTGCTGTCGCTGACACTTACAGTGTGTGTTGCATCACTACAACTTAATTCCATTCTTAGGGCGGCCCACAGGAGTAGAGGTCACTGTGTGGATGGTGTGTGACGTGTCATGGATTTATGCCACAGAACCTGTAAGGATAAAATCACCCTGAATGTACGCAGGAAAGCCACTGGGTCTCTGAAGGGACCAGCATCACCATCAAGCACACATTATACCACCACTGCATGGCACATGTGGAAAGTAATAAAGTAAGAATACTTCTTTACTGTACTTCCTGTGGGATTTTCAAGTATCTGTCATGTACCTCGGGCTTGTTACATCACCATTGTTTTAATTTGAGTACTTTCTTGTCATCAACACTTATTATAAATCAATGGACAATAACGGATAGAAAGGATGATCGCTTGGTGTGTCCATCGGTAAGTATCACTCGTGACAGATGAAACAAGATGACCGACCTAGAACATGTAAGAAGACGGAACAGACAAGAAACATTTTCAAGAAACTAGACCATCAAGAAAAGCTGTGATCTCAGTGGTTTTGAGAACCACTCTGTTATTCTTTGCCTTTTATGCTACGTAATGGTCATTTACATTAGATACATTATTTGCCTGTGCATGGTGGTAATAAAATAAAGTACCTAATGAAAACATGTGAGCCCTTGTTGCCACATGCAACAAGGGCTAGTTTCTCTCTCACCAAGGGTTGACATCAATCAACCCTTTCATACATGAGTTACAATCTAACTTTTCTCAGAGCATTTATTCTCCCTTTGTTTTTACACACACATGTGTTTTTCAAGTGCACAAATTTTAAAATTGCTTGTTAAAGAAAGTAGAGATGTGAAGCATCTATTCCCTACTTTATTGAATGAAATGCCTTCAAATACATTTCCCCCCCCCCCCTTTTTTTTAATTAGAAACTCAATTGTGATTTAAATGATGCTCAAACAACAGAGATCCATGTGTGTGAACTAAAAGATGTACAGCTTATTATACCATTAAATAAAAATAATACACAATATTATGCAACTTAACATCAACAATTCACCTATATGTACACTGATATGCCATAACATTAAAACCAACCACTGGCCTAATATTCTGTAAGTCCCCATTTCACTGTTAAAACAGCTTTGTGATGCTCTTTGTGTTCTAACATCTTTCTGTCAGAATGACCATCTAATTTTTGCAGCAATTTATGCTGCATAAGCTCTTCTGTAAGGTGAGACAACATGAAATAGCCTTTGCTTGGCCTTGGAAGACCGTGTCTACCTGTTTCCAGTCCAACAGTTGTACTTCCTTTGACCATTTCGTTTTGGTAGTTATTAATCACTGAAGACAAGAAACGTCTAACAGGACCTGCAGTTCAGAAGATGCTCTGACCCAGTCATCTAGCATTCATAAATTGGCCCTTATCAGAGTCACTCAGATCCTCCTTCTTGTCCATTTTCCCAATTTCTAACAAATTTACCTATGGGAAAAAATATTCACTCGCTGGCCGATGCTTCCCACCCACTGATAGGTGTCATAGTAATAAGACGGTCAATGTTATAAATTCACCTGTCAGTGATTATAATGTAATGGCTAGTCAGTCTATAAAGAGAATTTTAATTCTAAGATGTTATATTAGAAAGGCAGCTTATCGAAAGTAAGTTCCAGTGCACCGCTGATTAGATGCACTGTTCTGTAATTCTGTTAGCACTGTAATCTCCATCTGCTGTATATGAACCACAGGCACACAGCACATACATGCCCATCCATACACATGCTGTACACATGGATGAAAACACACACATGAACATACACACTGACACTTTCAGAATGAGCACCCAGTCGCCAAAACACAGACACCTGACAGAGAAGCACGTTATGTATAATTACAGCCGGCCATATGGCCATGAGGACTGTTGGCCAGGCCGACAGGGTTCAGCTCTGAGGAGAAAAGACACGCAGACACACACACACACACATTCTAGAATAAACACTCAATAGTGTTGCTGTGGAATCATTCTCTCATCCATTGATTCATATGACTGTGTGCAGCCACAGGGCCTCCCTGTCAAATCCGGCGTACAGCCCAGTATGGCTGGATAATATGGCCTTTGTTAATGATGATCAGAGAATGGTGCCTCTATACCGCAGAAGGGAAACGGCATTCTGACTAACATCTGCTGGGAATCAATGACTTTTTTTTGCCGTTTTATTGTGGTGATTATAATGTTGCTGGGACTAATCAATCTGTGTTGCACTGACATAAAGATTTGGACACATTCATGGCCCTCTTTTCCCTCTAAAGAAAATTGCAAAGGATGATATTTACAGGAACTATGAGGTTCCTCTGAGGAAATTATGTTTGTAGAGTCAATCATAGCTGATTGGAAGAATTAGTTTGCCTGTGTTCAATGGTGGAAGGTTTTGTGCCGGCTAAAATTCTACGGATACTAGAATTTCAGTTTGTTTTTTTCAGAAATTAACCCTCCTTTACTTGACATATATTTGTAATCAAAACCAGTCATTTACCGTATGTTTATATTGCATTATATCAAATGACTGTAAAATATTCACTTAATTTTGACAGAAATCTACACATTTGTGTGAGACATTACCCAAAAATAGTTAAATGTTTCCTTTGGAAATTTGTTAACACATCAAACATTTGAAAGAATGGTGCCTCTTCATATGCCTGTTTAATTCTTTTAAATGTTTCATTCTGGGGAAATGCAGTATAAGTATCATACCCTGCTTAGGTTCATGGAGCCTATACCAGGTTACATTGGGTGAGAGAAAATTTTACTTTTTGCATTTCTATGGCAAAAACTTCTATCTATTCATAAAAGGTTCATTTAAAAAAAAAAAAGTTTTTGTAAAATGTATTTTTTTTTTGTTGACAAATCTAGCATGTAGACCAGAAATGATCATATATGAAGTTAATATAATGCTTATACAATACTGTATTTAGATTCCCCTACACCGCCAAAAAAACCTGACCCGCTAAAGCATGGACTTCCCGGGACCTCAGAAGGCGTCATAGATGCAAATCTTTAGTTCTTATAAGTTGTGTGAACCGTCCATGGATCCACAGACTCTCTATTTGATCGAGATCTGGTAACTCTGGAGGTCAGAGACAAAATCTTGAAGTCATTGTTGTGTTCCTCAAACCCTCCCTGAACCATTTCTGGCATCGTGAAAAGGGTGTTATCCTACTGAAAGAGACCGCTGGCATTAGGGACTATTGTTCTCATAAGGGGGTTTACCTTTTTTTGCTACAAAGATAAGGTAGGTGTCAAAGTAACGTCCATGATAGAAGGACCCAAGGATTCCCAGCAAACTATCACACATTGGATTTTTGACTTCCCATGGTTCTTCCTCGCACCGTGTATTCTCCATGTAAACAACACACACCATTTTTCATCATGATGTAAAAGAACACATGATCCCTCAGACCAGACTCCCTCTTCAATTGCACTGTGATCCAGTTCTGATGCGGTTTTGTCCAGCCTGTAGCTACAAACAGCCGCATACGCTGAAAGCTCCAGGGCATTAACTTCTCTATAATGTCATGGCTGATGTTCAGTCAGGATGTTATTCTTCCTATTAAATAGGGTTACAGGGAATTCCATCTCCTGGTGGCTGTTGTTATAGAACATGTATAAATCCATGGCCCACAGTGTCATATAGTCTGTAACTGTGTTTTTTATGGATGGTTTTGGAGGTTCCCAGACCCACTTTGAAAGCAACTAGTTTGAGTTGTTGTTCTAACTTATTTAAAAGGAGCCACCCTTGTAAATGTAAAAATCTTAAGGTAACGTATGCATACTTAACATGCCCAAACCCATTCATCTTTTTTTTTAGTGCAACCTTAAGTCAATAGCACCTCAGAAGTTCTGGATAGAATTATAAAAACAAGAGGAAATAAAAAGCTGCGGCACAGTCTTGGAAGTTTTATCCACAGCAAACAAACAACTTAAGAATCTACAGAAACTGAAAAGCCAGGATGTAATTATTGGAAAGAATGAGATTCTGCATCTATGTAATGTAATGAAAAGGAAATATTCATATTAGGCGAAAACAAACTATTGAAAAGCTGCTCATTAAACCTCATAAATAAATGCAAATCATCTTAATTAGTTCGAGGACCTTGGGTGCCTCTGAGCTTCTTCTGCTCCTCTCTCTGTTCTCTCGCTTGTTTTTTTCCCTGTTGTTTGTTTTCTTGCTGTAATTGTTGTTGTTTTTGAAGTCCGTTCGCCCACCATCTCCCCCTCCCTCTCCTCTCCATCGCTGCCTTTCGTCTCTCTCCTCTCTCCTCCCCTCTGGTCTGGTCGGAGGATTTGCGTCTCATGGTTCTTTCATCGCTGCATCGTTGACCTGGCCCTACCCTCAGCGGTGCCGGTTCCAGAGGAGGGTGACTGGGAGGGTTAGGTGAAGCAGATGGGTCGGGGTGGGAGATCTGGTTTTCTGGTGCCACTTTTTGGCATCTCAGTCGAATATGAGCCGGAGCCAAGCTGTGTCAGTGAAGTCAATGCTCAAGAAGAAACTATCTCAAAGCGAGCATTGGGACGTCATGTGTTCCATCAGAGCATTACTTTGAAGGTGTCAAAGAAAATTCAAGAAGAAACTATATGATCAGCCATAACATTATAACCACTGGCAGGTGAATTCAGAATATGTCATTACATTGGCAGATCTTAGTGTGTGTGGGATATAGTAGACTGTATTAAACAGGCTGTTCTCCAAGATGATGTGTTGAGAGTTTATTAACTTAACTATTTATCTTTTGAGCTGTTTGGCCTTTCATTCACATGAAAGCAATGTTCTGAGGCCTGAAAGACATCCATCTCATTTGGTGAGGATGTTCCAAAAGGTGGTGGATTTTAATGTGCTGCGTCTAAAAATGTGAAAAGATCCTCACAAAGAAACACTACTTTGATATTCTTTTGGACAAATTCCAAAGAAAAATATTACCTTGTTCATGTTTTGAATGTTTGTATTTATCGCTAAAAAAAACCCAGCCAAGAAGGGGTCACAAACCAGTGTACATTAGTGCAGGTCCAAGACCCGGATTAATGGGGAGGATTGTGTCAGAAAGGGCATCTGACATAAAACCTATGCAAAATCATTATGCAGGATGAGATGATCCGATGTGGTGACCCCCTAAGAAAAAGAAGTAAGTATTTATTGTTAATAAATGTACAAAAACCTTGGTGTTGTTTCATTTATACAAAAATCTTTTCTACTTTGCCTTTCAGTCACACGCCAACAACACTGAAACATTGTCACAGCTAACCTGATTGGTCAAAAATGTTTTACTTTCTGGTTTGATCTGGATCCAAAGTGGAGTTGGGAAACCTCTCCATGACCAAGGTTTGGATTAAACAGCTGAACTCTGGTCGGAAAAAAAGATATGGTCTAGTTCCGGGGAAAAAAGCACCATCATTCAATTTGTTTAGAGTGAGAAAGCATTCTTATGGATGGTTCAGAAAGATATAAAGAAATCAGAGGTCAACCAGGAAAATTGCACAAAACTTTTAATTTCTGCAAGAACACATGGCTGCTATGTCTTCAGCCCAAAAGCCACACTGAACATTTTCTAAAAATGTAATTCAATTTTTGGTAAAACTACTGTCATGAAAATAACCCAGCCATGAAGGAGCCACAAGCCCGGATGGATGAGGAGGCTTGTGTCAGGAAGGTCATCCAACGTGAGACTGATGCCAAATCAACATGCGGAACACAAAAATGAATTTCCAAACCGGATCGGTTATATTCCGGCTTAAGAGCGGCTGCCATTGGCATTACTAACCAGCAGGGTACCAGCAGACACTAAACACTGTAGTGTGGATGGTGGTCAGTCTGTTAGGCGTCTGGAGAGACGTGGTTACAGTTTTCTTAAGTGCTACAGTGCAGGCTGGTCCTCTGAGTTTTGTTAAGCATAACTTACTGCTGTGACACATGCTGCTTTGAGACGGCGGAGTGGATCGGACGCTCCTGTTGTCACTCGGCCTACCTGCTGTTATTAGTTTAGGGACCCCTAATTGGTCTCTGGTCTATCTGTGACGTCTTTACTGACCTGTAATGAAGTCTTTTGCTTAGAGCGGAGGAAGATAGGAACAGATAATTGGACCTGAGGTGCTACTCAGGCTTTCGCGCTGCTATGCTCAATTTGCAATTTAGAGGGGGATCCCACACCTATACGACTTAACGAGCCGTTCTAAATCACATTAGCCAAAAGGGAGAACACTCGCAGGAAAAGATGCAAACTGCATCAGACTTGTTGTTTTCATTCATTGTTAAATGACAATTTGTTACAGTTACAAATATCAGTGTGGGCCGTTTATCTCGCTGGGATTGGAAACATATTGGATTCCGGTTTTTGCTTCCAGCGCAGTCCTCAGGCTGTGAGCGCCAAGCTTTACTCCTGAGAGTGAAGGGGTGAACAGCAACGTGTCTGTGTTAAAATAAACAGCCTGCTATCCCAGGGATTACATCCATGGTAGATGATTTTATACCACAAGTAACATCATTCAGTGCCTATGTGGAGAACAGAGGGGGATATTTGGAATGGTGGTTCCCCCTTTTCAAGCTATTCAATTCAGTTCAATTCAATGTCTCAATTATTATTGCAGAGTTGTATGAATTAACTTGGTGTGTTCAGCAGTCCATACAATATTCATAAACTTTTATTTATATTTCAAAAACTGTAAAAAAAAAATATATTTTTTTTTTTATAAAGCAAAATGAGTTTGATATACTTTAGAATTCAAAATTCCTCCCCAGAACAATGTCCCAATCAAACAGCCGGGCTTACGTCCGAGAAGACGAGAGCATACTGAACCATGGTTTGGATCATCTACAGCATGAGAGCACTTTTTGGATGATGAAGGCCAATTACAAAAAAGTTACAGCAGGCAACTGTTTCCAATAAACAAAATAAGAAGTAAAAAAAGAGAAAGAAGTTCAAAATGAGCAGCTGTGCAACCTGAGAATATATATGGTCCATAAAAGGAAAACAAGTTCAATGGAAAAACTCACAAAGATGCTGAAACATTTAACTAACATGAAGATGAGAGAGGATATTAAAGAAGGAGAGCTATGACATCAGAGACACAACAATCAACAACACAATCAACCGATTAGACGAGGTGAGGATTAGAGTGCTCTGAGATCCAATGTACGAAATATAACAAAAACCTGAACCTTGATTCGGACTTTCAAGGGTTGAAGTTCCCGTAGTCAGCTTATTTTCACAGCTCAGAAATGATTAAAGCCCACAATCATAGTAAATTGAACCCAAACCACAATACCTCTTTGATCTGAAGATGGTTCCCTGACATACATACATACCTACCATCCATCCATTCTTCCATCCATCCATCCATCCAGGATTGTGTAATCAGGATCGTGGAGATTTCTGGACTGTCGGAGGAAGCTGTATAACTGGAGAGAGCCCACTCAGATATGGGGAGAATGTAAACGCTCCACTCAGAACGGCGCCCAGCCACCAGGTGAATTTGAACGACCCTGTGAGGAGACATTGCTTTTCACTCTGCTACTGGGCCTATTCTTTAATTTATGGCACCATTGCGTATAATAGAGTGCCAGAAAATGTTATATAAATGTAACCCAGGGTTTCACAGAATAATCCAACATCAATATTCTTGTCTGGTGAAAGGACTTAAATAATAGCAGAAAATTGTGAAGGATGCTCAGACCCAGCAGAAGAACTGATCGGCTGGAGAGAGCAGAACTACGGGATCGGCGGAAGTCCAATGTGTTATGCAACATAGGCAGAGGGTGTGACCCCTGGTGTCACATCCAGCGACCTACATACTTCATACAGTGAGTGACACACATACACACTCTGACACAGATAAGACACGACCACCAACACATAAGTAGGTACAGGTGTTAAAAAATGCATGACCAGAGCTGCAAACAAACCTCCGCGTGTGACATTACAGCCAATACGGCAACAGTTCAAAGAAAGTTTCCGTGATCACTGATCAGAAGTGATCAGTCCATCACCGTGGATGCACTTCCTGGTTACAGATCTGCTTCACGAGCTCCTGTCGAGCAATTTATGATTATTTCAATGTAACAAAACACCCTACGGAGATCTAATTAGATTAAATGACCAATAAGTCGCAGTTATGAAGAGTGCTCCTCAACCACACTCCTTATAGACAGACCTTTTTCCCTCCACTGGAACCAAATGCTTGTGACTTCTCATCGTGTTCTCCCCACTACTATAAATTATTCAATATTTGTTTGAATAAATGAACATGAAAAATAATCTCCAATGGCCACAGAAGGCAATAGTTAATTGGAATTAAAGGAAAAAAGTTTGAGCCTTTTTCTTAGTTGTTGTTTTGCTTCTTTCTTATGCACTCATGCCTTTTATACTTTCTTGCATTGTACCATTAGACTTTTTTTTCTTCTTTCATGTCAGTTCATTACATTTAATTTATTAATGTCCAATATTTAATGTGCCAAAAATGTCAGATTCAAACAGATGAAAATGGGGCATTTTCTCCTGGTACGAAGGATGCTCAAGCTGTTTGCTGCTTCTTGTTGTGACTCTGGGGGCCGAACGAGGGATGGGAGGGGAAGAAACAGAGAGAGAGAGACAGAGGGGAGGGGAGGAGAGCGAGAAAGAGTGAACTCTTCAGTCAGACCTGAAGTTTATCTTTAACCAAGCTCCCAAACCACATTGCTGCTTGGTGCCAAAAGGCACAACTTTACAGAAACTAACCTCAAAACTGGGCTGGAGTCGGAGAGAGAAAGACAGACTTAAAGAAACAAACAAACCTTACAACCTTACTGTAACTCTGAAAACGAGAAACTTTTTATGTATGAACTTGGTGCTGCTGTGAAGTACAAATCAACTTGCACTTTTTCTTTGTACTCAAATCCATATCTCATGCATAAATCGATGTTTTATAAGCTTCAAATATGAAATGCACAGCGGAATGGCAAACTTTAGACACACACATACATGCACACACATGCACACACACACACACACACACAGCAGATTTTATTGATCTACAAGATGTTTGCCCTTGATGTCTGTCCCACTGTCACTGTGATCGATGCCTCATAACATTGAATGACACAGAGGAGAGCCAGCTGACACACAGAAACACACACACACGCAACACATCATTCATGGATCGGAAGATTTCGTGTCTCCTGCCCCTCAACTGTACTTTCAAACCCGTTGATTTCCACAGTGACCTCATGTCTGCACCAATAAGATAGGATAAGGTAAGATAAGCCTTTATTAGTCCCACGATGGGGGCTCGTGCATTTATTAATATCAACTTTAAGTATGAGTGAACACGTGTATCTGCTTTCTTACGGACATGGAGTTTGAATGAGGCGCAAGAAGTGTGAGTCATCCTCACGTCAGAGAGGGATCGGACAGACATGACTCAGAGTTCCGATGATCTTTCCTTCCTGTCTTCTATTTAATGCAGCTTTGTATACTTTTGTCAAAATAGTGAAAGTCTCGACAAGAAGTGGACAGGAGGAGAAATACTTTGGCCTTCATGAAACACCACAGCTTGTTGAATATTTGGATGACTGAAAGAGTGAATAATCAAAGGCACAATACAAAAAATTAACGTGTTTGTGTGTGTGTGAGAGAGTGTGTGTGAGAGTGTGCGCGTGTGTGAATGCGTGTGTGTGTTTGTGTGTGTGTGTGGTCTTGGCTGAAGCGACATTTGTGACTTTAAAAATGGACACACAAATGAAGCCACAATTTTAGAGCTGCCATAGCAACCAATGGCAAGCACACAATGTTCAAGAGGCGGTTTGTCGAACCATTTGCCAATTTGGTTAATTATGTCTTTGTGCCGGTGAATAGGTCTTGACTCCCCCTCTCTCTTCTCCACTGTCCCCTGCGCCCGTCCCGGCTCCGGACTGGGTGAAGCCAGCTGACACACACACACACACACACACTCACATTTTGTTTGGGGGGCTGGGTCCAGGAAACATGGGAGCGAACGGATGGAGGTAGGAACACAGAACAGGGGCTCTAATGAGCCACTGGCTGTCAGGAACGGTTAGGCTGCTGCGCACGGAGAGGCGGGGCCAGCAGAGGGGCGGGTATTAACCACTCACACAATTACAAATGATGAGTGGTAAAGAGTGAGTTGGTCAAGCCAGACTCTCATGAAGATATGTTTTGCTCATGCATTTAAGTTCTCCTGTTCGTCATTTTTTTCCCTCCATCTCTGTAGCTGAATCTCTAATTGGCTGTTAGGTCCTGCGCTGATGTGGTCTCAATTTATTCTCTTTAAAAAAAAAAGAAGAAAAAAATAAGTATTTCTTGCCAGAGTAATTCCCCACATTAAAAGGGAAAGGAAATGACTTTCTATTTCACAGCGAGAGTCACAGAACGAGCTTCACAGAGCCCTGACACACTGCTCATATATTAGCGAGCGCGAGTGTAACTGATGCAGTCAAAGTGTGTTTGACGTGTGTTGTGAACGTGCACCCTTTAGTTCCAGTCAGTGGCTCCTGCTGTTCACTTCATATGTTTGCTATGTGTCTCTGCCTCCATTACATGAATGTGCAAACCAGCTCTCATACAATGACAACCATCTGTCGATGCGCTCGCAAACACTCACGCTGTAAGCCCCGCCTCCACACAAACTGTCTGTAAAGTCAGCAGAAAAATCAATGAAGCTCCGACAGAGACAAAAGGCCCGCGACGAGGAGCAGCTGAACTTGTTTCCAAACTTTCCTCTCCGGCAGATGCCACAGTAAAAGTTGATGATCATCTCGTCCCACACGTCTGTGGAGATGAGAGAGACGGGGCGCCAGCTGAGGTTACAACGGTGTGAAGCCACAGCTGAGACTTGATGACTCCTCTGTCTATTTCATTCAGCAGCTCCTGCACGTTGTTGTGCAGGGTGAGACGATGCTTTGATTTTAGAATTCTGACTGCGGGAAACAACCGGAACTCGGGCTGATTCCTGGTGGAACATCTCGCTGTGCTGTACGTCTGATTGTAAATTAACAGTGCAGACAGCGGAGAATGTTCGCTTTAAGCTGAGCAGACTTTCCCCCGAAATAAATACACAGATGTTATCAATTAGTGCAAGCCTGGGAGTCATTCACTGAACTAATCACCCCGTCCTTAGGTTTAATTAAAATCCCGTCCAGTCTGCAGCTGCAACATATTTTTAAAGGAATAGTTCAACATTTTCAGGAATATGAAAGTCGCATGAAAAGGAGAAAAAAAACATAGCAATGTTACGTTTAGCTTAGCATAAAGACTGGAAACAGGACAAACGTTTACGCTGTAACAAAATCTGCATCCAGTCTGAAAGTCTGAACTATCCCAACAAGGGTGCAGGTTCACGTTGCATATGTTTGATCTGCTAAGTTTGATTTCAATGTATCCTGTCATCGTCATCTATGTGGGTTCAGGTTGTAGAACCAAACTATTCCATGAAATTTCCATCAACTTTAATGAAAGGCCAACCTGCTGTAAAATCCTCTCAAGCAACTGACAATGAGAGTCAAAATCTTTGCATGTTTTGATTGCATAAAAAAATGTCTGCCCTGGTTATTTAGAGTCCATCGTTTTAAATGTTACAGGCAGCAAACAGACAGACGAACAGACAGACAAACAGATAGACAGGTAGAGTATGACATTGTTTGTCTCTTCCATTTGTCTAATGTGAAAATGTCTGTTTTTGTCTGCACAGAAGAAAAAAAGAAGTTATTTTGTATAAAATGAAATTCAAATATTTAGTTAGTCTTCAGGTAGCTGTGCTTTATTCTGAAAACCTTTGTTCCCTACATTGTATAAGGTGGCCCATGAGTGCAAAACAACTTAACAAAATATCAATAGATTATTTTTATGTTGTATTATTGTTTGCTTCCCCAGCATGAAGACTGAGCTCAACCTGCAACAACACACTAACATGTAAAAAAGACGATCCCTTGGTTCATCCATTTACAAATCATGTAAGACGACCGGCAGACAAGAAACACGGTGATTGATCGGCTTGTAGCCCGGTGTGTGTCTGACATCACTCTCCTCTTGTTTCCTCTCTCATTCATGCATCCATTTATTCATTCATTATCCATAACCGCTTATTCTTTGCACAGAAGGTAGATGAAAAGTTCATCAGTGATTTCTTCGTCAGACCACGTCACCATTGAAAATCTGCTCTCTTCATATCCCTGAGTGCCAAGGAAGCTCATTTCTAACTTCCTCCTTTTCTTTTTTCTTCTGTCTTAATCATTTATAGCCGATGGCAGGCAGCTGTAATCGGTCCTCACAATAAATAAAAATGCTTTCACGCTGTAAAGGAACCCAACCATATTTAAGTCTTACCCAGATTGACACCATGTCTTTTTTTAATCTGGCCAAAGTCCAGCCCTTTGATGCTGGCGTTTCACACCCGCATTTTTTTTTTCAGCCTGAAAAATCTGAAATGCCCGACTAAAGGAGGCAGGTATCGAAGTACCCTGAGTTCACTGGACATGTTAGCCGTTAATGACAGGGCCGAGACATCGAGACAAACCAACAGTCACACATATGGGCATTTTAGAGACATTAATTGATCTATATTACGTGTTTTGGGGTGCCTAGAAGAAGCTGGAGAAGCCGGAGAGAACCCATGCAGACATGGAGAGAAGTACAAACTCTCTTCTTGTTGTGGTATTACTGTACTAACAACTACACCAACTTGCTTTTTAGGCTTTTTTTAAATTTACTTTAATGCTGAACCCAGAATTTTAGGGCCAGTGAAAGGAATGATGTCCTATTAGCTTGTTGGATAAAAGAGAGACTGCTCATGTGTCATATCAACAAGAGATGAGTCTCCCACAGTAAAAAAAAAGGCCCATTTTCAGTCTGTTTTAATTGTCACAGTTACAGCTAAGGTGTTACAAAAGAGACCACCAGTCTTTTAATCCGGTCCTCAAATTTGTCGGATGGTATGAAAAGGTTCACTCAAATGTAGTTTTCTGTTTCTTAAAATATTTTTTATCTAATGCATTTGATTATTTTTTCTTGTAAAACTATATATCCAAATGAAATGTCTCTCTTACATATCTTTACTGCAATTTAACTTTTTCCTGTGTGGTATAATTACAAAGTTAATAATGTTAAATTTTACCCTTCAGCAATTATGATTCAAGAAAGCCAAATCATAGTAAGAATATTTCTGAAATAGATGAACTAATTCCTAAACAATTTGTGTGTTCGACAGTCTGTCATTCTCTTGGGCGCTTCAGCCTTCTCCTTCTGTTTCTCTTTTTCTGCCTGCATGTCTGCAGTGATGGAACACATGTTTTAGTGATGAATGTGTCAAGGTTCATCCTGTCTGTCCATTCTCATCTTTTCATTTTCTGTTTGGCAGCAGAGGACTCTGGCGGTTCTGAGACATATCACTCTGTTACTGGAGACGCTTGAGTCTCCAGTAACAGCTGGCCAAAGCTTCATGGCCCCCAAACAGAATGAATTACAATCAGATCCTTTCTATACTGTAAATCAAACACAACTATTTATTATTATAATTATAACTGCATTGCTTGCACCCTATCGATGTCACTCTGCAGGCTTTTACCCATACATGGTTTTTAATCTAGGAATTTCTTTTATTTATTTTGAACAGGTATGCAGATGACTGGCAATCTAAGTTGAGGCAGCCATTCCACTCAGCATTTAACACAGTTCCAAATTGAAAAAGCACTGATAGCAAAAATGTCTTCCAAGGGACCAGATCCTACATCTGAAATTACTCTTAAACAGAAATTGTCTCATCTTTTCCTGTTTTTCTCCAGTATAAAACATCAAAGGAACAAAGGTTTCCAAAGGTTTCATGCAGATTTTTCCATTAAAGTCCGATTTATTGCCAGCCTTTAAATCTACAGACAACTCCAGGTAAACTCTCTGAGTATCTCTCAAATTCTCCTTTGCCAGTCGTCATCTGAACCTTCCACTTCAGAGTCTTTGTTCAGCCACTGATCACCGTTCCAACCCAAAAGAACATCCAAGGAATCAAAGGAACGAAGGCAGCCATAGTCACGTTGTGATGTCACTGCTCCAAAACGGCTTATTATTTTATTTATTTTGAATGCTGCTAAACATGCAACGTCACCGAAAATGTAATCACCGCTAGCACATGCCATAACTTAACTCTGGCTAAAATTTCATGCAAATCAGTCCTGTAATCTTTCAGTAATCTTGCTCACAAATACTGACAAACAAATACGGGACTGTAAATATAACCTCCTTCCTTGGTGGTGATAATTAGGGGGAGGAAATTAACATCTTCAGCAGTAGGGCTCAATCCCAGGGACCACACACTCTGGTTAACAGAGAAGAGCTTCAACAAAATGGGTTAGATATGCAAGTGCATCAGCTGCAAGCGTACCAATATATCGTGAAATTTTCAAGCGCTCTTCTTGGAAATTTAAAGTTCTCCTGGATGCCCCCTGGTGGCCACGGGTGCCCCATGCATCTGTTAAGTTCACAAATGTGGCTTATTTGGCGGTCAGAGACTCAGTCCCTAGTCTCTATGGCCTCTGTATGAATGTTTGAGTGAATGGATGAATGGTTTTTTGTGCAATAGTGTGCTTTTAGTGTTTGGCCATGCTAGAATGGTGTTATACAGCACATGTATAGTTAATTTATCATTTATGCATCAGACCGGAGCAGGACATTGAGTCCCTGCATCTTTCTTGCTGACGCTGACATTTGACCTGTGATAGTTTCTCTACAATAATAATTTCTTCAGTCGGGATTGAGCAGGAGGAGAATCCGTGGTAAAATCATTCAACGACACAAACGGGGGCCTCGGGTACAGCGGTGATGTTTGAAATCTTGACACACATCTAGATTGACACGCTTAATAATGGAAAGAGAAGACGGAAAGGAAAAGGAGTGCGAGCGACAGTGGTGCTGGATGAGATGGATTAACGGAGATGCAGACAAAGAGGGAGGGATGGATGAAAGGATGGAGGAAGTAAGAGGAGAGGGCTGTCACTGAGACTCTATTAATGATGTACAGATGGCCTGTGAGGCTCCCCTCTCCACACCAGTAATCTAATGAGGAGACGTGGATTACCGTTAACTCAGATTAATTTTTAACATGGTGGAGGAGACGGCGATGACAGCCATGATTATTATCATTACCATAATCATTCCCACTTTGTCTGCGTGTGTGCGCTTTATTTGGGGGCACGCACGTGGCTTTGGAAATACTGTAAGCATGCTTACCAGAGTTTTCTGTGATCATTTGCATGGAGTCTAGACATGACATCACGTCATCATCCTTTTGTTTTTCACAAACAATTGTATTGACCTTCAGTCCGGCCGGGGCGACATCTCTACGTGTTAGACCGGCAGAGAAGACAACAAAACATAAACGGCCTTTTGTCTTAAGATGAGTGAGCAGAGAGGGGAAACAGGAATCAGAAAACTGGATTCCCACCTCCTCGCCTCCCAAATGGGTTTAATGTGGAGTTTCATGAAGTTAAGAATGCACAGATAATGATTGAAGGGTAGGAAGCAACCGGAGGAGTTGATGTGAGTAAAAAAATGATGAAGTGAGGGCAGGTCTGGATGAAGACACTGATGAAAATGGGATTTTTTTTTAATACATTTTTTTTGGGGGGGTTGGGGGTCAGGGGATGAGGCAGGCGGTAATTACATGAATGTTTGAAATATATCAGGTATTACATATTAGTGCAATGCAAATATGCAATCACAAATGGAGGTAGAACATGTATGTGAGGAGGCTGGGAAAAGTTGGTGTGTGTGTTCCGTGAATGTGTGTGTGTGTGTCTTTGTCGTCGGGGTTGTGTCAGACTAATCCTCACATCTGACTCTGTGATTACAACAATAATGAAGGATGAGACAGGATAAAACAATGTCAGTCATTGTTGCCTCAGACAAAGAGTTAAACTGCTGTTTGGTCCTAATTTGAGCTCAGAACGCACTGAGCATGCTCAGTCTAAGCTTTCTCTTAAACAATCAAAGAAGACAAGAGTTGTATTAAATATAAAGATCAACCAAAATCAGACATAAAATGACTCTACACTGCTCCGCAGTTAGCATACATTTCAACAGGCTTTTTTACTTCACTAAAAAAAAACATTGATGCGGTCCCTGTTTTGTGGAAAAATGGAAATTAAGGTTCTTTGCTGTACTATTTCTCTCAACCAAAAATTTAAGCTCCTCCACCACGAACCTGCATAAAATTGAAAAGTATTTAAAGACCCTGTGATACTAGATTTTCATTAAAAACTTAAGAAAAAGTCAAAGTCACTGTCTTTAAAACATTTAAAATGTGCTTTCTGTCATGGCTAAGTCATGTTAGACCTTAAAAGCTCCAACACGATGGAGTTCCTTGGCGTTTCCATGTGATTGTCAATGTTTATATCCCTCTCCAAATAAGACCTCCAATCCATAGGATTCATTTTTATAAAACAGCAACAATAAAAAGTCCTGATTTGAGAGGCCGCCACCTTCTGATGTTGCAGCAGGACCTTCACTGTTCAGGTGCACCGTATGACTAACCAACATGGAGATCACCTGGGCAGAGGAAGGAAGGCGAGGTAGAGGAAAAACAGGCAGAACATGCAGCTGTAGCACCTTCCTCTTCTTCAGCTGTACGAGGATGATGTAACATTTTTTTTCTGATTTGTGTATAAAATATAAAATGTATCATATATACTTTAACCAATATTTTTCAAATTTGTGCAGAGCTCAGCATTTCTTATTACAGTCACACCTTTAATTTCACTTCCATCCCGGGGCAAAGGCCGTTTATCAGCGGCACATTTAACAGTTGTTAAACATTGTTAGTGTTACGGAGATGTCATCTTTACATTCACACACATTCACCATCATATACTGTATCCCCGCCTGATGATTCTCGGTCTGGGATGTGGGTAAGGGCAGCGGTGAGAGGCCGAGCTGTCACTTTGCCTGCCTGTCTGTGGATGCTGAGGCGAGGGTGTGTCGCTGAGTGTGTGTGAGGTTTCTCTTAATAAGCTGGTCCCCAAAAGCGCGCCGATTACCCCAATTAAACAGTGTTCCCATCACCGTCTCTGGGACCCGGGGCCCCGAGAGCCTGTTAAGCTGTCCGAAAGAGTCAACAATAGGCCAGACTGACACGCCACCCTCACACACACACACACACACACACACACACACACACACACACACACACACACACACACTGGTAAAGGTCCCTATCTTAATTAATTCCTCAAATACCAACATTTCGTATTAGAAGATTTGATTATATATATCTACATATAACACTTGAAGTGATATGGACATGGACATTATTAAAATATTCTCAACTGCTGAAGTTTTAACTCAGCTCAATCAATAAGACCAGCTTGTTGGTACATTTTTACACCATCCCAGAAATATTAATATTACAGAATGCAACTGAGGATACTATCAGCGATGCTCAGTAAACACTTTCAAATATGAAAAAAAAAAACACATTAAAATCCTAAAAATTTTGGGGGAAAAAACCTTACAACCTGAATATTAAGGTTTTTGCACATAGTTGTGTTTCATGACCTTCAGCAGTAAGGTTACGTTTAGACGTCTTGTTGTTCGGAGCCAAAAAAACGAAGATGCATTTCATATTTATAATAATAATAATACATTTAATTAATAACGCACTTTACATTTGGATCAAATCTCAAAGTAGTACAAAATATAATAAGAATTATATAAAAATATGACCGAAAAGCAGCAATATTAATTAAAAGTTATAGGTTCTGCTAAAAAGGAAAGTTTTAAGACCTTTTTTAAAAGTCTCTTTAAAAATCTCTTTAAGTCGTCTGTGGAGCCCTCAGATGGTCAGGGAAGGCATTCCACAGACAAGGGGCAGCAGAACAGAAGGCCCGATCACCCATGGTGCTGAGCTCAGTCCGGGGAAGAAGGAGGCGGTATGAGTGGGTAGAACGGACGGATTTCTGTTGAAGTTATTTATGTTATAATTATATGAAATGTGGCGGCAGGATGGATGTTGGGATAGAATCAAGCCCCTTGAATTTAGATACAGATCAAGAATTTTCTTTAACATTATGTGAGAGGTTGTTTTTCGACAAATTGTTTAAAACTTCAAGGCAAAACACAGAGGTCTGCGTAACTGAGAAGACTGACGGCGTGCTACATTTAGATGGAAACTGACTATATTTCTCAGTAACACCAAAGCTGTCGCCTGAACGCAGCCCGTCCACAACAGACTGGATCCCAGCTAGTGTTTGGCACCAGATGCAAATGTGAAAGGAAAACTACAAAGTTTATCTGACAGACATGTTGAAAGTCTGTCCTCTTCACACATCTGCACATATTACTGCGGCATCATCTCTGAGTGCTGCGGTCCCATGCTGTCACAACCCCAGTGTTGGGCCTGCCGAGATCCTATTTGGACATAATAAAAAAAATCCGTGTCCGACTCTCTACGTCAGAGCGGTGCTGCTCTCAGATACTGAACTGTTCCAGTGTTTGCCTGCCTGTCTCTGCCTCCCTCTCTCAAATATGGATGCATTACCTCCTCTGTCTTTATTCCCCCTCTCATCTTTATTTTTGCTGCCATTCCCCTGTAAGACAATGATTTGATGCTGGAAGCGCCGGGGCTGCTGTCACAGGGGTTTAAACAGCTGAATTAGATTAAGCAGGGCACAACAAATGCTGGTGGGGATGAGTTGGCTTTTCTCTGCTGCGTGGCTCTGTAAGTCTTTATTCCCCTCAAAGACAGCTGTGATGCGAATGTGGCGTTGCTTTCAAGGTATAGGATGCAATAAAGAGGCTAAACTGTGTCCCTTTTGTCTCTCAGATGACACATCAACACTTACATGAATGATAATACAAGATTAGTTTACCCATGAAGCAACAGGAAAAGGAATATATAGGACTGTGCTGTACAGTTTACTTACAGCGGATATGTACAGTCCAGCTTTGCACCAAAACAAAGACGGGAACAGATTGAGGGAACCAACAAAAAAATGTATTTTATGGGATTGGACATGGCGGCTCAGCTGTGTGTGCAGCCCTGCTCATGTGTGTTCACATGTGTAGCTCCAGGCAGTGAAGCAAGCATGAATTCATATCTGTACATGTAGTGTGTATTTTGAATGCCATTGTTTTTTGTGTGTGTGTTTTTTGTGTGTGTGTGTGTGTGTGTGTGTGTGTGTGTGTGTGTGTGTGTGTGTGTGTGTGTGTGTGTGTGTGTGAGTGTGAGAGAGAGATAGGGAGATACAAGAGGCGGGGAGAGAAACCGCCATTAGTCGTTTCGACCCGAGGCTGAATCCATGATGATGTCAAACAGTGTAGTAATGGTCCTGTACCTCCCCCTCTGTCCTTTACTCCTCTCATGCTCTTCAGTACTCCACCCGTCCTCTCCTCTTCGCTCCATCACCTCGTCGCTTCTCGTTATCTCCACATCAACACACCCATCGAACTCGTTTTTGGAAGGTACTGGTTAATTGTGAGATATTCCCACATACAAATTTGTAGTCTTACTTTTAAGTCAATGAGAATGTGGGAAAGGTCCAGCTGCATGGCGACATCATGAAGACTTCATTAACGTGGTTTTATGTTTCTGTTTAGGGGATATTAGACACTCCTGCTCTGAATCCAGTTGAATGTTTTTAAGATTTTGGCAACAATAGCAATAAGGTTCTGAGTATGAAACTTGATCTTCGGGTCTTTCTGTGTTGTGCTTGCTCAGGTTCTCTCCAGATGCTCCGGCATTCCTCCCACGGTCCAAAGACAGGCACTGCTCGGTGAAATGGTGACTCTAAATTCGATGTGAATGGTCTGACTCTATGTGATGAACTGGCGACCTGTCGTTGGTGCACTCCACCCTTCTGTCAATGTGAGCTGGGATGGGATCCAGCCGACAGTGAAAAATGGATCGGAAAATTGTTATGTCCTGCTGGGCTCTGTAATTTGAGTTGCAATTTTCAGTGGACGTCTGTGATCGGACGGTCGAAGCTCGTATGGACAGTTAAATCATTGCAGGTCTTGTTGCAGTTTTGAGAAAAAACAGTTAATGTTTTATTTGATCCAATTGTGCTTTTCAATAATTAGTTCCAATTTGGATTAGTGTCTCATTTGCTGAGGTATGTACTCAACTCAGAGCTTTATCTAATACTGCATAATTTATTAACGTCCACCTACGACGTAACATTGGCATAACCTCCGAGGTTAAGTTTCCACCGATCTCCCACAGATCCCGTTAATTTGGTGAGAGTCGTGATGAAGGAACAAATCTAGACTTTTTATTATTCACTATTTCCAACACTGCGAATGAGATTGTTCTTCTTTCGGTTGTTCGCTCAGCCACAGCAGATCATCCATTTCCATCTTGCTCTGTCCTCCGCCCCTCTTCCTCCTGCCTAGCAGCTCCATCTCTAGTATCCTTCTAAAAATAGATCCACTATCCCTTCTTTTCGCCATGTCGAAAACCATCTCAGTCTGGTCTGTCTTTGTCTCCAAGAAGTCTCCTGGACTCTTCATTTGATTTGCTCGTTTCTAGTCCTGTCCATCCAAAGGCAATCTTAACATCTTCAACTTTGCCACCTCCAGCTCTGCCTCCAGTCTTTTGGTCAGAACCAGCATCTCTGAAGCATCCAGCAACGGTGCTCGCATTACCATATTGTAAACTATTCCCTTTACTACTGCTGCTACTCTTCTGTCACAGATAACTCCTGACACTCTTCTCCAACAACTCCACCCTGCCTACTCTCACTTTTCCAATTACTTGAACTCATGCATTCTTCACCTGTACTCCTTCATCAAAACTGTTCAACCGGCCTCCCTTTCATTCACACACATGTATTCTGTCTTGCTGCCACTGCTCCCCATTCCCCTTCTCTCCAACGTGTTCCACCTCTCCAGGTTTACTTCCACCTGCTCCCTGCTCTCACTACAGATCGCAATGTCACCCTCAAACATCATAATCCACGGTGACTCGTTTCTGACCTCATCTGTCAGCCTGTCCATCACCGTAGCAAACAAGAAGGGACTCAAAGCCAATCCTTGTTGTAGTCCCACCTTCACATTGAAATCATCAGTTCCTTCTACTGAACACCTCATTGCTGTAATGCTGCTCTCATACATATCCTGTACCACTCTAACATACTTCTCTGTCACTCTGGACTTCCTCCCTCGGCACTCTCTTGTATACTTTCACTAAATCCACAAAGACACGATGCAACTCATTCTGGCCTTCTCTATACTTCTCCATCAGCACTCTCAATGAAACTTTGCACCTGCAGTTCTTTTTCTAGTTATGAAACCATACTGCTGCTCATATGTCGTCATTTCTTTTCTTAATCTAGCTTTGAGTATTTTAAAAACACATTTTCCCTAAATTGACCCAAAACTGTTTGAGGGGATATGAGCAAGGCAAACTAATCGTGTAAGATTATTTGTTCTTGGCAGAAGAATCGGCTTTACTGAGTGCCCTCCTAGTTTCTTAATGACAGAAATAAATACTTTGCTACTAATAATTAAGAAATTAAACAGAATAGCAGACAGTTTTCCCCTAATGGACATTATGAATCACATTAATCAATAAAAAATGGGGGCCTTTATTTTAAAAAAGGCCTTCTAATAATAATGTCTAACATGATTTATATTTTTTTAGGACGTCACATTTTTTCCTTATTTTTTCACTTCCTTTCACCATCAGGAAAAATATGAAGACATTACAAGTACAGGGAAACAAAACTTAATGCAGTAGGAGTGAAAACTGTGGGGAAATAGACTCATTGTTGCCGAGTATCTCAGAAACCTTCGTGATTCCAGCATGACAAACATGACATTCATTCGTTGCCTCACTTTCATTTCCCAGATATTATGATATGGCATTAAGAGAAATTTGAAGCCCTCTTGTGAGATGGCACTCTAAGAGACAATGGATTTTGTTCTCGACAGAACTTTGCCAAAGAACGACTTCCCTGAGAGATAATGGAACAATGTCTGACTGAAATATGATCGGGTTCAGTCTGTCGACAACAGCTCCTCAACAAATAGATAAAAAGGGCGTTATGGCTGGTTGAGCAAATAAATGATCAACAAAATCTACAGTAGATATGTAGATAGATAAACTGACCTATAAAATCTTCCGTCACCAGGAGCCATTGAGTCAGCCCGTGAGACAGAGAGAGCTGGGAAACCCTTTAAGCGCCATCACCATGCGCTGTTAACTCCCCCGTCAACAACTAGTCCCGACGGGTTGTCCACATGTGAGGCCAGTGAGATGGAGGAGTGAAGGCAAGGCATCAGAGAATAAATGACGGAGAATGGAAGAGGAGAAGTGGGGTGCGTGCACAAGAACGAGGCTTCTCCTGTCTTGGCCCTAATGGTCCAAATGAGGCAGGAGGAGAGGATAGGGGTGTATGTGGTGAGGGAGAATGAGGGAGGGAGAGCGGGGGTTGCGGAAGGGTTGGGCTGAAGGGGTCTGAGCATGGAGACTGAGGCAGACCAGAGCTAAGTGACTCAGGCTAACCACCATATGAGCTGGCAGCTTGTCACATCTCAGCCCATCACTGAGGGACCGGAAAGCAGAGCGACTCCCATCACCTCCAACGCACACACACGTGGTTTAGACCATTTTATTCTATTTTTCATAAATGTGGAGAATGCTGGCTTTAACATTAGCATAACATTTTCATATTAAGTCCGACTTGTGAGTTTGCCTCAGTCACCTGGACCCACCTTTTTCAACCAGGGTCCCGGTTAGCTTCTGATGTTCCCAAAAAACCCCAATCCCATGCGTTGTACACGCACTTCTCTCATTAAATATGAGGATATGTTTTGAAAATCATTGTTTTTTTTCATTTCTTTTCAAAAAACCTCCACCCAGTGAGACATTTTGAACTATTAGAGTAAACTATAATATAAACAAGATAAATGTGCTCAACTCAAAGCCATAATTTCTCAACTATTTGAAAAATTTGGTCCAAATTAGGCGCAAATCAATCGACCTGAGGAGAAGTATCTTGCATATATAATATTTGAGTGTAATATTTCATAATTTACACACTAGGTAGAGCTTCTTTTTTTTTACCCTTGTTGACAGCATTGGCCTAGTTGTAGTTGATATTATGGTATTTGCTGCACATGTCTGTTTAACCCCCACCTTAAACTGCATTGACTGCAATATCAGATATTATTACAGTTACTCTGAGCAGCTTGATCTTTATATTGTGTTTACTTTTAGTCTGATATGCAAATCCTTTTGCAGAAAGCTATAAAAATCAACCTCTTAGTGGTAATTAGAATATATGACTCTAAAAACAGCCTGCGTCTCTCTGATCTCAGCGGTGAACGTTGTAAGTCAAATATAAACACACACATTATGGAAAATATCCTAAACTCTACTGTATGAATAACTCATTATAACCTCAGCTGTGATCTTGAAACAACCCTGTGATGATGAAGGTGCTCTATTTGCCTCTTCCTATTTCTCACAGAATCTCATACTGCCATTTCCAACATGCGTCTCGTCGTCTCTCATCGGAATACTCATACCAATTAAAAGCCTCAACCTAAAAATAAACGACTATGATTATGTTAGCAGGGTGCAGGGATCCTTTATGAAAATTAGTAGTGTATTATTAATGAAATGAGTAGAGAAAATGCAATTTATTCTACATTAAGTTATTCATTGTAGTTGGCCTTGCTGCTCAGAGGCTGTTCAGGTGAACTCATGTTGTAATCTATTTAGAAAGTCCACTCAGGCTCTCGTCGAAATGGAAATTGACTGTTTCTAAATTACGTTCATGGGTTAATGCAATTTATTTGTTTTAAATCAACTGTATTCGCTGGTACAAGACGATTCCCGTAAACAAGATTATTAAAGTACCTGAACAGGACAAATGGTCACATGAAGGATCTATTCTGCAGATTTGACGTGTGTGCGGTTGTGGGCAAGAAGTGTTTTAGATTAAAATGCAAATAATGAGCATTTAAAGAACATTTGGAGGCTAAAACACATGCAGATAAAACCGGAACCAGTCTGACTACCTTACTTCTCAGCCGTTTGGCTTCCTGACAACCTGCTGGAGGCTGACTGGGACCGTCTCCCTGCCAGTTCCCACAGTGGCGACAAGGTCATGTGATCTACACACAAGTTTGTGTTGTATACAGGTTAAGATATCGGGCTGCCTGCAATGGAAAAAATTACACCAGCGTTCGCCTCTCCTGCGTCTAGAGTTACGGTTAGTCCTAGCTAACAGCAAACTGAATCCTCTCCGCTCCTGAACGTCCTCCGTAGGTCAGATCTGTCGCTTGTTTCTTTCTCATACTGAAAAGCTGTGGGTGGAAGATGTGGTCGGATCTTTTAACGCAACAAGTAAAATTCCTACCGTTAAAATATCACATAAACGTATAGAATTTGAGGGATTCTATTAGCAGCAGCGGCGGCAGCTATTCCATAATATCCACTCTTTTAGGATACAAATATTGCAGGATTTCTCAACATCTTCGCGATACTCGAAAACTAGCTCCAATACTGATTGATTAAAGTCTTGAATCTTTAGGATTCCAGTGCATAGCTGCAACAAACACAAATAGTGTGAGATGAATTCAGTCTAACAAACAGAGGACAACAAAGACAAAGGACAAAGTGGTGGGAAGAACAAGAGGAGACACAGGAGAGAGAGGTGTCTATGTCTCTCATTCTGCAAATAAACAAAAAGTAAACACCAGTGGAGGAAACACTGTGACACTTGATGCTGCTTGTCGCTCCTTTGCCTGCCCACTCAGGTTTCCCAGAAGGCCATTCCGCCGGCCACGGGACAAAAGCAGCGCAAAAAGCCAACACCTCTCTCCTCCTGGGGTGCTGAGAGACAATAGAGAGCGAGAAAAAAGCGATACAACACCTTTGTTTGCCGAGATTAAAACATGTTGCATTCTCTGCCTCCATCCCATCAACTCTCCCCAGAGGTAACTCTAACGGGCGAGAGACGCAACTGGCGGTGAACTCTCTCCTTTCTCATCGGCGCATAAAATCTGCCTTATTATTTCTCCGACCTATTGTTGAGGCATCTTCTGACGTTGTGATTAACCTTGGCAGAGGCTGAATGTGCAGGTCTGAGTAATACGGGTATAAAGTTGGTGTTTTGACCAGACGGATTGTTAAAGACTGAAACTGAATCACCATTGACATAAAAGAGTACTACCAGCATTGCCTTTCCATGTAAGGAATCTGAGTCCGATCATAGCAGCTCAGGAATTCACAGAATATTCCCGATGTAATTGCCTGTGATAACACTTTTTGGGTGTATGGTACACTTCACAGCACATGTGTGGAAGATTTTGACAGCTTCTCTCACACAGGGAAACAAGTCTCATGCAATTCCTGTAACTTCCACAAAGCCAATAGTCAACATGTAAGACGACAAGCTCATCAAATCCACCACCAGTATCGCCACATTGGTGGCAGAGAGGGAGACACGCACTCTCTCTATGGGGGGGTTTCTGCCAATCTGGCAACCACAGTGGGAGGTCTCACCCTCATTACTCTGTAGGATCCACTTATCTACCTTTCCTTATGCTCTTGCCTGCACACAGGCATTAAAGATGAGTTAGCAAGTGTTGTGCATGCAGTTAACATGTTTCTCCTTTTATTCTATTTTTTAGCTATGTAGGTGGAACTACTCTCCTCAGAAGAAAATAAATCCCACTTGTAAAATGTGTCATTAGTTAAGAGTGGATGTTTAAGGATTTTTGACAACAGGATCCACAGAAGCACATCTTTCCGTCCAAAAGATGGTTAATTTTGGGTAAATTATCACTTTCAAACCATTGAAATCATTTCAGAGGATGAGGGTTTAAGTTCATATATGACTCAATCAGTCATAGGTCACAGGTGGCTGCAACCATGAGTGAGGAGCTGCTCCAGGTTTTCTGCCCGGTAAAAAAAAACAGTGTTTTCCCCATCCTCTGTTACCAAGTACTCGCTCATGGGGGAATCGCTGGGTTTCGGTGGAATAAAGTTAAACCAAACACAGCTTTTTGTGTTTTTCTTTTCCCTGAGTGTAAGCATACTCAGCATACTGGAAATCAACAACCATTGATTTCCATTGTGAGCAAAAAAAAGCTGTATTCTGTACTTTGACCGTCAGCTTTAGAGCTAATGACCTTGTCCCCCAGTTTTTCCTCTCCCCAGTTTAATCTCCCCAGTTTAAATTGTGAAAATCAAACTTAAATCCGTAAGGCTTTTAGGTGAAAGTCTCTGAAAAATTGGAAATGTAAATATCTACTATTCCATCTGAATTGTATGAAGATCGGTTGATACGAGTTGCGGTGAAAGTTTGTTTGCCCTTTCCTGATTTATTCTATTTTCTTTGCACCCGTATTAACTCTGTCCTTGAAACTACCAAACAGCATAAATAACTAGTTGCAACTGTACAACACCCAAACTTGGTAACTTCCAGCCCTGTTCAGGTCTCACCAGTAGGACACCATTCCAAAATCAAAATTCCAGAGGAAATGAATAAGATTGTGGCTGAAATGCATCATTCTGGGAAGGGTTAAACAACTTTTTCTTAGGTTCTGGGACTCCACAGACCCAGTGACACCCATTATCTACAAATGGAGATGACCTCAAAGAGTAGCGAACCTTTCAAACCTCGTCCAAGATCACAGCGAATGCTCATCAGGAACTGACCAAAGATCCAGAGCAGACATCCAAGGAAATGCAGGCAAGTGTAAGAAGGTTAGTGTTCATGGCTCCAATGCTTGAAAATCTGGCAAATAGCATCCTTGGTTGAACGTGAGGTTAGAGGCCAAACTAAGCCAGAAGACCATCGAGGTTCATCTGAATTGTGCCAGAGCATACTTTGAGTGATGATTAAAAAGTTGAACTGTTTAAAAGACAGGTGTCTCGTTACATATAGCGTAAATCAAAAGCAGAGAGAAAATATTATAACCTATGGTCAGGCATGAAGGGGATTGTAGGTTGGTTTATGTGTACATTTTCTCCTACTCCGAATGAAATCATTCAGAAAGAATATTCCTGTTCCTGACTGTTTACATAAGTAGTGATCTGATCAGAAATGGCGTTTACATGCACCGAAACATCAATCATAAGAGCTGGCAACTAATCTGCAACGAGCGCTAAAGCGTCCAATAGATGATCCACCGATGGCCAGAGACTTTCACTGAGATCTACCTCCTCATCTATTACTTATTTATCCTTTCATAGAACGTGAAGTTGGTCACCAGAAATGTTAAGGTCAAGATCATCCATAACGTTAAAAGCAGAAATTCATCGTGACATGCTTCATTCTAAAAACCCAGGTCAATGTCATGGAGAGGTTCATTTGTTCTCCGTATCCTGTTCAGGGTTTCTGGGGGGCTGGAGCTTATCCCAGCCCTTTAATTACCTCATGTATGCCCAGTGAAAAAAGAAATTGCTGTTTCTGATCCAATTTGTTGTGGGTTTTATTCATGAGCATAAATTACCGATTATAAAATCAACGTTTTCAAAATTTTCCATGCTTTTTTAAATTATTCACAGCTTCGGTCCATAACGGCTCCTCATAGTTTTTCACACGTGTTTGAAAAGTTTATTATTTCTTACTTTCCCTACAAATATTTTAAGAATTTACTTTAGAAGGTTATTCCTCCACATGAATTTAGCCCGGCAGGAAACTGATGCTCGTTATACTTCAACAATGTAATAGACTGTGAAACAGTCATTTCTTGGTGATTGCTAAGATCCCAAAATTCTGAGAAAACCTCTCTGTAAAGAGAAAACCTTCTTACATCACTCAAACGTTTACATGGACTTTTGGTTTCATGTGACTTTTCAAAAGACAAACAAAAACAGGCCTATTGCTGTCGATGCTCCTTTCTGAGACAGACGAGAGGATAAAACATAAGCCTCTCCCCTCAAAATCCTCCCTCACGCTCCCTCTACACAAACAGTACGCCCAGATAATGAGGCCGGGCGAGAAAGTGTAAAGTGGAGGTGTATTGAGGAGCCGTGTAAGCTGCCTAATCCTCCTTCACAGTATTTGTTGTGTCATTAGAGCTGTATGGGTTGTGGATCCTGTGACACGGGCTCTATTCACTCCCTTCGCCCTCAGCCAGTTAGCTGCAGAGCGCTGTTGTGTAGAGAGCAGCTTTAAGCTACGGTGGATTGTCATTGGGGAGCGTTCTCAGCAGCCACGCAGGATCTCCTCCCTGATGGTGGAAAACATGGTCAAACCCGGTGATGGGAGATGGACGGACACAAAAATCAACACCAGACTCTACGGTTCCCTCAACAGCTTTATTTTTTGTGTGCAAATCTCTTGACTGAGGACCTGGCAACATTGGAGAACCACAAGACGGCCGCATCCTTTTTTATTTATAGTATGTTGGTAAACGCAGATGTTGCTATCTCATGTGCTACCAAAAGAATCAGTGAAAATCATCAACATTATCCATTTACCAAGGAGGGTAGGTTCTGACTACACCATGTCCGCATGCTTAAACGCTGTTTAACCAAAGACTTTCAAATCATTTCTTATATACCCAAATTTCTTTTTAATATGGAATCGTAATCTCAACGGCATCTAAAAACCATTTCATGGATCGTTTTCAAATTTTAATCCCCCATAGACCTTAGTCTGCAGACGCACTGGATGGATGTGGGGACAGGTCCGTGGTACATTTCTGACAGCAGGGGCTCTTTATCTCCTATAGTTTTTGGGCCACAATTTCTCAAGCAGTGGTAGGATTTAGTCCAAATTTGGTGCATATGAATCGACTGAAAGACATTTATCTTTTATATCGAATTTTATTCTAACAGTTCATACAATTAAATCTTCAGATTTAATTCGAGGAGTTCTATCAGGGGGGATTGGTGTTATTTTTGGGGATTGACCTTTGCTGTTCAGAACAATAGTGTTTCTAGTTTTTTTATACTAGAAATAGCTGCTATCGTTCTCACCAAAGCCACCAGACTGTAATTACAGAAACATGATATCATTTTATCCTCATAAAACATCCATAAATCAACGAATCTGGTTTGGTTGAACTAAAACATGCTTCCACTGCGTTGTGTAAAAGTATTGTGGGTCTATATATATATACACACACACTGATTCACTAATCATTGACTGTTGACTCTGGTGTTTTCAGCCAGAGCAGTTTTGTGGCTGTTTTTAGCTAAATAAGCAGGATCTTCTTCAGTAAAAAAGGAATATTTCCTAACGTCTCTAGAATTTCCTGTGGGATTTTACATAGCTGTTCTTTGGATGCAGCAGTTTTGATGAAATCAGAGCCAGTTTAAGTAAGTTAGTCACAGAATTATATTAAAAATAGGGTCCAGGTTGAAAAATACATAAGTTGCCTTTTTTTAAGACTTTTTTCTCTAACAATAAATTCTCCTACAGAGACAGGTTAAAAAAGGATCTTCTATGTTGATGTTTCATTCATAATTTAATAGTATACAGTATCATGGAGAGTTACAGTTCATTTGATGGTACACATTATTAGCAAGTTTAACCATGACAAATTTAAACAACAGTTTTTGGCAATGCCAACAGCATTGGAGTTTCAAGTTTAAGAAAGAACATAGTCATTGTGTGGGAGGTTTCCTACAAGAACTCAGGGTTGACCTGCTCAAATCCAACAGGAGACAAAATCTACTCTTGAGCTAAATAAATGCTCCTTATCTTATACAATTTTCTGTAAGTAAACTGTAAAGCTACTTTGGCTATAAGTGTTGTAGCTTGGTTAACATAGTAAGTCTGTGTTGCCACTTACCACTGTGAATGAGTGTGTAATGTACATTCACCTCCAGTGTATCGTACCATACGCTTTAGAACTGCATTTAGAACTGTAAACCATACAAGTCCAGTGACTTACTAATATATTCACAAACAGTACAATACAATGGAACAAGGTTACATGATGAAGTATTGATATTGCATTTGGCTAAAGCTCTTATTGCTGGCTTATTAAATATGGGTTGGGTCGGTTTAATATTTCAAAACCAGTTTGATGCCAAGTCGCTGTACTGGACTGCCATACTGACTCTTGACTTAAGGGTCAGATAGGAGATGTCTGCTTCGTCTCAGACAGCACGGCTCTTAGTAAAGGAGTAGTGATGATAACGTTAGCATTAGCTGCAAAGAAAATGCTCCATCATTATTATGAACCCCTTTTACGTAGATTGTTCATATTGTGTCTCATCGCCATGGAAAAGTATGCTACAAAAGCATAATGGGGAGGGGCTAGATGTGTTTTAAATATGACTTAAATCCCAGGCTAGGCTAGTTGAAACTTTTGGATACACCCAGGGAGACCTCCACACGGGGGAGTATACTTCTCATCCACTAACATATCGGTTGAAATGAGAGACAATGGGGAATAAACTTGATGTTTAAAACAGGTGGTTAATATTCGATAGACACAAGCAGTGACAGGGCAAGTCTATGTGAGCAGACCTTCAAGGCTAAAATGACACAAACTCACATGCAACGGACCACATGACAACACTCATGTAGCTTTCACCAGCAAAAAGGAAACACACACAAAACATGTTGGGAATAATCCCAACCCCTGCTGGTGTCACTTGACCGCTTTATTGCTGTAATGTGGTTATTGTCAGAGCCCTTAGACCCACAACCTGGAAGTGGTTAGCGGTAAACTAAAAAAAATTAGTTTGAAACATCCTTATGTGAGGAGACAGCAAGTCCAGAAGCGGGGAGGTACATTCCTGTTTTTGCACTGATGTTCCATTTTTTTTTTACAAAGGTGCTGCCAGTTGCTTATAAGAAACATCACACTAGAAGCAGATGCTGTATGCTTCACTTCTATCTCACAGCTCTTTCATGAGGTTCACCAACCCGCTATTTGAAAACACGCAATGGAATAATCTTGTGTTGTCATTGGTTGGTTCATTGCAGTTATATTTATAATGCTAAATACAACCAAACTGCAAAGCTGATTCTAAATGGGGCATGTGAGTTATCATAACTTACAGGAAAGTATCTTATAAACTCAAGTAATAAGTGGATTGGCCAGAATGAAATATCTCAATCTATTTAATGATATTCTCTTTATAGGACGATGTATTATGGGCATCACTTCTGGGGCACGGGGAGAAAAAGTTTTAGTTGGGCAACATGTAAATCAAAGGCTGTGAAAGCTGAACTGACCGGAACTGTCTCCTGGTCAGATTCAGGACAAACATCCAACTTTAAAAGATCAAAATAATGCTTTGCACTGAAGACTGGCAGCCTGTCGCACAATATCTGACAGAATAACCTGCAGCATCTCATTACCAATGACAGAAACTGTGTGCTCAACTTTCATTTGTAGTTGGATAATGAAACACAAAGAAGCAACACAACGTGGAACAGAGAAGTTATGACTGCATGCTGCTATCCCTCTCCACCTATTTTGCAAATACCAGTTCCACAACTGCATGACGTGCAACCGGTTTAAACTGCTACATCAAACCAGACTGGAAAACCAGAAACCCATCCAACCCTATATTAAAACAATAAAACTGCTCAGATGACAAAGTCAGATCTTATTATATTTCCCTAAGCACTTCTCAACCCTCCGAACAGCATGCCTGTGCTTCGCTGAAATGGATCAAACTAACTGGATGAAAATATCATCCTGTCTGCTACATGTGCAAATATGCTCATTCTTACCAAGTCAAACATTCATCACACTAAATATTAAGACTTTTCCCGGACAATTGAGATACAACAATGAATAATAAGGCAAGCTTTCCAATGAAATGGCACTCTGAAAGAGCTCTCTTGAAAAGAGATGGCTGATTCCTCACTAAATATGGCAGAAAAAGAAACTAACTCAACATATTCTACACTGATATGGTTGAAATTGTGAATACTATATTTGAAACATGTCATTGACTTTTGAGGTGTGTGAATTGTTAGTCAAATTTCAGCACATTTTGAGCACGTGGAAATTCTTGACCTTTAACTCCGACCCTGATCTCACTTTGGCCGTTCTTTGAGCTGGTGTTCCCTGTGAGCACCGGTGAACGTAGCCGTCCACACGTGCAGGGCCGTCCCGGCGGAGAGCGTGAGAAAGAAGAGGAAGGCAACTTGGAAACCACACAAATCCACCACGCCACCAGCCAGCACGCTAAACATCAGCTTTCCCAGCACCTCGAGGGTTGCCAAGAAACTGTAGTGGGTCGCCTGGAGGAGAGAAGGAGAGGTGAAAAAGGTTGTGGGGAAGAGATGGGCAGAGAAATAGTTAGAGGATGAAGTACATAAGGAGGAAGTGATTGGGGGGAAAGGAAAAGCTGAAAGAAAATTGTTTATCAAATAAAGGCACATTTTAAATAAAAGCAGAGAAATATACAGTGGAAAAGGTGTCACTTCATTTAAACCTGTAGCTCAACTTCTCTAAACCGGTAAAACAGAGTGATCAGCATAGCGGAGATGGGAGAAGATTAAAGATGAGAAAAAGTGTAATATTCAAGAAAAAGCCCTAGAGTCCAAAGGAAATGATAGAAGAGAAAGATTGTAAAAAAAAAAACAACAGAAAGAGAAGCATGAAATCACGGAGTGAGAAGATGGATGGAGGCCAAAATGAAGAGAGTATCCGATCCCAGCCTGAAGGCTTCCAAGACGGGGTGAGAGAAAGAGGCTCAGAGATTACCTAATCTTCCCAAACCCTAACCCTCTGTGCACGGTATCAGGTGAGGCCCGGCGACACAGCAGAAGGACTCTAATGATATCTAGACCCAGGCTCAGTGCCTTATAAAAAAAAACACCTTTAATCCTTCATGCCATAATAATAAAGATTTGATTAGGAAGGAGAGTGCAGTCACAAATGTTTATACATAACAGAAATTCAGCAATGTCGGATTTGAACTAAAAACTGTATAGATTCCAGCAATTGAGATGAAGAAGATTGATAGAAAATAAAGCAAAAATGAATTCAACAATGAATAATCTCCTCTGTCACTAAGGCAATTTTTTTCTGTTGGTTTGTCTGATATTTAAAGAGTTACTGAAAAACTAATTGACAAATTTACATGAAGCTTGGTGGAAGAGTTGAGTGTGTGGCAACGAGGAACCCATAATGTTTTGTATGGGCCAAGATAACATTCAAGAATCTTTTTTCTTTTTCTTTGAGAATTGTGAGAGTTCTTGGAGTGCTGTAGGACACACACCAAGGAGGGAACCCTCAAATCTTTGACTGGATACATATAAAAAAAGAAGATCCATAATAATCATTTTTTTAAACTATGTTTAACAATGCAAGAGTCCTATGCTACTAATGGAGCATATTGGATGCTGGATTTTGGATTTTAGTTTGTTACCATTTATCGTTGGATCCTCACAAAGAAAGGACTGTTATGGCTATCACAATTATACAATTTTAATTCCCACTCATCATACATATAATTGAGACTGATATTTTGTCCTCTTCTGCCTATTTTATCTCATGTTGAAGCTTTAAGTCGAATCACAATGTAATATTTGAAATATACCTCATGATGAAGAGGAGACATTTAGACTCATCTGAAAGCTTCAGTAATGGACAGCCACCCGGATGTCCTGAAATTCAAATAATTCGGCTTATTAAACTTTAAACTTTCAAGATCCACTGACTGTCTTTTAGGACCATGACCACAACAACCCATAATGAATACTTTCTTCACTAGGTGAGATCTGTGGGACTGGTGGTGAGTTTGAGAGCTGGGGCTGGACCAGACTCCGGCAGAGAGCTCTTAGAGACTGTGTGACCACAGCTAAGTGGATTGCCTTTATTCCGAGCAACTTGTTTAACAGATTTGGTTTCGTTCTCCTGGGGATCGTTGACAAGCACTCACACGGTCAGCTTTCTGTCACCTGATAGCTCTACCTTCAATAACGCTCACATACACACACCAGGAGCACAGGCGGGCTAATGCTCTCCCCCCTGCGACCACATACACACAAGCTAAAAAAGCAACCAGAATATGTGCCATGAGAACCTCCTGAATTAACCATGGTTATCCCATCCCATGTTGTGATTGATATTCCCATGTTACTTATTTAATTAGCAGAAACACTGATATCTATGCTACAACCTGTGATCCCCCTTCCCCTTCCTTCCGCACTTTAGTAGTGACAGCAATTTAAAGGATAATTTGTCATCTTTAGAGTTTGACTGAGTGACGTCTGAATGGATGTGTGAACAGCAATCACCTCCAGGCAGCGATGGCCCAGTTACGACGGGGGACAAAAGGACTTATGTCAAAGAGGAGAAAACGAGAGGAGAGGAACAGCTCTGGAGGGGAATAGAGAACGTTTAAAGGACCAGAGAATGACAAAGAGATAGAGCAAGGTGGAGAACAACAGGAAGAAGCGAGGACAAATAGAAAAGAAGAAATGAATAGACACAGGCTCTGACATTTTCCGAGTGGAAACAGCTGATGAGAAGTGACAGGGACAGCTGACGACAGATGTTTGAGGACTTCCTTCTCTGGCCCCCCTTTGCCAACCAAAGGAAATGACCTACAATTATGTAATGGCACACTTAAACCAAGATACAGGAGCAGGAACAACAGAAGGAAGGCGTGAGAAAAGAAGGATTGTGTTGTCTGTTAAGTCACAGGAGATGACCTCATGACAAAGAATGAGACAATTAACACAAAGTCGAATGATTGAATAACAGCAGCTTCTGTATCAGACATGATGTACGTTTTACCTGAATGCTTTCTTCAGCCCTCTGAGTGCAATGCATCATGGTGGTGAAGGTGAGCGTCGTGATGAGACCACCCACGAAGTGCTGAACACTCATGCTGAGGATGGCCATACCTGAGGGAAGAAATAAGAAAACAGACACTAAACTTCTGAGCGAAAAGACAGAAAAGTTAAAATTTCCCACTATTGTCTGAAGTCAGGAGAAGCAGAAAGCTGGAGAAGTGTCTCCTCTCTTTTCTCCAACCACCACCACCACACCCCCCCCTCGTCCCCAAAACACATGTATAGTATCCTCTGAGGGGAAGTGGAAGCGCGGCGTTAGTGGGGGAACACAGAGGAACCACAGAGCCTATCTGTTTCTACTCCCGCTAACAATTAATAATTCACTCAAGGCGGCAGAGTTTTTCCTGAATAAGATTCTTCAGTCAGCGACACAACACTGTCGGACTGACACGCAGATGACTGATCAGACTGGAAGCGGAGGTTTATCATGTAATATTGAAAAATCTGAAACTGAATGTTTTTTGGTTGAGTTTTCCTGAAATCTTTGTTCTGGGTTTAAAAGAAAAGTACGTGAGTGTGTGTGTGTGTGGGTGGGGGGGTTGACTTTCAGACCAAGAGCCTTGATAGAGGAACAGACAACTCTGATGGAGATGAATGGTGCTGATCTGAATCCCATAAGCCCTGTGACGGGCTGTGTAACAGAATCCGACATGTCATTCAGCCATTAATAACTCAATGGCTCTCTGGAGAGAGAGCACCTGTCTATCAATGTCCTCATCCACCTCTGTACTGTAGAAATACTCAATATCTGGCTCAAAAGCTACCCCAGGCCGATGGTTCACAATACCTTGGAGAAAGGGGTAAGTAGTTGAGCTTATGTCTGAAGTTGTTTCACTCTTTTTTGTTAGTTGTTTTGCATACAAATTATTCAGGAATGTATAATATGAAGATATCAACTGACACTCAAACATCATTTCTCAATAAAACCGGTAGTTTATATCAGTCCATACCTATTATTCATATGGAAAACCTCATTAAACATTACAGCACAATTGATAACAACATGGCAGTTAGCAAAGGTTGCAACACAGAGGTTAAATCTCTCTAAATCCATAAAAAATGTATTTTATATAGTATGCCATTTAAACTATATCAGGTTATTGCCTGGTCATCTTTTTAAAATTCTGAATTAACTGTTCATCACCATGTGCTTTTTCAAATGATTCCTACTGAAGATGTAAGGCAACTTCCTGTCTCTGGAAGTGGTCTCTTAAAATGATGTTTTGAAATAACAGAAATGGTAGTAATCAGGTATGACTGTGTATAGAAGAAATCCGGAGGGGTTCCAATACTTTTTAAAAAAAAAATCCAACACTGTTTCATATGTCTCTCACCTTTCATGAGTGGGGATGGTTCCAGCACAGTGAGTAGGGAGCTCTGGAAGACCATACTGATAGTCCGCAGCACAAACACGCGTCGCATCAGAGCCCAAATGCTGAGGAGACGAGCAGAAAAAGAGGTGTGAATTAGGCAAACAATCTCAACATTTTATTCATGTGATAACTGTGGTGCTAAGTTGGCATAATTACATTTGGAGACATTCAACATTGTTTCATGTCACACACATGCATGTATAAGCACGGGTACATACATGCACATGTGGAGGTAAACAAGTCCCCAGACGCTAATTGATTCCCTGTTAGTGGAAGAAAATCATCCCCCTGTGGGTTTGGCTCATGACGTAATCAATAAACTAAGAAGATCCCCAGCATGAGGACGATAATTAATCACTGTAAACACACACACACACTCTCACACCGCTGTTTGACATCAGGCATTAACGATGCCAATCACTCAGAGGAGGCCTGCCACTCAAAGGACTGCATGGGAACTTATGTTGTTTTTTAACATATAATACTTTATGTGTAAAGAAGGCTTCGAGGGAGAAGAAGCCTTTCACACAGAGCATGATAGCTGTTTTAGCAGCTTCAGTCCACATATACAAGTTTTGTGTTCCTCCCATCAAAGTTTTCAGATTTATTAATTTAATTGTCCTGCCTCAAGAGACGAACCCCCGATGAATGACAAAACATTAATAGTATAGCAGCATTGTTCTGTTTACCTTAATGTCATCATTATGTAAATCTGTGTAATAAAAACTGCTTCTGAATGTATTCCTTGATTTTAAAGTGGACAGATGTCCCAGAATGCACTCAGGCAAGGTCTACTCTGACCAAGGCCACGTTCACATCACCAGGCTACTAAATATAGTGTGGATCTAAAGTGACATAAATTTTTTAGATGGATAAAATATGTGTTGCTGCCGCTGCGGCATATGCCAGCGCTTAACTTAACTTCCAGCTGGTTCCCCAAACTCCATCTTCTTGTAGTTGAATCATTGAGTATGAATAAGTACATCATACCAACCCGTTTAAATCAAATTCTATTTATTCTATTTGATTATTTCTATCCATGCCCATGTCTCCCCCTTCTCAGTATATTCTCTCCAACCATCTCTTCTGGAAAGCCAATCCTCCATCATTCACATTCTAAAACTCCCGTCTGCAGCTCCCTTACCTCCCATCTTAATGATAGCCTTTCATATCACACACTCTTAAGAAATTCTAAGAGGGTTGAGTCAGTGTGTGTGTGTGTGTGTGTGTATGTGTGTGTGTGTGTGTGTGTGTGAGAAAGAGAACCTGCCTGGCTGCCATCTCACACGGGCAGGGCCCAGATAAGAATAGCCATGTTCTCAGGTTCCCAGCGGCGGTTGTGAAGGGGGTCACTCACTGACCACTCAGTCGTTTCTGATGGAGGGGAGGATAAACTTTCCAACTGAACTTTTAGAGGTGGGACAGCACTTCCTCTATGTGCGAGTGTATGATGGGAGGAGGTAAGGAAGGCGAAGAGATTATCCGATACTGAATGATACGTACAGCCAAAAATCTCCATGTTGATTATAAGATGAATCTTTTCTTGTGCTAATTGAAGAATCATTGGTGGATTCAAAGAGTTGATTCTTGTCGGGCTTTAAAGGGTTTTGAGGGAATAAAAGTTGCGAGAGAGAGGCTCTTGCACATTTCCCAACGCAGACAGATACCTACAGTTGCGGTAGTGCTAGAAGCTGCCAAGAGAAATCAGCTGGATTATGTTTCTGTCTTCGTCAGGGTGTGAACATTTTATTTCCTTTACAAGAGTCCCTTACAAGTGAGAGCGCAGTGGAAGAGTGAAAGATGGAAAGCCTGAGTATGACAATGACATCTTTTGAAAGCAGATTCCCCTCAACGAAAAATGTTGCCTTTGGAGGCTTGCTCTGTGTTTACTGGTGTCACTTTTCAAGAGGAGAAAACCTCGCGGCAAAAAAAAAACACTTACAGAGGCTGACATGAGACAGAGCAAAAAGCAACTGATACATGTCAACCAAGAGACACATGACAACATAAAGACCATTTTATTAACTTATCAATTAACTATACAACTAGTCATGCAGGTAATGTTTTGTAAGTACACAAATTTAGGTTAAATAACTAAATATTTGACAGATGCATTCAATTTCCATGTGTAAAAAATACAAAATGTAAGAGGCTGCAGGAAAAACAAATTATTATTTTTTTTTTTGTATGAGTCTGATCAAGTCTTCAGGTTAAAAAAAAATAAAAAATGAGACTACCTCCATGGCAAGGAAGAGGAAGAAGGCAAGAGGGACAGAGTGGCGAGGAAAAAAAGACAATGACAAAAAATAAAATAAAAGGAAGAGGCGGCATTGGTCAAGAAAAGGGAAGCAAAGAAGAATCTGAATGAGAAAAAGAAGTATGCAGGAGATACTTCTACACCTTTTTTATTAAAAACAACTTAATTTATTTATGATCATTTAATGGTGCTGTTCATCACCACAGGTGTATATGAGTAACATAGGCAGCTGTATCTCAGTAGACAGAACTCGGATGGTAGCCGGTTCAAGCCCTAGTAAGTCTACATGTTGTGGGGTCCCTTAGCAAGACCCTGAACCCAATATACTCCCCGGGCTCTTCAGATGTGCCACCCACTACTCATTCAGGGATGAGTCAAATGCAAAGACTTAACCGCATTATGTTGTACTGTGTATGATTAAATTTGATTAATAAAGGATAAATTATTATAAACTTCACTTTCAAATACAGAAATGTGAAATTCTTATTTATTATTGGTGCAATCAATGATTGCCTGCAAGAAGCAGGCAATCATTGGTATGTGGTCTCAGAGAGTACTGTAATACATTCAGTCGGAATATACTATCCTCCATGAAGGCCTTGTTGTTATTTATAGTTCTCATTACATCATGCTGGCCGTAGGTGGGGCGGTGATATGATGTGATCCTAGAATAGGCAGACATAAAGCCTTATGGGACATTGTTCAGCACAAACGTCCCAGTGTCAACGTACTGAAGGGTCAGTCAAGCTGCAATTCAACAACTTATACATGTGTAAAAAGATGTGATTCAAGGAAAATACCTCAGGTTCAACATGCTCATGAAATCTTATCACTATTATAATCTAACACACTGCAATAAAGCCAGTTTGATTAATCAGACAGTCTCATGTCTTAGTATGTGTGAATATGAGAATTCAGCTAAACTAGAGTTACATGTTGTCGCTGCGATCAAACCCAGAAAAGTATTTACAAGTGTGACAGTGTGTGTTTGTGTGTGACAGTGTGTCGGTGTGTGTGTGAGCATGTTGTCTCTGCGATCAAACCCAGAGAAGTAAGTACATGTGTGCCATTGTGTGGGCGTAAGTGTGTGTGGGTGCCAGTGTGTGCGTGGGTGCCAGTTTGTGTGTGTGTGCGCTCTTGAACATGCATGATTGTACAGGGGATCCCTTAGCTCTCAAACTGGACTGTTTACTTAAATTAATTTACACACAGACACACAGATTCACACACATACGCAGTGAGTGATAAGAACTGGAAGAACAGGATCAGGGTGAAGAAGAGGTTAAGAAAGAATTTTAAAAAAGCAACACGTAGGGAATCAGTAGACACTAAAACCTTGGAGGAAGAGGAGGAGGAAGATGATGATGATGGTTCTGTAACATCTGATGGGAGTATGAGATGGGAGTGTGAGGAACTTCATGACCAGTTATGGAGAGGATTGTTAGTCAGATTTTTTGCTGTTTTAACCCTGCAACGGTTTTCTTTTTATCCTTTGTTGTTTTCTGTTGCCCTCCATCTCTTTTTCTTAGTCCCGTTGAACCTTTACTACTTTTATGTTTCTTTAACTGCCTCAGGGTTGCGGGTTTATAATGAAATTGTTATATTTTCTCACCAATGCCTTGCCAGGTTTAATCAAGTTCATTTTAAGAGTCTTGATGAGCATCATAAATCACATTAAGATTTATTTCCATCCATTTTGGAGAAATGTATTCTGGATATAAAGAAATATCAGTGCCATATGCTTGGAAAGTAAAATAATTTATTCACAGAACTTTGTACACAATAGTGTGTTTGTGGGTACAGAGACTGTGAGTGACGCAACGGAAAGAGATATATTTTATATATCATCATTCAAATTCATGTTGAAGCCTTTAAATGAGCAACTAAAAGTAATGCTATATTTATGTTATCATATCCATGGCCTACTGCATAACACCACCAAATAGTTCAGGCATTTTCTGAGGCTGATTATGAAATCTTAAGAACCCTTTGCATCCTCTCGTTGTCCTGGAATGAATTTTTCATTTGTTCAAAACACACTCACTCCCCATAAGAAAGGTGACCTCACACTAAAGCTGAAACAACTATTTACTTTTTTTAAAGAAGTCAAATCTTTCACTATTTTTCAGGTCTCAACGAGTTTCCAACACATACATATTGACTTAAATGTCAATAGGAATGTGGGATTTTTTGGTTCTTTTTTACTGTTTCACAATAATAAACCAAATACTTTAAGGTTTTTACTGTTGGTAGAACAGTCAAACCAGAATGGGATCTGGAAATTGTGACAGGTATTTCCAATTAAATTCTTTATATAACACGACATTTATTTTTGAATGAGGAAAATTACTGGCTGAATAGAGAAACCAGACAGCCCTCAGGGGGCATAAATCTCTACAAAGGCAGCTCAGTTTCCCCATGATGTCATTGCACCAAAGCAACAGTCGCATGATAGTCTGACCCTCATAATGTGACTCCTCGATCATGAAAACATACCCTTAGAATCTGGATTGACATAGGTGTCATTATTATATGGGTAAATAGTAAAGAAAACTATTTGACGTTATCAATTGCGAGTTACATTTTAGTGAGTGTTAAGAGGATTTTATGGCATATAAAGTTAATGTTAAAACTCTTCAAGCCTTTTCAAAAAGTTGAGGAAAAGTTCATTTTAAAACGCTGCAACTTGCCTTCAATCGCAAAATGCTGCAGCCATAAAAAATAATCAGGGTGAAGCTAGCGATAACCAAACCAGCGTTGATGAAAACTACCTGAACTGACTGAGCAGCAGGCCTCCCAGGGAGGAACCGCAGATTGAGAAGCCCATGGCGATGACGCCGTTCCAAAAGCCAAGCTCTCTGGAAGTCATGTGATGATCCAATAGGAAAAGAGGGAACATGGTGACAGCACCCTGCTCACCTGTAATGGGGAGAGACAAGTGGGCAAAGTGGGAAGATTAGGATACAGATGAAGAGAGAAGAGGAATTTGATACAAGATGTTTTAAGTACTGTACATCTCTGACTAAGCACAACTTTGTTTAACATGCACTAAATACATGACACACCTCCTGATTACACACGCTGTCAAATACGATGAGGATGTTGCACCAAACTGTTTAGCCTGCAAGACAGACGCCAACTGCTAAATCAAATACAGCCCACAAACACACCATGCACGTAGACCTATTCCTGGAAAGTGTCAATAATAGATGCCTGACAAGAAAAAGAATACCCTCAGTCACTTTATCAAACGGACGCCTCGCACTTCTCCTAAAGCACAAAAAGGAAAACATAACAAAAACACCAAAACTTCCACAGATGAAACAGACCTCACAAAGACCTTTCAGTCAAAATAAAAAGTTTCTGTCACAGAGAAAGACTTTCTCTGTTTAGCGATGAGTGTGGGGGTAATGTTCTGCTGAACATTACAGTAAAATATTCAGTGGCGCCGACTACACGCCATTATTATATTAATGGAGACTGACTTCAGAAAGACAGCGGGACCAAGGAGCTGCGTGAGTGACAGCTTGGCTCCCAGACTGCTGTCAAAGACGACGCAACACAACCGACGACTCACTCACTCAGTCAGCCAGGAGACAAACAAAAATAGAGAAAGAGGGGAAAAAAGACAGATGAAACAGGCTGAGATAAAGAAGAAAAAAAAGAGTAATAAGAGAAAGCTGAGAGGCTCCCGGTGATAGGGAGTGCGGCAGCAGATGGAGAATGTCACCGCTGGAACAGTGGTGTGACTTTCCTGCAGTAACATGGGTAAGGAGGTGTGGATGAAGCACTCGTCTCTCTCGTTTCACTGTTGGTATTCTTTGTTGATACAGAGGGGGATGCTCATGTTCATGAAAATAAAATTAGCCAAAAGGATTGTGACTTATTCCTACCTGAAACATGCCTACTTCAGAAAAATTTGTTTTTCTTTCAGATAAAATCAAAGTGAAAGAGGAAGAACCATTACTCCAAATCTGCAGAAGCCTTTCACATTACAGACTGCATACTTTGCAGACTGAATTTGTTTATTGTAATGTAATTACTGTCACAAGTTAGCAACATGGGGATATCTGACTTGGAATAAATATCAACCTGTACAAACTGAAATCACTATGGGCTCTATCTTAAGCCTGGCTAAGAAATCATTGCATGTTTCTGAGTTCAGATAGGGAGAATCTGCTTGTCACACATCGATGATACACCGTCCAGCTCTGACATCATCACAATTTATATTCTCAAATTTACAGAGTCACAAGCACATGGTCTGCGCTGCACCTGTAGTGGCACCTCTGAATTTTATCAGGAGCTGTTTTACTACAAAACAATAAGAATGGAAGGGTTGTGAGAAGTATGTAGGTTATTTTAATAGTTAGACAATATGAGTTTTATGATTATGTCCATTTTATCAGCTATGAGGTTATTAAGTCTCCGTCTTGTGTAAAATGTCTTAATTTGTTTTTATCATATTTCGTCAACTTTATCCTGTATTTTTAAACCTTTGGCTGACCAAAATTAAATACCACAAAGTGCACTCATGTCATGTATTTTATCGTTTTAAGTTTGGATGAATTAAATAGGGATCTTAAAGTCGATCTTTGTGATATATCACATTACATTACTACCATTCCACACACACAGTGGGAGCTGCACTGATACACTTACACACCCTCTGAGCATTATTAACATTTAAGTCATCCTCAACGCTGAGTTGCTTGGAGCTGCATCAACTGTGTGGTAAGCATATTAGTCATAAAAATAAGGTAAATATTGGCAGCAGCGGTACCCATGATGCCTGGGTTGTTTACCCATGGTTCTGTGCTCTAGATCCGGTTTGCCTGTTGTTTAGCTCAGAGCTCTCAGACCTGCATTCAACTAATTATTTCTTTAAAGAGGAGGGGGTTGGGGGAGGATGTGCAGATAAACACAAGCAGGCTGATTATTCCTTCCTATAAATATTCGCAAAGTAACAATTGTCCATTTCAGCAGGGATTTCATTAGACATCCACAAAGATTAAACACGCAGAATGAAGGGGAAGGGGGTGACCGAAACGGGGAAAGATGAGAGCAGGAGAAAAAAGCTGAAGACCAAAAGAAGTCAGTGATAATGATAAAAACAACAGAGAAAAAGACTAAGAAGTGAGTTGATGGAGTGAAAAGGGTAAGAGTAGTAAATACTTCAAATGTTTTTTTCTATTGCATAAAATAAACCGATGGAAGGTAAACTCATCTGAGGAGAAGAAAACAGGAATGGAGACTGTTACAATCGGAGCAGGAAGGATATGGCACAGGGACATTGTTAGTTTGGTGAGGAGATGATGGCACGCTCCAAAACTCTGTTTACATTAGACAGTGACAGCACTGTCGCACCAAACAGTCAAACATTAAGAGGGAAAGTGACAGAAAGATGTGAAGCGGTGTTGTTTCATTTATCCTCTACTTCATTTAAAGGTACTTCATGACAATAATAATCATTTACCAGAGGTGGAAGCAAAAAATCTATTACAAGCATGCATTACTCTGGATCCCCTGCCACGGATGCATTTCATTCAAGAAAGACAGAAAGAAGTTCTTTAAGCTCTCCATGTTAATTGCAATTCTTTCTTTCTTGCCTCCGGCTCACGAATGGTCCTTCCTTAGACCTTGTCCTTTTTTGTTGGGGTTTTTACTACCACCGACCCCAAAAACAGTAAAGATCTGAAGCTCTGGAGATCTCTCGACCCTGTCGTCTAGTAATACAGTTTGCATCTTCTCAAAGTCGCTCAAATTCTTATGCTTGCCCATATTTCATACTTCTAAAACATCAACTTAAAGGACAAGATGTTCACTGGCTGCCTACTATATCCCACCCAAAGGGGCCATTGTTACAAGACCATCAATGTTGTCCACTTGACCTCTCAGTAGTAACCATGTTTATTTGGCCAGCATGTTTTTTGTCAAAACTTGCATTGCAATATTCTTTATTTTTTGCAGCTCAAACATATTGAGTTATTTAAACTGAAGAAAATTATGTTCCACCAGATTTCTCTAGCACATAATTTGTTAGAATCACAGTCTCCTTTTAATATGAAACCGCTAAGGAGCATGTTAAATTTCTCTAGCACATAATTTGTTAGAATCAAGGTTTCCTTTTAATATGGAATCGCTGAAGAGCATGTTAAAGTATGATGGGTTTTAGTTGATCTGAGTTCCCGCAATGTGCATATTTCAGTGGTGATAATGAAACAAGCCATGCATCCCTACTTTATACACTGAACAATATTTGTGGTTGAAAGGGGTTGGTTGGTAGTAAAGGGGGATCAGACGAGGATAAGGGTGAGATGAAGGTGAGAGGTCTGTGAGGACAGGGAGGTCAACTCATGACGTTCACGATGCAGCTAAGACAAAAGAGCTGGCATAGCCGGAGAGATCACTGAGGACAGTCAGTCCCCCACCCTGCAGAACAACATTATCACTCGCTGCCGAGAGCTCAGTAAACAGAGACAGGTTCATACATACTACATGTTTGAGCACAGCACCCACACACACACACATCAGTGTCTATGTGCATACACATTCACACACACACCTTTCAGCTCTTCAGGCTTCCTGCAGAAAAACAGAAAACAGACTCCTGCCTATATGTATTTACACAATATCCTGCATCACCCGCATGTGTGCGCGTGCGCACGCACACGCCCACACATACACACACACTCACACACACAGAGTTGGAGATGCTGATCATCAATTTAGATGTCAAGAAGTTTTACAAGATATGCTTGGCTCACGATCGGGAGAAAATACACACCATATATAGAAACATCTCTTTCTCTCTTTCTGAAATGCTAAAACCAAGATTGCATGAATTTTCAATTGCATCAGCATTTATAGTCTTGTTAGCGGTAACATTAAACACTTTTGCCTTTACACCAAACTAAAACTGACAGCCAACACCTAGAACATTTGACAACAATTAATGAGAAAAGTTATGACAGTAATCTAGAGCTAGAAAGTTTCTTTACAATAAACAGGTACCAATTATAATCCATTGGCAAAAGCACATGCTCCGGTGTTTGATGATTTAGGTTCCTAATTTTGATTCAGATGTTTATATAACATCTATTACAATAAATCCGATTTTATTTTTTTTAAATTTACAAAGATTCTGCACTTATCTGTGTCCGTACGGATAAGTGTGGATACATTTTTAATGTTGCTTTCTTTTTCAAGGCACCATATGGTGGTTATTCATTAATTCATCCCCTCCTTCAGCCTATCTCCCAACGGTCCTTCTTTTACCCTCTGGACAATACTTTCCACTCCATGTTTTCTTCTCCACTCTCATTGCAACTCTACCACCTCCCTGTCATGTATCAGAATTCCATCACCCCAGTCCAATCATATCTATCATCCATTTCTGAAAGGATTGTGTCCCTGAAACTGGTACGTGGACTAGGATGCAGGTTTTGGAGAAAACATTTTCCTTCTGTTTTGCCTGTTCATCCCTCAGAGCCACATCATTACATCACGTATAAAGTAATTGGTTCTTGTCTCTAGACCACCAAATAGTTGGTGCTTGTTTGGCACCAGTCAGGAGAGCCAGGAGCTGGTGCTTAGGCTCTTGAAAGCAAAGTATTGGGGCTAAGTCAGGCTCTGGCTCTGAACTAGCCCTGGAACCAGCTCTATGGAAAAGGGGTATAAGAGAAGCCACTAGGAGTTGGGGGATTAAAAAATCCATACATGATATCGTAATTTTGTGGTGTATTCCGTCCTCCCGTGGGCCTACCACCCACGGAGGAATCCACAGGGGTCGGGTGCATTGTGGATCGGGCAGTAGGAAAAGGCAGCGGCCTTGGCGGTCCGATCCCTGGCTACAAAAGCTGACGGTGGGGACACGTCACAACACTGATGGGGGAGGAGCTTGAGCTTGTGCGAGAGGTTGAGAGGTGCAGACTAGATATAGTCGGGCTCGCCTCTACGCACTAGCACTGGCTCTGGAACCCGCATTCTCAATGGGGGCTGGACCCTCTACTATGTTGGAGTTGCTTCAGGTAAGAGGCGAAGGGCTGGTCTTGGCTTACTTATAGCCCCCCAGCTCTCTGCCCATGTATTGGAGTTTACCCCAGTGGATGAAAGGGTTGCTTCCCTGTGCCTTCGGGTTGGGGAATGGGTCCTGACTGTTGTGTGCGCTTATGAGCCAAACAGCAGTTCAGAGTACCCACCCTTTCTGGAGTGCTTGGATCGGGTGCTGGAAAGCGCCCCAGCTGGGGACTCCGTTGTCCTACTGGGAGACTTCAATGCACACGTGGCCAATGACAGCGAGACCTGGAGTGGCGTGATCGGGAGGAACGGCCTGCCTGATCTGAACCCAAGTGGGGTTCAGTTATTGGACTTCTGTGCTGGTCACAGTTTGTCCATAACGAAAACTATGTTCAAACATAAGGGTGTCCACCAGTGCACTTGGCACCAGGACACCCTAGGTCGCAGATCGATGATCGACATTGTAGTTGTATCAGCTGATATGCGGTCGCATGTTTTGGACACTAGGGTGAAGAGAGGAGCTAAGCTGTCAACCGATCAGTACCTGGTGGTGAATTGGATCAGATGGCGGGGGAGGAAGCTGGACAAACCTGGTAGGCCCAAACGAATAGTGAGGGTTTGCTGGGAACGTCTGGCCGAGGACCCTGTCAGGATGGTCTTTAGCTCCAACCTCCGACAGAGCTTCAACCGCATCCATTTTCATCGGTGGCGGGGAAAATGGAAACTGAGTGGACCATGTTCCGTGCTGCCATTGCCGAGGCAGCTGCTGGGAGCTGCGGTCGCAAGGCTGCTGGTGCTAGTCGCAGCGGTAATCCCCGAACCTGCTGGTGGACACCAGAGGTGAGGGATGCCTTCAGGCTGAAGAAGGAGTCCTACTGAGCATGGCTGGCTTGTGAGACTCCTGAAGCAGCTGACAGCTACCGGCGGCATGTGGCTGTGGCATCACAGAGGCAAAAACACGATCGTGGGATAAGTTCGGTGAGACCTTGGAAGAAGACCTTCGGTTGGCCCGAACAAATTCTGGCAAACTGTCCGGCATCTCAGGGGGGGAAAGCAGTCAATTGTCCACTCTGTCTACGGGGTGGTTAGGGACTTGCAGACCTCAACTGAGAAAGTTATCGGGCGCTGGAAGGAATACTTTGGGGATCTCTTTAATCCCACCAACACGTATTCCCAGGAGGAACCAGAGCTGGATGACTTGAAGGTGGGTCCGCTCATCACTGGAGCTGAGGTCGCAGTGGCCAATTATCGGGGGATCACACTCCTCAGCCTCCCTGGGAAGGTATACGCCAGGGTACTGGAGAGGAGAGTCCGGTCGATAGTCGAACCTCGGATTCAGCAGGAACAATGCGGTTTTCGTCCTGGTCGTGGAACACTGGACCAGCTCTATACCCTCTCGAGGGTGCTGGAAGGGACATGGGAGTTCGCCCAACCGTTCCACATGTGCTTTGTGGATCTGGAGAAGGCTTACGACCGTGATCCTCGGGGCATCCTTTGGGGGGTGCTCCGAGAGTATAGAGTGGATGGCCCACTGTTACGGGCCGTCCAATCTCTGTACCGTCGGAGTCAGAGTCTGGTTCGCATTGCCGGCAGTAAGTCAGATTTGTTTCCAGTTGCGGTTGGACTCCGTGTATAATTTTCCATTATTTCAACTTTTAGGAAAATGCCCCCTACTTATTTTCATGAAACCTGTTTGAGCGTTGTGGCAATGACCAGGGAAGAACTCCTTAGATCTATGTGCAGATCCAAAGAGAGGGATGAAAAAATCCAAAACACAGCAAGGGCATGCTGAAGTGATTTAAAGCAAACTCTGTGGAGGGAAGAAATGGGATGGCGTTACGTACGGACACAGCAGCCCCTCTGGCTCACACTAATGGTGCACAACCGGACTTAACTAGCTAAAAAGAAAAAGTCCGACTTTTTGACAGTGGACGTATGCACAACATAAATGCATTATAATTTAATGTATATATTATTATTAAATGTATTATTATTATTATTATTATTATTATGATTATTAACACTTTGACTGGCATTCTAAAAAAAATGTCAAACTTATTTGTAACTGAAAAATTCCTAATGTTTGCCACTTTCCTGGATGTTTCCCTGTGTGAAATTATTTTTCACCAAGTGCCTTCCTCGGTCCAACTCCAGCCCAAACAGTTCTCCCATGGTGCCAGCAGCCTCAGACGGCGCAGGGGTCACAGCTCAGACACGAGGCTTCTCATGATTGGCCACTGCATTGGCGCACACTCAGTTCATTAGGGATAGACGAGGGCGAGGGGTCTGTGCTTCTATGATGTGTGTGTGAAACAAGGGGGGGTTCAGACAGGCGGATCACTGGGCTCACAAACACGGATACACACCCCTTGAATAAAAACAATACCGTCTCACATTGGTAAATATACTGGTACATCCAGGCCTAATCTATAATATAACAAAATGTCTTTCTCTAGCAAAGGTGGTAAATATTTGCAGTACAA